>JAWNPN010000028.1:2507500-2920000 GCA_035047485.1 Drosophila peninsularis
CCGAGCCGGAGATAAAGTGCAATATATAGGAAGACTGACAGAGAGAGAGAGAGAGAGAGGGAGAGAGGGGGAGAGGGGGCCAGAGGGAGAGGACAACTGCTGACACAAGGACTGTCAATTAGATGTGAACTGCTGCTGCTGCTGTGCTCAGTGACTCAGCACAGTTGGTTAGCCCAGTTAACAACCGAACTGAGCTATCAAATGTGTTTTACGAGTGAACCAAGCTCACAAGCTGTTCAGTTTGCACATTGAACGATCCAAGCAAGCTTAGACATGGGCAACTATGATTGGCTGGGATATAGTTGAGTATTTGAATGATCTCAGCTAATGCTGAGTATGTCAAAATCTAAGCAAGTTCTTGAAGAACTCCTTACGGACTTATATGACTGATCTATGCCTTTTCCTTTCCTTGATACTGTCCTAGGCTCTTGACAAAGTTCTTTTTATGTAATACCTCTTATATAGCTGTAACTCGGATTTAACTTGACTCTAGCTTTGCTCTAACTTGGCTCCAACTTGGGTCTAACTTGGGTCTAACTGGGGTCTAACTTAGGTCTAACTTGGGTCTAACTTGGGTCTAACTTGGGTCTAACTTGGGTCTAACTTGGGTCTAACTTGGGTCTAACTTGGGTCTAACTGGGGTCTAGCTTGGGTCTAAATCGAGCATAACTTGGGTCTAACTTAGGTGTACCTTGGGTGTAATTTAGCTCTTACTTAACTGGTCAAGAACTCATCCTATGGTACTCCAAATCTCAAGTTTCAATCTCATTCATGCTACTGCTCTTCGGTATACCACAAGCAGACGTCTTAGGAACTATGTATTATGTTGCTTCATCCTCCATCTAAATTCCTCTCTTCCTTATGCACTTTTCCTTCTAGTACACTAACTAAGGCCTGATCCATCCCACTACCCCACTCCTCCTTCAACATCTTCTCTTCTTTATACACTTATCTTTTCATATATTCCCTGGTCTACGTTTCCCTTCCAATATGTCTAAGTAACCTCCATCGAAGCTCTCCTGTTCTTTATGCACTCTCCTTCCCCGCCCCCTGCCCTTTCATAACCCTCATCTTTTTAAGCGCACATAAGACAATATTTTTGGATATCTAAATATAAATGTCAAACTCTTTGAAGTTTTCAACTTCCCCTTAACCCTTTTAAGCATTCAGCTCACATTTGCTCAGCTCCCCCTCAGCCACCGCCCGGCCACATCCTGTGCCTCAGCACTAAGCAGTCGAACAGGGGCAATTAAAACATGTGGAGGAACGTTTTAAGCCTTGGCCCCAGCAATGACAAATTGTTCAGCTGTCAAATGTGACGTTCAGCTGTCAAAATAGCAGCCACGTTAGCGGCGCCAGCAAGGACGATGACGACGTCAAAGTCAACAGAGGCTGAGGCAGCGGCAGCAGCGGCTGCGGCAGCGGCCAATCAGCCGGCAGAAAAAAGCATCAGGAATGCCAAAACCAAAAACTGTGCCAAATGCCAGCGAGCAGTGCCTTGGGCTGAGACGGATAACTGAGTTGGGGCTGGAGTTAACATTTTTATTAGATGAGCACACACACACACACGCACACACACACACACACGAGCTTTGTTATTAGTGGGCTTGGGCAACGTTTAAATTAAAATATTCCCGATGCTGAGCTGCATATGTGAATCTCTTAGGAGTGGGAAATGGAAGGTTTTCTTTGGGCTGTGGCACTGTGGGTTGGCCTGGCTGAAGTGTCAAGCTGTCAAAGTTGCCATTTTTCACACACAAGCACACACACACGCACACAGCTGCAGCCTGTTGTCAAATATTGAAAAATGCTTTGGCTGCCGCCTTACAGCTTCTTCGCCGAGCTAAGGCTCAACCACATGTGCGACTGCCGATGGAAAAAGGCACAGCTCTAGCACAACACCCCCCCCCCCCTCCCCTCCCTCTCTCTCTCTTAAGCCTTAACGGCCTCTCATTTCAGCATTTCGGCTAAATAATAAAAATGATGACGAGCACGCTGATGAGTTTTAGTTATCAAATAGTGCGACAGGCAGCGTCAACCCTTGGCTGCCAGTGCCCAGGGCGGACAACTAATAAGTATAAGCATATATGTATGTATACGTATACCTGCCCCTGTGGCCCACACACACACAGCTGCAGCTACTTTAAATTCCATGTGTGACACTTGATCATTTGTCATTGGCTCTGAGCCGGCCGTCGACTCTTGGGCTTTTTGCGGTTACCGTTGCGAACTTTTGGGCAGCAGCAGCCTTTGGCTAGGGTGTCGGTGGGTAGTTCCGTCATTACTAATGATGATGATGACCAGCGCTAACAGGGGGCAGCCACTCGTCTGATATATCACTTACTGTGCGATACAGCTGTGCCATGGCATTTCTAGCTCTGCTGTCTATACGACAATATATTACGATTCCCATGGAAATCCTTTAAGCATGGACGAGATCAAGCAACAGCTACTGAAACTGGTTTGCTAATGGAGCTTTAAGGATTGCCTGGGAATGAAATTAGAATGCACCTGGAACATGCTTGAAGTGAAAAGTGGGCTTAGCTCTCTCTCCGAGAGAGCTGTTAGCTAACCTTTCTCCTGAATCTGGCTCTGCTCACCCAAAACTAGTTCCAAACTCTTAACTTTTCCTAGCCCTAGTCTAGATTTCCTAATCCAAGCGAAGTCTGAACCTCTGCTAATTCGCCTAAGCTAGTTACTGAAACGTGCTTTGGGGGATTGATTAAATATCCCCAATTACAATTCAAGCATATTGTAAGTGACACTCGGGATGCTGTTAATTTCGGTGCTGCGAGCTGGAAGTCGGTGTGGCTCTACCCTTGCTCGGAGTCTTTGCACGCTACTCCCACCCCGCTGACGTCTAAAATACATTTACAGTTATAAATTAAATTTCCAACTCAAACAAATCAGCCAAAATACCTTTCAATATCTGCGCCCCAGGCGCATTTGGCATCGAGCAGCCAGCGCCATCGTCGCGTTCCCATCCTCATGAAAGGTGCGCCCGCGGCGATGAGGCAGGCGGCAGGAGGCAGGCGGCAGGCGGCAAGAAACGTAGCTGGAATTGAGCGGCAAGCGACTGGGGTAACATTTTTTAAGCTCGGTAATAAATTTTTAATAAGCTTGCTTGTTGTTTTGCCTCGATGCCGTGCCAAAGATATTTTTAATAAATCGTTTTCGAGTACATTGAGAAATGCAAAGACGACGCGACATTCAGGTCGACATGGCATAAGGGCATATGAAATATACATACGACAGATAGACGACTGAATGCCAGAATGGCATGGATGGGCGAACGGGCGGATGGCGGATGGCGGCTGGCGGATGGATGGATGAATGGCTGTCGGTAATGGTAACCCCCGGTGAGTCGCTAACTTACCGTACCGGAGGGTGTCTTGCGATTGTCCTCGATGTCGCTGTCGCTGCGCCAGTCGCAGTCTCTGTCACCATCGATGCTATGCCCTACCCCTGCCAGCAGCAGAGCGCCATACCTTGCTAGAGTTCTTGCGACTATACATCGGGTAGAAGAGACCTTCACTCGATATTATCTACCCAATCATAGAGGAGTGTTCGAGGTTCCGCTACTCCCCGTTCCCTAGGAAAGTCTTAGCGCCTTTTGAGCTACTTCATTGACTATCTAAGTATAACTATGTATCTATCCCCTATTCCAATAGGAGAATCCTCTGCCCCTACCTTATCAAGCTCATGCAAAGGGTATTTCCACTTCGTTGCAGCTCCATTCACTATTCTATTTGTGTTTCTTAGCTTTTCATTGACTCGCGCGCGCGCTTTCTCCTCGGCTTGTTGTTTTTGTTTTGGGCACATTAACAGAGCGCGGAACATTTTTACATCAATGATATTGAAATGATATGAAATACCCGTACCTGGGTGGGGTGCAGGTCGCGTATTTTTCAATTTTAAATATTGACAAGCACGTGGATTGGGACAGAGATGGAGGTGGAGGTGGAGGTGGAGGTGGAGTTAGGGGTGCCTGCCCGGCGGCTTGCTTAAGGTAATTTGACAAGTTGTCGAAGCTTTAGCAATGTCACGACTGGGGTGCAAGTCAACAGGGCACTAGATGGGACGGAGTCGTCAGGCTCACGGTGATGTCTCACTTTGGCAACGATTTTACATTGGATGTGGCATCCGGTATCCGTGCTGGAGCTGTTGGACGCTTTGGCCGAAGGCATCGTGTTGTTGGGCGTTAGGATGCGGCTAATAGATGCACTTGGATTTGTGTGTTCCATGTAGCAGCCATCCAGCGCAAATGACAGCCGAAATGAAAGCAGTCGACAGGCCGAGATGGCTCCAGGGGAGCGGGGCAAGGGGCTGACAAGGTTTCGGGAGGTAATCTCCTAGCTGGTCCTCCTAGCAAGTGAGCGAAAAATACGAATGTCAACATTGCAATTACGCAAACATTTTCCGCACACCAATAATATGGCATGACAGGCAGGCAGGCAGGTGGCAGAAGGGCAGGTAGGATACAGATAGATACACCGAAGGAGAAAACGAGCAGGATATGCACACAGATACAACAATGGGCTAACTGGCAAAGGTGAGCTGATGATGCCAAGCCCCAACAATGGCAGTCGTGGACGAGCGACTAGCCCCAGCCTCAGCCCGGGTCTGAGTTGGGTAGAAGATGCCAACAGCAATGATGACGTTGATAATGGCGTAAAATGGTTGAAGCTAGCAGGTCAGATACGCAAGGACATCTCGACTAAGATAATACCTGCACCTGGGAAGGAGCTGGAGATAGAGATAGAGATAGAGATAGAGATAGAGATAGAGATAGAGATAGAGATAGAGATAGAGATAGAGATAGAGATAGAGATAGAGATAGAGATAGAGATAGAGATAGAGATAGAGATAGAGATAGAGATAGAGATAGAGATAGAGATAGAGATAGAGATAGAGATAGAGATAGAGATAGAGATAGAGATAGAGATAGAGATAGAGATAGAGATAGAGATAGAGATAGAGATAGAGATAGAGATAGAGATAGAGATAGAGATAGAGATAGAGATAGAGATAGAGATAGAGATAGAGATAGAGATAGAGATAGAGATAGAGATAGAGATAGAGATAGAGATAGAGATAGAGATAGAGATAGAGATAGAGATAGAGATAGAGATAGAGATAGAGATAGAGATAGAGATAGAGATAGAGATAGAGATAGAGATAGAGATAGAGATAGAGATAGAGATAGAGATAGAGATAGAGATAGAGATAGAGATAGAGATAGAGATAGAGATAGAGATAGAGATAGAGATAGAGATAGAGATAGAGATAGAGATAGAGATAGAGATAGAGATAGAGATAGAGATAGAGATAGAGATAGAGATAGAGATAGAGATAGAGATAGAGATAGAGATAGAGATAGAGATAGAGATAGAGATAGAGATAGAGATAGAGATAGAGATAGAGATAGAGATAGAGATAGAGATAGAGATAGAGATAGAGATAGAGATAGAGATAGAGATAGAGATAGAGATAGAGATAGAGATAGAGATAGAGATAGAGATAGAGATAGCCTATATATCTATCTCAGGTGCAGGTATTACTGCTGGAGCCCAAACGCCGTGAAAATGGCGCCAAGTTAGACTTGGACTTGGTTAGGTAGATTCGTGGGGTGGCTGGGTGGCTGTGGGGTGCTGCTGATGCAGCTGGGAGCGTAATAAAAAATGCCGAGGCAACAGCAGCAGGTAGGCAGGCAGGCAGGTAGCTGACTCGCTGGAACGAACAAACAAATTGGATGCGAATGCAAATAAACGAAAATTATAAATAACAGCAAGCGAGCGAGTCGAGCGAAGAGAAGCGAGCAGAGAACAGAATACGAATATAAACAAAAACGTGTATACGACACTGGGAGTGCAAAAGCGAATGGGATTGGCAATGGAAAGGACATGGCAAAGGAAACGGAAGTAAAGATGGTTAGAATGAAGATACAATGTAGGGGCCGAAAGATGATGAGCCCCAATGACTCTCTCTCTCACTCTCTCTCTCTCTCTTCTCTTTCGGGTTAAAATAAAAAAGATGAAACTACCAATTGAAATATGAAGCGGCAGTTGGAGCGGCGGCAGCAGCAGAACTGATGAGCTGCAATGAATAGAAATTGCCAAAACAATGCGACATGCCGGCCCCAGCCAGGTGAGAGGCGAGCAATAGTGACAAATGAAAAGCGGCCAGCCCCCCTACAAGCAGCTGCAGGCCCCAGACCCAGCCCCAGCCCCAGCCCCAGCCCCAATCGCAGCCAAACAGCGCTGACAGCTGACAAAGGAGGCGACACAGTCGAGCCATGCAAAAATGGGGGCAGGTGGCAGCCCTGTCAGCGCTGACAGTCCCATCAGCGGCGCAGTGGATAACGCTGGGGCGACCTTAAAGCGCGGTATGGCTAATGCATATATATAGTACTGATATAGACCAGCTGGAAAGTAAATCGGCTTCAGGCAATCTCAAGGCGAGCAGCTGATGGGCTGTGCCTCCAGAGGTATGGCACTATGACTTGTCATGGCTTAACCATCAGCACATGCAATAAGGTTTCTTTATAGGGAGTATTCCTTTAATGTACGCTTGTCTCTAGAGAATGCGCCTTAAGGCTCTCACTAAAGAGCGCTTCTAGTGCTGTCTTAGCTGCTTGGAATCCTCAATCTTGGATCTGGTAATACAGGTCTGGCAATGGGCAAATGTTTCTCAACTGGAGGACTGTCTATACAGCAGCCTCAAGGGCAGACTCAAATAATCATCTTTCTTTAACTGGGATCCGAGATTGGCTATGCAGAACCCCCAATGACTGATCTGTCTTGGAGTTCATAGGAAGAAAGGGGACATCTATCAAATACACTGAGTGATCCTGCATGACTATAGATCTTATATAAGTAACTAACCTGATTCCAATGACTGACTTCCACTCCACGTCAAACCAGCCTTCCCATAGGATCCTGCCCATCAGCTGGCCCAGATCCCATACAGTTTCTCCCAAGCTCACAGCTGGCGAGCTTAATTTACATGATTTTGGCTCTTCGAGAGGTTTGCCGGCTGTGCGGTTGGGCGCATAAAATAATTAAGCGGGCGCCGAGCAGTTGCTGCGAACATCCGGGCGGCGGGCCCGAGCTCAAGATGTGGATCTGCTTGGAACAACGCATCGTTGCCCGGATATGGATTTGGCGAAGCGTTGCGCGAATTGATTAAAATTCGATTGTTTCTCTTCGCTTGGAGCTGATGAAAGGGTTGTGAGTGGGTCGAAAGGCGGCTTCATCTGCAGCTGCTTATTGCCGTTGTTGTTGTTGTTGTTGCTGTTGTTGTTGTTGCTATTTATTGGCCGTGCCTGCCTTGGCATTTATTACGCGACGCTGGGAGTTTTAATTATGCCGGCGTTGTTGCTTCGGCTGCGCCCCACACCCACACTCCCCCAGCCGCTGGGCCTGGGGCGCTGCCTAATCAGCGGCAGAGCATCAGCCAGCCAGCCCCCGCCCAGCACCACCGTCAGCACCACCACCGCAGCGCTAACCATCCACACGCCTAATCACGTTCCACCCCTTTCGCATTTTTACCTTTTGTCGTCCTTGTCCTTGTCGCTGTCGTTGTCGTTGCTTTTCGATTTTTAATTTTTTAATTCGTTATCCTTGCGCCTGCTTTTTCAGGTTTCAGTTTTTTTGTTGCTGCTGTTGCTGGAATTTTTTCGCCTTCTCCTTTATTCGCCTGGTTAATGGCAACGCGTGTGTCGACGGCGTATCCTGTAGCTCGTCGGGGGTGGGGCTGGGGGTTGGGCCTGGCAAGGGTTAAGTATTAAACGCTAAATCAGATAATGTTAGACAATTGAGCAGCGACGCCGACGCCCGACCGAGCTGACATTAAAACAAAAGACACGACGCGGCGCATCGAAGGGTCGCGCCGCTTGTCGTCATGCAAATGCGGAGCGACCCAAGCAACGGGAAAAAAGAAAAGCCAACAAAGGGGTTAGCTTTTCATAAAATACTGCATATATTGACTCAAGTCATGTACACCAGCCGCCAACAGCCAGCAGCGGCCCAGGACTTGGCCAAACTTCGATTACGAAAATTCTCGCATTATCCGATTAAGCGATCCGGCGAGCGGCAGCAACAGCAACCAGAAACAACAACTAGAAGTGGAAGAAGACAAGGAAAAAAATTAAAATTTTAAATTATTGCTTTGGGTGCGCGCGGCGTGTTTAGTTTGGGGGCGTGGCCATGTTGTACGCCCAGGCCATTTGAAGGCTGCCCGCGAAAGTATGCAACATAAAAATAACAGCAATGTATACACTGTTAACAGCAGCGCATGGGGCAGGCCCGACTGGCAAATACCCTGCAAATGTTAACTACGTGTAATAGATGAAAGTCTCAGGGGCATGCCTGACCGGGTAATACCCTGGAAGTGTTGTTCATGTGGAAATGAAAATCTGAAAAATTCTGTATAGAAATTTCAGAATACTTTATATAGAGAGTGAATAGATATAGATGGATCATGCATATATATATCACAAAGACTAATCAGAACATACCCTATCCCAGACAACAGCTGTTGGGTATTCGCAGCCGAAATCGCATTTCTCAGATCAGGCGGACTGGGCGCACAATACGCTCAAATACTCCGGCCGCAGCTTAGTTAAATTTCTAAAAGCAAATACGGAGAGGGGAGCTACCTTTGGTAATGGATAGAGAGAAGCGCTGAGTAAATAAAATAAAATGAAATAAAATGTAAAAAAGCGCGTGAAACAGCAACGGAAACCGCTGGCAACGCTGATGATGGCAGTGACCTTTTTACTTTTTTTTTTTTTTTTTGTTTTGGAGACTCGGCTACTCAGTTCCTTTTCAGAAATTAACGCAAGTAACTGCGCGGAAAATATGCCATCTCCGTGCCTGCCGCTAGCTGTCTCTTTCTCTCTCACTCTCTCTGTCTCTCTCTGTTCCTGTTCTGTGTCCAGTGCGCTGTCCGCCCGCCAGACATAAAGTTTGCCCGAAACGTCGCCGGTTTTTGTTGTTTCTGTAGCCCTTCGATGGCAACATTTGATTAGATAACACTCAAGGGTTAACGGGGAGCATAAAATAGTCGTTAAGCGGATCACATTCCTAAGCCTAACGACATTTCTTCTGATTTACTTATTATGCATTTGGTCAAAGCGCGCACTAAGTGAATTCCTTAAAGACCGCAGAGCAACTGAAACGAATGCCAGCAGACGCAGAATTTCAGTAGATGGAAGTGAGAGGTATCTATGGATATAGATTTGTATGTATTTATGTTATGTATATGCGTCAGAATGTGACTTGGCTGTATTCCAAATGCCACTCTTCTATGTGATTCTCATGCATATGAGTTAGTTCAAACAGTAAGCTCAAACCGGCAGCTATGAGAGCAGCATGAGAATCACATAGAAGAGCGAGAGTCAATAGTATATAAGCTGATATTATATTTGAGTCAAGTCACAGTCCAGTCACAGTCACAATCAAGTCACAGTCCAGTCACAGTCCAGTCAGAGTCAAGTAACAGTCTAGTCACTGTGAAGTCACACTCACGATGACTAATCTCAAGCCCAAGTACTAAGCTCAAGCCTGCAGCAAACTTGTATGCATGAGAATCACATAGAAGAGCGAGAGTTAATAATAATGATTCTGATCTTATATATTTGATCTATTTTCTTTATATGCCTTTCTTTCACTTATGCGCAGTCACACTCTAGGCACAGTCAAGTCACAGTCCAGTCACAGTCCAGTCACAGTCGCGTCTTAGTCTATCTGTGTGATCTGCACCTCGCTCCCCTGCATCTGCCGGGCATCTTTGATTTTGGAGCTGGTTTATTTATGAGCTGGAGCATGCGAGTAATTGAAAACGCTGCATGCGTCTGCAAGGGCTTTGAGCCACTTAAGAGAGTGCCGCTGCTCCGTCCGCTACGCCCACAGCTCCGACCGCACTTTCATCATTCTTTGCCTTGGAACACACACTCGAAAGGTTTTCTTTTTCCCGTTTCGGGCAAAGAGCTGGCCTTCAGCTGGATGGCGGCGACTAAGCTCGGGTTTTACAGAGCTTTGCCCAGCTTTCTGGGTGGCTGGTGTGCACAGGGGGGGTGGGATGTGGGTGGTGGGGGGGTGGGGTTGCGGTGTTCACTTTTGGTTTTGTGCATTTTTAATTATTGGCTTTTTTCTTAGACGCTTTAATTGTATTTGCTCAGCGTTTGGGCAAAGTGCACACACAGGACGCAGACAAGAGAGAGAGAGATAGAGAGAGAGGGATAAAGAGAGAGAGAGGGGGGTAGTGGGTCCAGTTGCCTGGCACGCCCCTGCCATTGGGCGGTTGTCGCATTTAAATTGCATGGAATTTGCAAACTGAAATTAAAATAGTTAATGATTTTTTGGTCAGGCGACTTAAGTGCGCCTCAATGGGGGCGTGGCTGGGGCTGGAGAGACGACCGGCGAGCTGCTGGCGCTGGTGTGGTGTGGTGTGGGGCAACTGCTGTGTAATTGAAAAAGCAGCCACTGCAGCTGCTTCAAAGACAAATAGAGAGCACAACTGTGGCGCAAACTTTTGCGGCGACAACCCTGACGCATGACGCCGAGGAGGCAGAGGCAGAGGCAGAGGCAGAGGCGGAGGCGGAGCGGAGAACTTCTCCTAATGCTTCTTCCTTGCATGTAAATGCTGTAAAAGTTTTTACGATTTGCCAAAACTATAAAAAGGGGCATCCGGGCAGTGGGCAGCGTGGGAGGGGGGCGGGAGGGGGTCAAGGCAAAGGCGCAGGGGCAGCTGCAGGAGCTGGAGACAGCGCGCCAACTCGGACCGTTGATACTCGCACTTACAATCTAATAAACTAAGTAATTACATGCGACTGTATGTGTGTGTGTGCGTGGGCGTGTGGGCGTGGCACACACACTATTTTAATTCACTCATAAAACGAGGCGGGCACAAAAAGTGCGCCCAAATTACCTTTGACATGTGAAGCGAGCTGGAGTTGGGGCGGGGGCTGGGAGCTCGGCCTGATGTCAGCGAGAGTTGGGCGCCCAACTTCCATTCCCCAGTTGCCTTTCACTTTTTATGACAATTTCACTTTCGCCCAGGCAATGATTGTGCGGGCGGCCAGGGGGCGTGGCAGTGTGCGTGCATTGCGTGTGTGACCATTCAGCAGGGCATCTGTCAAGCCCTGCCCCCACCCCCAGCCGCCCACTACCCACTCGAAAGAGTCCAGCGCCCAGGCGCAGCGTCGTCAAGCCGAGCCGCGTTTACAGCCGAACGCTGAACGACACTTAAATGTCGAAGGCGCATCATAAACTTCCATAATCGTAAATATAGATTTGTGCGGCACGTAGTGGCCGTAGTGGAGGCGCCCCCATTAAGGTTACGGCCACTCAACCACTCAGCGACTCGGGCTGTATACACCTAGAGCAGGCTGTTCTTTCGCACTGCCCAAAGGCGGCCAACTCGAGTGAGTCTCTATTTGTATGGAGGATCAATTGGTAGTTTCATGGCAGTCAGCTTTTGGTTGAAGCACTGTCTCATGGTCATTTGCATGTGCTTTGGGCTTAGTTGACAGTTAAAGTCACATATTAACTTAAGTTTTATATCAGCCAGTCTGCGTCTTTCATTTGCCCAAGCTTAAGTTTCGTAACATTCAACTTACGCCATGCATTTGTCTTAGTCATTTCTATACGTCTTGGCTTAAGCTAACAATTGTAAGCCGGAGTTTCATAGCAATCAGCTTTCTGCAGAGTTTGCTGTGGACTTACACTTAAGAATTGAGCTACATTAGCTAGTTCTAGTTTCATAGCACTCAGCTTGAGTTTCAGAGCATTCAACTGCTGTCATTCACTTGCCAAGGGAGCGACTTAATCCTTCTTTAGCAGAATTGCCTTATAGCCAGCGCTGTTGTTCTTAGCCTTAAAGATCTAAGGCTAGAGCTAATAGCCTTGCCAGCGACTTGGCCCAAAGACAAAGTGCAACTAACACTCATATATATGTGTGTGTGTGTGTGAATGGCAATTAAAGATTAAAGCTTCAGGTGGCTTCAGGTGGCTTCAGCTCGGCTAAGTCTTCGACGCTGTTGCCACTAGCTACATGCGATACAAACGCTGCCAAGGATAATGACTGAGCTGAGACGCAAGTATATTTTCTCTAATGACACTTTTAACAGCTGTTATATTTCTCGGCGCCGTTGTTGCCGCCCCCGCGTTGCGAGGCGGCTGAGAGTCGAGGCAGCGGGCAGGCCGCACATATTTGAAGACATAAATAAATGTCAAAAAATGCAGATTACTTATTAACCCCTGTGGCGTGCCACAGCCCCAGCTACAGCTACAGTTCCTGTGCCGTCTCCTGCTCCAAGCTACGAATCCTCCGATGCCGACGCCAATGCCGATGCCGATGCCGATGCCGATGCCGATGCCGATGCCGATGCCGATGCCTTAGCCGCGATATTATTCATTAATAGAAGCCCGCAACATTCGCCGTTGGCTCAGCTCACACACACACACACACACAGACACACAGACGCAGCGCGCCTCACGCAGCGCTTTTGCCACCTTGAAAGGCGGGAGAAAATTATTAGCTCTTTGGTAATATTTTCTTGCATAAATTTTTGAATCATTTTCATTTTTTTCTGTTTCATCTCTCTCTCGCACCCTCTCGCCCACCCTCTGCAGTCCCTTTGTGGAGTCTTTATAATTTCATATTTGGCATCGTTTGGGCCAAGTCGCTTCGTCGCTTTATTTTCAATTTAACCCTCATTGTTGTTGCCGACTTCTTTTTGCTTGCCACAGCTTTTGCGTGTGGCATAAAAATTGAATCCTAATCCATGAATATAGATGATTATTATATGCCCACCGCCCCCCTCCAAGCCACCTGGCCCCACCCACTGTCCTAGCAGCGGGATGGCAGCCCATTAGAATATTTTGTCTGTGCTCCGCTTCGGCTGGTAATTTTCTTTTGTTTTGCATTTTGCAGCTCACCTCAGCCGCCAGCCAGCGAGCCACCCGCCCATTACCCACGCCGCCCCGCTGCCGCTGCCCAGCCAGGACTTCGCCAGACAGACAGACAGACAGACAGACATCGGGCTCCAAATGAAAACGCCGCCAAAGTTGTCGTAAAATTTTGTTATGACTTTTTCTTATTGCCTTTCGCCGTTCGTCGCGTTCTCGAACGCATTCGAAATGGGCGGCTGCTGCGGTGGGTGGGGCGTGGCTGCTTGCAGAACTCATGCAGATGAGCATGTGGATGCGGAGGCGAGAGCTCGTTTTTAAGTTACTTCCTGCTGGTATTTAAAGTTGTAAAAATTGATGAGTCCTTGCTGAGCTCGTCGGCTGCTGCTGCTCAGGATAACTGCGCCCTTATAAATATACCTATATATATGGAGATATGTATGTGTGTGTGTGGGTGGGTGTGTGCTTATATATTTCATTTCAGCTGCAGTTTTATTTTGGCTTTTTCCTCATTTCGACTAAGCCTCATAGATACGGCCATCAGCCATTGTTACATTGTTGAGGCTGCTGAATATCTCTTAAAGCTATTGAATTTGCCTGGGCAGAGAGTGCTATACATATATAGGTATATAAGTAGAATATAGCTGCCGCAGAAATATATATATACATATATACATACACAGCTATATATCTGCTCATCTCACTTTGGTTGGCTTCCACTCTTATTTAATAATTATATATGTGCTCTTCCGGAGTCCATTTTCTAGTCTTCTCTTTGTGCAGTGTCAAGCCTCAGCTATTGCTCAAGCGTGCTTCCAATCATAACAACTCTATCCACTGTAGCCTAACTAGGCATCTCGCTCGCACTCAGCAGCCTGTCTTGCCTACGTTCGGCAACAGCTAGCTTTGTCTCGCTCACACCCACTCTCGCCTGCCGCATTTGCCTAAGACGCAAACTCACTCGGATACAATTTACAGCAAGCTCTCCAAGAGTCGCCAATACTAATGCAGCAATAGGAGCCAATCAGAACAAAATCGAATAGGTTTGCATGAGTGTGAAGAGCAATGACTGCTGCTAGCCTATGCTTAGGTAGTAGACTTATAGTTTATTGCTCTTTGCTTGTCGATGAGTGAAAGTGAGAGAAGACTATTGCTCAGCTGTGTGTGTTGTTACACTCACGATCAGTTGGAGTAAGGCAAAGTCAATCAGGGAAACATAATATGCATAAATAAATATATATGTATATATATATAATCCATATTAGTTACTGCAACTTTGATATAGATTTTTGTAATAACCTAACTCTACTTCAGGCCCCTCACTTGCTCTGCCACTTCACCAACCCCCACTCCAGCCCACTCCTGGCTCAGCCAATCGACGAGCTTTGTTGTAATTTGCGTCATGTAAATAAATAAATTATTAGAAAATTAACAATTTTTGCAATTAAAACTACAACTAAATTACAAATGCATTAAATTGCGCCACGCACACACACACATACACTCACACACACATAACGAGCAAATAATAATGGCCGCGGCATTTGTAATAACAATAATGAAAAGCCATTTGGCCATTTGACCATTTGGACATTTGGCCATTTGCGCTGGCCGACCAACGACTATAACAATTAATTAACAAATAAAATGTCAATTAATTTTACAAACACTGCGTGAACACCAAACAAACAGAAAAAAGTAAAAAAAAAAAAGAGCGAATGTTATTATAACAGTAAAATGTACAGAGTACACACACACACACACACACACACGTTACGCATACGCCGCGTGGCGCCTCAGCCAAAGCAAATAAACCCGTCCGCACTCGTACAATGGAAGCCAGAAGACCAAAATGCAACAAAAAAGACAACAACAACAACAACAACACAAATTTGCTCATTTATTTATGATTTCAATTTCAATATTAAAGGTGTGTGTGTGCGTGTGTGTGTGTGTGGTGTGTGTGTGGACAGTGGTGAAAGCATTTTTTGGTATTTTAAATATTTAATTGAATGATAAATAAATTTAAGCACTGCCATGCATAAATATCAGCACGGGAGCAACAGTGACAGACAGATGTTGAAGACAGAGCGCGAGCGGCCGGGCGGGCCAGGGCGTGCGGGTGCGACAGAGCTGGCGCTAGCAATAATATTGCAAATTGTGCGGTTGTGTGGAGGCGCCCTTTGAGCGAGAAAAAAATGGCCAAAACCAATGACTGTGCGGCGGTCACATAAATATTTTTACAACACACACACACACACACCATGCTCCGCCGCCATTTTGTTGAAGGACAACGGCCGCAGACGCAAATGCAATTTAATTATTACATTTGCCTTTCGCAGCCCTTTCGACATCATTTTCCCTGCTTTCAATTAAATTTATTTATATAAATAAATATAAAATTTAAATATAAATATGTGTGTTTATAAATTTTAAATTTTTTACCATATTTACTTAAGCATTCACGTATGATTAAGCCATGGAAACATTGGCTGAAAATGCCCCAAATTGATGACTGATGGAGGCGCCGTCGAGTGAAGGGCGCATGAAATCATCGAGAGCTGATGAACGAGTTGAATTTATTTAGCCCAAAATGCTATGTTTTCTTGTGTGTTTATGCTGAAAAAATACCAAAAAAATACCAAAAAAACAGAAATATTCCAAAATACCAAATGATTGAAAATATTAAAAATATCTAAATAAACCAATATATATATATTTGGACAAAAATAACAATATATATAAAAAAAAATTGATGGTATTAAAATATAATATAAATAAATAAAATAAAATATATTAAAAATATTAAAATAAAATAAAAATAAAATATTTTTAAAAATATGAAAATAATTTGCACTTTCTTTTGATCCTTCATTACGCAATAAATATTTATAATACACTATGAATTAAAAAAAAATTAAATATACCAAACAATATATATTTTTAGAAGACAAAAAAACAAACAAACAAATAAAAGTATCACACGAAAAATAACAACAAAAATATTTTAAAAAAAATACCAAAATATTATAAATATGAAAAAAAATTAAAAAAAAAACAAAGACTAAAAAAATACCATAAATATGAAAAATACGTAAAAAGCATATAAAACTATTGAATGAGAACTTTTTGCAAAAAGTGTTGCAGAGGCGCAACTGTCAAATTGCCTGCAGACACTGCCCAACATGGGCGATGTTTGCCATCAGTTTTAGCCGAGAGACCCTGCCAATATATCAGACAGTTCCATATCAAATCAAGTAGTATTTGAGCTTCATGTAGAGCATACGATATTCCATTAGAGCTGCAGCCAGCGCTAGAGAAGTTTTGATTATAAACTCCGCGCACGAAGGAGACCAAATAAAACTTTATCTTTTTTAATATCGACTGGGGAAGTTTGTAACGGGCAGTGGCGGGGCGGGGCCGGGGCAGTGGGCGTCATATTTTTAGCAGCCACTGTTGAATTTTGATAAGCAACTAGCGTAAAGTTCGAAATATGCAAAAGAGCAAGTGCCGCGGCAATTGGCCTGGGAATTAGTTGAGAAAGTCAGCGTGCGGGGGCACTCGGGGGGCTGGGGGGCGTGCGATATCAGTTCGAATGAAAATGTATGTAAAGCTTAGTTAGCCGGGAGTTGGCTGTCGGCTCAATATGAAATTACAGCTGTCCAAATGCTGTTTCTGCATAAATCTGCGTGTGGGCTGCTTTCTGGTTGTGTTCTTTGACATCTGCATGCATGCGGTACACATTGAGTTTGGCAATCGTAAGCGAATCGAGTCTGACTATACAGCACGAATGATCCTCATTAAAACTGAACAGTTCCACAGATGAATCCTTTAAGATCTTGAAGCCCATCATCTACATCACCCATTTCATGGGCTGCTTAATGCTCTTCTACAGCGCCGCCGTCGTAAGCCCGTAACTGGTGATAGCCAATGTATATATGTGTATATATATATTTTATTCATTTCAGAAATTATCGGTGCTGACTTTAGTTTATCTGACGACGGACATTGTCAAATTTCTGTTCTTTGTCATCTCGGCCTATGGCTGGATCCAAAGCTGGCAGAATACTGTATTCACAATATGCATTCATCTGTTGAACATAAGCGAGTATCTGAACTGATTGATCTCTCATCGTTGATCATTGATCTCTCATTTCTCATTATTCATCACTCATCTCATATCTCTTATCTGCTTCATCTCATCTGTCATCTCTTATCTCTAATCTCTTGTCGCTTATCACTTATCTCTGATAAGTCATCTCTCATCACTCATTACTCATCTCACGTCGGTCATTACTCATTACTAATTACTCATTACTCATTACTCATTGCTCATTATTTACTACTCATTACTTACTACTCATTACTGGTTACTCATTACTCATTACTCATTGCTCATTACTTACTACTCATTACTAATTACTAATTACTCATTACTCATTGCTCATTACTTACTACTCATTACTAATTACTCATTACTCATTACTCATTACTAATTACTCATTACTCATTACTTATTACTCATTACTAATTACCCATTACTCATTATTACTCACTTGTCATTTCTTATTACCCATTACTCATTACTCACTTGTCATTACTCATTACTCATGGCTGATTACTCCTTGGTTATTACACACTACTCTTTACTCATCTTTCATCACTCATCTATCATTTCTCATCACTTCATCCATTTCTCATCACCCATCTCTTTTATCTCTTATCCCTTGCAGTGCTTAGCATTTACTTCTGGATAGTCGCCTACTCGTACTATCGGGAATGCCAGGTCGATCGGGTTGAAGCCGAGTGAACTAAATTGCTTGGATTGTCTGCTGACGCTGCGAGCTCGCCTAGTTCATTGATTAGCTTCTAAGCTCACTTGAGCTCAAGCCGAATGAGCTTAGAAGCTCCCCAATCTATTAAGTGGCGCCCGCAGCTCCCCCATATCCAAATGTGTGCAAATTATAGTCATTTTAGTTCTACCTATCTCCGCCGCCATTCAAACCGCACGATAAAATATATGAAAAACTAAAATTTGCATTGCTTTCTCATTAGCTGAACAGTTTAATATTCAGTGGCAGCCACAATTGCGTTCGACTTGCGTTCCCCTTCCGGTTACAGTTTCGGCCTCGGATCTCAGAGATCCATGGATCCAGCAGATCGGGCAATTGGGCAAGACCAACTCCATTGCGTGCAGCATGCTGCTTTCCTCACCAGGCGCTGCTCCATCCTCAGCTCAATTGGAGTCGCTCTCCTGGCTTTGTACCATGTGCTCCAACAGGTGAATACACACAAAGTAGATATAGATGTACTTAAAGCAATGCATGCTGAATTTCAAGAACGTCAGAAAGTCATCAGACATTCTTCAACAGTTAGACAACAAATTTTGAAAAAGAATTTACAAATAGTAACGACAACAATATCTGTAACTAAGCCCAGGACATCAAACACAAAACACAGCTCGATAAAATACTAAAAGGTTAAAATGAAATTATATGAAAATAAAGAGAAAAATATAAAAATGCATGAAAAAATGTTGAAACTATTTTTAAGCACACAAAAAAAATTTATGAAAAAAAAGAAAGTTTGAAAAAAAAAATTTAAAGAACATTTAGAAAAAAAAAAAAATATTTGTAAAAAATATTTTGAATAAATAAAAATCAAATGTTAAAATTAATTTTGGACAATTTAAAAATGTAAAAAAATAAAAATTATATTTTTTTAATGAAAGAAAATTTCAAAAACATTTCAAATATTTTTTTTATTAATATAAAAATATGCAAAAATAAAATTGAGGGAAATAAAATAATAATAAATATTATATATATTTTTAAAATAATATATTTAGTCATAATATAATATATTTTGTATAACAATAATAATATTTTTATATTTTTAAAAATATTTAATAATCATTTTCTAAATGAAAAAGTTTCTTAAAGCCAATAAACAAAACAAAAACTTAAACAATTTTTTTTATTATCATTTTCTCATCATTTGTTGGGTGTAAAAAGTTGGCGAGTTCTTCGCGTAGATATTCAAAAGAGGTTTCAAGGTATCAGATGCCGAAGAGCTCGGCATAAAACGAACTAAAAATAGACAAAAAAGAAAGTTGAGGCAAATGTTATAAAATGTTGGCAATTTCTTGGCAAATTTATGGCACTTGTGGGAGAAATAGACTCTTATGTTAAACTTGACTGCAGATAGCAGGACATTTAAAGAGTTTATGGGCGCACACACAGAGAGGGAGAGAGAGAGAGAGAGAGACACATGTGAGTTATCCTGCTTATCAGAGAGAGGCACACACCTCTTCGCCTGCCACTGCGAACGTTTACATAAATTCATAAAATTATTGCCCGTAATCAGCATTATGCATTTGTAAAAACCACAGCCAGGGCGAATGGTGGTGGTGGCGGGGCCGGGGCTGTGGGGGGTGGGGCGGCGCTTGGGCCACATAATTACAAGCATCGCCTCAGCCCGTTCCAGTTGCAAGTTTTTTCGACTGGTTCTGCAGCTCGCTTGATTTGCCAGCAACATTTTCTTTTTAATTATTTATATTTTGGGATTTTTAGCAGGCAGCGCACGATTCAAAGGCTTTGCCAGTCGCCTGTGTGTGTGTGTGTTGCTGGGGGTGTTATTTGCATACATCAGACTGTATGATGCCAGCCTGTCGACTGTCGACTGTCGACTCCGACTGCCGACAATATCTTTTTATGCTCTTTTGCCATGTGCAAACACGTATATGCATATAAGGCGCCCAGCTCTACACACACAGAGGCGTCCCTCATGCCCCTTAAGCTATGCCCACCCCATTGCCTTGTGTTTTATTAGGCATGTTAATTAAAAGACATGAAATGAAAATAATTAAAAATATGTATAAAAAAAGATATATATGTATGTACATATATATATATATATATATATATATATACGCTTTGATTAGCCCAGCTCAAGCTCGCGCTCTAAACACTCCAGCACTTTGCACCTTCTACGGCCACGCCCACTCTTTGGCTGGCAATGTTGATCGCCTTATTAACTCATTGCTGTGGTGTCAATTTACAACAATGGCAAACAACAACAGCGGCTGCTTGTAAAACAATAGGCCAAAGCCGCGCCACCCAGTGCCACCCAGCGCCACCCAGCGCCAGCCAACGCCAGCCAACGCAATCAGGCAACAAAGTGCCACAGCCACTTGCCACTTGCCACTTGCCACTTGCTCCCATTGTCTGCGATTTTCGGTTGCGTAGGTGTTGAAAAAAGCAAGTGCCAGCCAGCCCAGCCGCCCAGCCGCCCAACCACCTCAGCCAACCCCGCACACAGCCGCACAGCCAGCGTGGACCATCTTAAGTGTTGCTAATAACGCCTACAACTAAGTAAAACAGCTGCCGGGTGCTCGGCTGGGGTCTGGGCGTGGGGCGGGCGACACTTTTAAGAAATTGCAAAGTTTTCCATCTAACAAAAGGCGCCAGTGGCGGGCGGGGGCGGGGGCGGGGGCCACTCTCCGCAACAATACTTTGATGCGATTTTGCGGATATTAGGTGTTAATTTTTCAAAGTACCTACCCACCCCAAGCAGCCAGGCCGCCCCCGCCCCCGCCCCACATTGCCATGGCGTCTGCAGCCTTTTGTAATTTTAACTGCTTTTGGTTAACACTTTTACGCATTGCCAACTGCCATGGGCGCCCACTTGGCACACTCGCTCGCTTTGTGGATGACATCGATATCACATGGCTGAAAGCAGCCCCCAGCCCCCCAGCCTCCCACTTTCATGCATTGTTTGCCAAGAGGCAGCCAAGTCATCGATGGCAAAACTTTTGACCAACTTTTTCCTGGCTTGCGTTTTTTATGCGCTTTAATTGCTCCCCAGGGCATGCAGCGCCTCAGCTCAGCAGGTTGTGTCAACGGGGCATTGAGTTACAGCCAGCCAGTCAGCCAGCCAGCCAGAGGGCCGCCACCCTCTGCTGGCGCCTCCAGCGCGCGTTTCTGCCATTTATTGAGCATTTTAGCCTTTCATCGATGCTTTTTGGCCAACATTATTTGGCTCATTTTAATTATTATAACCGCTAAGTACAGGCAGCAGCAACAATGCTCTGGCACACACAGCGGCAGGCGCTGGGCGTGGCGCACAAATTTTAACTGTTATGCGCGACGCAGGGTGGCGTCAATGGAGCCACGAGCAGGAGGGGGCTTGGGCATGGCAATGTGCTTGTCGTTGCGCTACATTGTTCCCACCGCCCATTGTCAGAGTCGGGGGCAAGGGTTAGCTTGTTGCCGCAGCTGATTAGCAGTAGGCTCAATTGTTATGCCACCACTGTGCCAGCTCTGAGAGGTGGGGACAGCAGAGTGTTCATTAACTGCGAGCGTCCATACTACTATCGATAGCTGTTCTACCCTACACAGAGCCCTCGTCTCTAGTTGTCATTGGCTGTGTCACGTTGTGACACAAGTTTCCGATAGAAATTTTAGTTTTGTGATCCACGTTTTTAGTTCATTGGCTCGCTGTCCCGCAAGCATCGCCAACTCGGGCCTAAATTGTTGGACATGTAGCCTGGCGCTGCGATGTGCATCTACTCCTACATTGTTATCATTATCGTCGTCATGGTTATCATCGCCATCATTCTGTTGCACGCTCTCAAAGTCGAAATGTAATGGCGCAAGGCGGCGTTATCAGGTGAGTTTCGGGATGGGCAATTGGCTCACGCCAGTGTTGGTAAGCGACTGTAGTTGCCTCACAGAGATAGTTGCCAGCCGCAGTGTTGGGCAACGATTTAAGACAGTGTTGGTAAGCTACTTCTTGCTAAACGTAATACTCAGCTCAGTTCTTTAATGGCATAGATTGCTGTAGTCTGGCGCCAGTGTTGGTAAATGGCTGCTAGATATGGCCTAGCAGCTGTGTAGGGCAACGACTGCCATTTTTGGCAGTGTTTTTAGCCAAAGACGACAACCTTTTGCTATCGTCAGTGTTGCTAAACGTCGGTTTGAGGGCATAACTATTGGCTGGAATTAGTGTTGGATAACGAACTTTAGCGACTTAGAAGTCGCAATAGCAATGAACCTCGTCTATATTTTATATTGATCTTTTCTAGTGTTGGAAAAGATGGCAGAGAAACGACAGAGAAACGGCTGAGCAGACTTTAGTCTGAGCATCTTCTTCCTGCTCTCTTCCTATCTGTTTCTGTATTCTCTTTGGTTGAGCTGTAACTCTCTCGCAGATATTGTCGCATTCGACTGCCCCCGGCAGGCGGCGAGGCTGCTCTCAGTGCCCCGGCTGCAGTTCATTAAACAATTATAATTATATAGCAACAGCGGCAGCTGCTGCTGCTGGCTGGGCTGGGCTGGGCTCGCCGGTGGCGTATGAGTAATAATATTAATAAGCCGTCTTATTTGGCCGCCGCACGTAGACAATGTAAAACAACACGGCGTATGCGTAATTTTCTTGTCGTTATTATTTTACGGGCCAGCGAGCGAACGGAGTAGCGAGCACTTGCTTGGGCGTGGCGCTGGAGTTGCCCTTGGTCTTATCAGCCGCAGCTGAAGGCGTGCTCTGGAGCAACTGGAGCTGGAACTCGACAGCCGGCAAACTTTTCGGGCGTCGACGTTGCTGGCTGCTGGCTGCTGGCTGGATTTATGCGCTTGAATTTCACACCTTATTGCGCCGTTGCTGCTGGCGGCCTTAAAACAATTAGCGACGGTATTTTATTTTATTTATTTATAGTCAGTCCTCCCTGCCGCCCTCTCGCCCTCTCGTCCCGGCGCGAGCAACCCAAGCCGCATTCCAATTGGGCTGCCAACTGGAGTCTGGGCCGCGGCTGTTGACTTAATTGGTTGCGCTTGCTCAATGGTTCGCGTCTCGGCTGACAGTGCGTGTGAATGCATTTTGGCTCGGGTTCTTAGTCTACCCCTACCCCTCCCCCTCCCCCTCTCTCTGTTCAAGTTGCAATGTCCATTAACTTGGCTTGGCTTGACTTGGCTTAGACCCACCTGGCTGCTCTGTCGGTTGGTCCCTCGCTCGCCCATAAAACTAAAATAATAGCCGCATAACATTTTATCTACCGCAGTAATAAATATTCAGTTAATTATAGCAGGCAACAACAGAGCTGGAGCCCGATTGGGAGAGCTGGCGCGTGGAGAGCCGGAGGAGAAATCATATCATAACATATGCTGGGGTCACGGGTGGGAGCGAAGGAGTGCTAGGGAGAGAGTAGGAAGAGAGTAGGAAGAAAGAGAGAGGAAGAGAGAGAGAAAAGAAAGAGAAAGAGAGAGAGAGAGAGAGAGAGAGAGGAGGAGAAAGAGAGAGAGAAAGAGAAAGAGAGAGAGAGAGAGAACAGAAAGAGAAAGAGTGGGAGAGAGAGGAGGAGCAAGAGAAAGAGCAAGAGAGAAAGAGAAAAAGAGAGAAAGAGAAAGAGCAAGAGAGAAAGAGAAAAAGAGAGAAAGAGAAAGAGAGAGAAAGAGAGAGAGAAAAGAAAGAGAAAGAGAGAGAGAGGAGGAGAGAGAGAGGAGGAGAGAGAGAGAAAGAGAAAGAGCAAGAGAGAAAGAGAAAGAGAAAAAAAAAAGAGAGAAAGGGAGGAAGAGCGCAAGAGAGAGAGAGAGATAGAGAGAGAGAGAAAGAGAAAGAGAAAGAGAGAGAGAGAAAACAGAAAGAGAAAGAGTAAGAAAGAGAGAAGGAGAAAGAGAGAGAGAGAGAGAGGAGGAGAGAGGGAGAGCGAAAGAAAAAGAGAAAAGAAAGAGAGAAAGTCAGAGACAGAGAAAAAAAGAGAGAGAAAGGGAGGAAGAGCGCAAGAGAGAGAGAGAGATAGAGAGAGGAGTTCTCAAGATAGAGAGAGAGACAGACTGGCAGACCTCAAAGGAAAAACTGAGAGAGTCCTCAAGAGAGAGATAGAGAGAGAGAGAGAGAGAGAGAGAGAGAGAGAGGGTCCTAAATAAAGACTACAAGAAAAAGAGAGAAAGAGAGGGGGAAACAGAGAGATACAGAGGAACAGATGGATTGATGGCGAGACAAATGGCTAGAGATATAGAGGAAGAGAGAGAGAGAGGTAGATGGTTATTGTGATACAGAGACATCGATCTCGAGAGAAACATCACAATACAGAGAAGGAGAGCAGTAGAGGGCCTAAAAGGAAGAGCAACAGAAAAGCTCTCAATTTCAGCTATAGAAACTATAGATAAAGACAGAGAGAGCTATAAAGAGAGAGAGAGAGAGAGAGAGAGAGAGATAGATATGGAATTTCCTTTAAAATGAATGTAGCTAGAAGTTTCTTATATAATACCTTCACTTCACTCACCAAATCTCTGAGTTAGGAGTGCAGCTCTCCAACCGCTTGCGCCCTGTACAGGGTATCCCTCTGCCGAGCAACTCTGGCAGTCCCGTAGAGGCAATTACTCGTAGCTTCAGCTCCATTTCCAGTTCGGTGCCAATACGAGCTAAAGCCCATTACAGATATATCTAAACGAGCCGCTGCACCCGCGGCTAATGCCAATGATGACTTATTTAGGTCGGCTTCCAGCTTCAGCACAGCTCTAAAAATAGTCAGAATCGCTAATTGAATGGCTCTCAAATGGCTTTCACGTGTTCCGAATGAGATTTAATCGGAGCTCGGGGCAGTCGAGCCGAACCGGATAATACAATAATGATTGGGCCGATCGGACCAGTGCGATAATTAATAATTGTCGCTGACTAATTTTCACACTCTCCCTCTCTCTCTCTCTCTCGCTCTCGACGTGGAAGACTGCCCACGCGCCAGCCGCAGATAAAAACCTCTCGCCGCGTGGGCTGGCGCAACACTTCTGGACTGGAAGCAGAGCTGCAGAGATGCGTCTAAGCCTAACCTACTTCGTGAGCCTGCTGCTGGTGCTGCTCTGCGGCCAGGCGCTAGTGGTGAGTCTGCGGAGATAATCCCTATCCCTATCCTTATCTCTAACCCATATATATTATCTGCCTCTCGCCCTAGAGCGCTCGGCCACAGGGCCCTTGCGGTCCGCCGCCCAGTGGACCCCCGCCTAGCGGACCGCCGCCATCGGGCCCACCGCCAGGCGGACGCTGCGGCCCACCACCCTCAACCACCGCCGCCACGGGCTAAGCGAGAACCACAAATCCTCCCAACGTACGCATCACCTCGGCAGAAGACTCGTCCAACTCGTTTAATCTATTGCTTTATATACATCTTATATACATGTATATGTGTGTGTATATGTATATGTATATGTATATGTTTATATATATGTATATATATATATGTGTGTATATGTGCTTTTTTTTTGTTCGTAATTACCTCCTTTAAATATATATGTATGTGTAAATTGTGCAAAGTATAAAAATAATCGAAATTAGTTTGAATTGAGAGAGAGAGAGAGAGAGAGAGAGAGAGGGAGAGGATGAGAGAGAGAGAGAGTGAGAGATATAGAGACAAAGAGTGAGAGAGAATGAGACAGCGAGAGCAAGAGCAAGAGCTAGAGAGAGAGAGAGAGAGAGAGAGAGATAGAGGAAGAGAGAGAAAGAGAGAAAAAGAGAAAGAGTGAGTCAGAGAGAAAGAATGAGAGACAGTCTGAGCGAGAGAGAGATCAAGAATTACGCTAGAGAGGGAGAGAGAGAGAGAGAGAGAGAGAGAGAGAGAGAGAGAGAGAGAGAGAGAGAGAGAGTGAGAGATATAGACACAAATAGTGAGAGAGAATGAGAAAGCGAGAGCAAGAGCAAGAGCTAGAGAGAGAGAGAGAGAGAGAGAGAGAGAGAGAGAGATAGAGGAAGAGAGAGAAAGAGAGAAAACGAGAAAGAGAGAGTGAGGCAGAGAGAAAGAATAAGAGACAGTCTGAGCGAGAGAGAGATCAAGAGATACACTAGAAAGGGAGAGAGAGACATAGAGAGATATAGGAAGAGAGAGAGAGAGAGACCCTAGAGAGAGAGCGTGAATTTGGTCAGCCAGCAACTGCCATGAGCTTGGTGTAAATGGTTTTCGCTGCGGGGCCAGCTCAGCTCAGTCCAGTTCCAGCCTCGCCCACCGCCCCCCGCCCACTGTCGCCCAGCCCAGTCGCCGTCCAGCTGAGTGCTCATTTAATTTGCCGTTCAATTCCACATTCGTTTCGGGTGTTGAATTTTTAATCACGCACACGCCTGGCCCCCCACAAAAATGGAGCAGAGCGCAGGCAGGGAGTGAAGGAGTGAAGGAGTCTGGTGTATAGAGTTCGCTCTCAGCTTCAATTGAATATGCAAGCGAAGCGAGACAGAGTCTGGCTGCCAAAAACTATGCAACACACACACGCACACACACACACACACACAAACAGGTCAACTCAATTTGGTCAGTTGGAAGTGGAGTTCGTTCCGCCCACAGAGCAATCCAGTGAAGCGCCCAACGCTTTAAGTTTAGCTCATTAAATAATATCCTTTGGCCGACTGGGGGCAGTTGGGACACGAACGAGGACGTCGCTTATCAAAATGTTGCCTGTCGAAGGGGGCGGTGGCGGGGACTGGGGCTGGGTCTTTGCGGCTGGGCTTCTTTGGGACATGGCTGATGGCGCAGTCGATGCGTTTGGCCTCTGAACTGCGGCAGCCCACGTGCTGGTCAGCAGCCCCAGCCCCCTCGGCCAGTTGCTGGGACAGTTTTGTGAAAACGCTTTTAAATATTAAAATCCATGACGATTTCCAACGGAACATTTTCGCCATATAATTTCGTAGTTGGCTCGAGCTGCCGCAGAGGGGGGCGACTGAGGCTGTCTGGGCGTCTGCCGCCCGTTGCGCATATTGAATTTATTTAATTAAGGGTTCCATGTGCCACACACAGAGAGAGCGAGAGGGAGAGAGGGAGAGAGAGAGGGAGAGTGTGTGACTCTCCAGCTCGATGACTTCATTTTCAAAAGTATGCAACGATTTCAGTTTTTATTTTCTATTTGCTGCTGCTGCTTCGCAATAATTTGCACAAGTGGCGAGCAGCGGCCCCCAGCCACGCCCCACAGTGGAGCTACGTGTCCACAGCTCTGCATAGTTTTTGGGGCGCTGGCCAGACTCCGTTTGGGGCGACACTTGGACTCTTTGTTGTTGTAATTATGAAATGAATTGAAATGAAAGGGGCAGAGAGAGAGAGAGAGGGAGAGAGGGAGAGAGAGTGAGTTGAAGAGCGTCTGGCATAATTCATAGCTGTCCTGGCGACACCCAAATCAAATGGGCTTCCCAATAATCGGCCACGGAAACCGCTAATACGCCAACCTCGGCCAGCTCTGGCCCACAAAAAAGCAAAGGCCAGAAAAACGCGACCAAAAATCAACACACAAAATACACAAACAGCAGCAGCGTGTGGCAGGCGGCATGCGGCAGGAGGCGGGAGGCGGGAGGCGGGAGACATGTTCGTGTGGCATGCGCCATGCGGCAGACGCAGCCACAGCCAACATATGTGTGTGTGTGTGTGTGCAGGCCATGCTGATCAGTGCAGTTGCTGTCTCAGTCCCTCACTCGACGACTAGCCTACTCTCTCTCTCTCTCTCTCTCTCTCTCTCTCTCTCTCTCTCTCTCATTGGAATAAGCCAACGACTGGCTCCATATGAAGAGTGCTTCGAATTTGTATATATATCGGAGATATATATAAATATATATATATCAAAAGATCTGGAGCTGCATCTGGATCAGCCACATCAGCTATATAGATATATATTGCGCCCTGACTATAGCTAAAATTGCCTTCATCTGATATAGACAGACAGCAATCGCAGTGAGTACATATATATATTATATATATACATTCATATCAGATATATATATATATATACATTCTCTATAATACCTTCTCTATAGGCCAACTTCGACTGCAAGTTTTTGGGCAGTGTAAGCGCTGGCTGGGCTCTGGCTGCACTTGGAGGCCGTGGAGCAGTTTTTGGAGCGAATGCGACGCGATAATAATGATAAACATCAGAGCAGGGCGAGGCGTGGCAGCTGCAAGGACTCCACACGATGTGTGGCAGGCGATGATGGGGCAGTGGCGAGCGGCGGCGGCGGCGGCGTGGGCGGGGGCGGGGGCAGCACGCACTTTCGCTGCGACGCGACTACGTCCAAAAGTTTGTTTTGACAAATGATGTTGCTGACATGAGGGGACACAGCGGCTGTCTGTTGGTCCTTTGGCCATGCAGGACCTGCATCATTCGGTGTCCTTGGCCTCGCATGCCACATGTGTGCCACGGACGCCAGCGCCAGCGCCAATGCCGTGGCGCTGCCTAATGAACTTTTGTTTTGGGCGCCGCCTCGACAATTGACGAACCAAATTATGACGACCGAGAGTGAGAGAGGGAGGGAGAGAGGCAGAGTGAGAGGGAGAGAGATATTAACAGTCTATAAACAAGTTAAAAACAGTCAGCAGTCAAGAAAAATATTAAAATAAAATTTTAACAATAAATAAAATTTTAAAATAAAAAAAATAAATAAATAAAATAAAAAAAAACAAGTATTAATTATTTAATTACTTAAATTATTAAAAAATCAATTATAATAAAACCCAATTAAATTTGCTCATATTTAATTTATTCTTTATCTCATATATTTACATGCCACAGCCATATCAATCCATCGCAAAAACACAAGCAAAAACCCACTCAAGTCTCAACTCAGTCACACTCAAACCTGTCGCTGCCCACGTTGAGTTGAGTCGCCCAGCGCCGGCACTCAAGAGCGCTCTGCTCGGCTTTGCCACTCAATTTCTCCGCTGGCGCGACGTACGTTTTCGAAAACAGGGGAAACCGTTCGAAAATTGAGCGAGTTCGAAACGAGTGCACAGCGAACCGCATGCGAACGCGCTCAATGAGGGGCAGGCGTGCGAGCGAGCACGCAACTGGCCGAGCGAGTGCGCGAGCGAGACACCAGCAACAGCTGAGTGCCGTTGCTCGCACTCACTCAAACAGCAGCAGGGGGCAGGGCCTGAGCAACAATAACGGCGGACAGCCGATTTCTTCAAATATGTTAGTTTCAAATGCAAATGGCGGCGCAGCGACAGGTTTATTATTTACAAAATTATATTAGAGAAATATGTGGCATAAATTGTTATAATTATTGAAACTATTTATTAATTTGTATTATTTTTTTTTATTTCTTTTTTCACACACTTTCTTTGTATGTGCTAGGCACAATATTAATAAAAATATGTTAAAGATACATTTTTAGTTAATTTTTATTGTTTTTAATTTATTTATTATTTTTAATATATATAAAATTTTTAATTTTTATTTCTATAATATGTTTAAGATTACTTATTCTTGTTTTAAATTAATTTATTTGTTTATAAGTATTGTTTATATATTTTTTAAAATGATTTTTAATGTTTATTATTATTTTTATTTTTCTATTTTCTTTATTTATTTTTTGATATTTGGCTTAAAAGCTTATCGCCTTCGCCGGCCCCAAGATCAAATTTAGCGACAAGTGCGTGGCTGGCTGTGTCGCTGGCTGGGGCTAGCTGGGGCTGGCTGGCTGGGCTGCATTGTATGCAAATGCCGTGGCAAGTACATTTGTGGTGCGTGCCAGGGGCAACTGGCGACTTGTAAACGATTATCAATTTGTCATAAATGGATGGGGCTGCCGCTGATAGATGTTGGCCCGGCCAAGGCAATTGGCCAAAAATGTGCATCTGCTCGCTGCGATAGGCCTACAAGAGAGTCGACAACACTCCGAGTGGGTGGTGCGGGGCGCAGAGAGCCCGTGGCCACCAAAAATGGGTCAAACAGGCAGCGAGAGGGTGGCTGAGAGAGAGAGGGGGGAGAGGGTGGGGATGGGTGCAACGCAGCCGATTCGTCTCATCGCTGCTGCTGCTGGCTGGCCGCTTGTAGATGTTAATCGCATTTGATTTAAATACAACTTTGGCTAATTTATGTCAGCGACTGTCAACGCTCTGCCCACTTCCTGCCTGTTGGCTCCATTGTCCTAGTCGCATTCGCCGCATTTGGCAGCCCTGGCACACGACTCGATCCTAACAGCGAGCGAAAGGTCAGCGCAGCGCGCAGCACACAGATTGGCCTGGGCCTGGGCTTGGGCCTGGGCCTGGGCCTAGGCCTCAGCCAGGTAGACCAGCTGAAGACTGACTAAGCGACTGCTGCCACGACCAGCAGATACCCTGTAGTAGCTGTGCTGAGCACAATTAGCATTTCCTGCCTGTTGCTTGGCTTTGCTAATTACCAAAATCGATTCAAATTTATGAATTTCATTAGCTCATCTACTTTTAGTTTAATTTTTTACTTAGTACGTCTTCTTATCTGTCCGCCGTACTGTCTGTCCGTCAATCCATCTGTCCGTTTACCATTCGGCCTCTATATGAAAGTCCTCCGCTCGTCTACGAGCAAATCCGCCTCTTTGTCTGTCCGGCGGAATTTCTGTCCGTCTCTCTGTCCGTCTATTCATCTATTCGTTCTTCCTTCTGTCTCTTCGCTTGTGCCATTGCTTCTAGCTACAGGACCGTTTGCCTATAAGTCAACGGCTCCTTCCGTCTATCCGTACGCCTGTTTGTCCGTCTTTTCCTTCACTTCTCCGTATTTTCATTTGTTCTTCATTTCTACAGCTGTTCTTCCCCCTATATTCTCGTCTATCTACGCTCTTTGATAGCTCCTTCCCTATTCTTATGCTCGCTCAGGGCATCTCTCAGTCGAGCATGCCCGCCTAACGCATTCTTACTATTCCCTTCGATATTTATCCACGCAAAACTCTCAAGCAGAGACTCCACATTGATTAGTTAACTACAAATATTGTTTAGCCTTGCCTGGAGCTCTTTCCAGACAATGGTCCAGCCTAGTCTAGTCTAGTCTAGAGCCTCAGCCGCCGCTAGCTGCCTTGAACTCCCTCATTTAAAGGCAGAAGTGATATAAACTGCGTTTAGGTTGAGGGCGCGCCAAATAAACAGCCGCAAATATGTCGAAAACAATAAATTTCCAAAGGGATGCCATACATAGAGAGAGAGAGAGAGGGGGGGTGGGGAGAGCGAGCTGCTGGCGACTCTCAATGGCATTTTGCATGAGATGAAAGGATTCGTCTGGCTGTTGGACGCGTCGCTGGGTCCTGCCTGCGCTGCCAGCGGCAAATCTTCAGCCAAATATTTGCCGCGACGCGCACTTTATTATTATCCTTTTATTATCAATGAAAACACAGACACACACAGAGAGGGGGGGGGAGGGGGGAAGGGAGGGAGGGAGGTGGAGCAACCGCACTAAAACAAACAAAAAACTAGCCGCATGCATTGGAGCGCGATGATTATTATTATCCAAGGCTAAGTCGTCCAAAAAAGGGACACAGGCGCACACACACATATATGTATGCACACTCACACACACACACACACACACACACACACACACACACACTCACACACACATACACCCAGTCTAGCTATTGAATTAACGCGCTGCACATGTGCCGCTCGCACAACTCTTCAATTAATCGCACCTTTTCAGCCCGCACACACACTGAGGCATAGTCACACACACACACACACACACACACACACACTTATATTCACATATATGGCTAGCCGTATTTAGCCCCACTCCGCCTGTCTGCCGCGCCTTTCAAATCAAAGCTCGCAGAACTCAGCTCGTAAAATCAACTTTTGTCTTTCAAAAGCTTCAATTGAGCCACCTGCCCCCTGCCAGACATGAACAGCTTTATGTATTGAAGCACAGTGGAAGCCGTTTGGCGCCGGCTCGTGGAACTATCGAATGCATTTGACAGCTGCTTCTACATATTTCGTTTGCCATGGGCAAGGGGTGAGGGAGGGAGAGAAGCGGAGTGGCTGAGAGAGGGCCGTCGATATGGGTTGAGGCAGCTCGAGCCAAGCTGGGTTCGAATCTCACATGAATACAATTTATTTTATTTTATTTTTTATTCAATTTTTAATTAAATTTAATTTATTTAAAAAATATATATATATGTTTAATTAATTTACTAATTTTAATTAATTAAATTAGAGCGCTTTATTAGCTTTGCCACATCTGCTCGTTGCATTCCATAACTCAACTCAGGACTCCGCTCGAAGTATGCTTTACTTTTTGTGTTTTTATCACTCGGATTCTCAACTGGTTCAGGCGGCCAGACACCCATAGCGCTGCCGCTTGACTGACAATGGTATCCTAAGCTTGCTCTTGAGCTTGCTTGGATCACAGAGCTTCTATCTTCGTTCTGAAGAAAGTGCCTGTTTTTCGCTTCTTTTCGCAATAAATATGGAATTCTAAAAACTTTCGTTTAGATTCCCGAATTTGGCGAGTATTAATTACTGCCAACCAATAAATAATGTGTCAACTAATAAATACCGATAATAGAATATCGTATTCGAGGCCAATAGAAGTATGTAAATAAATCAGTCATCTATTATTATTATTATTGGCCGTGTTATGAATACATATGAACATGTTATCGGTGACAAATCGACTAATTACAGATACGTATGATATCATTAGTCGTGTCTCTTATGAAAGAGGCTAAATTAGGCTGAGTTTTAACTGGTCGCTCTTTATCTGAAGCATATTATGTGGAATAGTATAACAGATAATAGCGCAGACGTTCCTCAGTTTAATATACATTTATAAATCTGGATGATTGGATTCCAGTAGTCAAGTTTATTATTAGCCAGCCCAGCCTGCATCTGCTCGATTATTGCTCTGCCTGCAATTGCTCTATTTTTGCTCTGCCTGCAATTGCTCTATTTTTTGCGCTGCCTGCCACACTTAAATCGCTGGAGCTCTCGAAAGGCTTGGCAAAAGTATCAGCCTAAGCCAATACTCTACATAGAGTTACCTATGCAAGGTATCAAAGCTCGTCTTATGACTAGATGCTTTATGCGACTGAGAGAGAGTAGACGAAAGACTCTGCTGTTAAGTAAAGTCTGGTCTGGTCTGATCCCCCGATGGGGTCAGAGAAACAGAGCGAGCACAATCAAATATGTAAAATAAGTATTATTCTTCTGCACTCAAAGACGTGAACTGAAAAACGACTAGTCAAAGCTCATGCCAATATCATTACCAAATCAAATCAAACAAGTCTTTAAGCAAGAGCTGCGCAAGTCACAGTATCAGTCGCAGTTTCAGTTGCAGTCTTAGTCGCAGTCTCAGTTGCAGTCTCAGTCTCAGTCTTAGACTCAGACTCAGATTCAGGCTCAGCCTCGGGCTAATCAGTGCATTGCTCTCGTTGTCAAATCAAAGTGCAACACGCTCTCGGTAAATTGTTGCATAAAGAGAAGTGAGTGCGCAGCACTCGAGTGTGGCAGCTGCATGACCAGGCCGACCGAGAGAGGAGGGCACAGACCGCGGCAGGCACCAGCTCATGTGTACGCTAAGCTGGTGTAAGTCCGCAGGACGCGTTCGCGTTTTGTGCTTTACATTTGAGGTCTCGGTTTTGGGCCTTGGCAGCTGCAAAACGGGGGGAGAGCAAGGCCTCAAAGTATGCAGCGCACGTTTGACAGCGGCAGACAAACGGAGCAGCGTTTGACAAAAAAGCGCAGCCAAGTGGCTGCCAGGACAGGTGAGGCTCGAGTGGAGCTCATTGTCGGGCTGCCTGACCGAAAGTGCTTGATGGCCAGCGGAGGAGAGAGAGGGGGAGCGAGAGTGGCTGGCAAAAGGTGTCCTGGGCAAGGACGACATGCTAATGTTATTTTTATATTACTCGCAACACGGCAGCGGCAGCTACTTAGAGCAGGGCCGCCTTTTGTTTTTGGCCATGCATGTGTTTAATTTTAATGAAATTAACGCGTGTAATGGCAGCCACGCCCACGCCCCGTCAAAGCAGAGCTCAGCAGAGATACAGATACGGCGAGTGCTCGTTGGCCTCTTTGTCGCTGCTAATCTGCAGCTGCCACTGCCCGCCGTCCGCCGTTCGCCGCTTTTGATGTATGCCATGCATGGCTAGCTGTGGGCTGGGGCCCGAACGTGTTAAATGTTAATTAAAAAGCAGCCGTTGCAACTGTAACAATTGCGGACTGTGCGTGGCAGCCAATCCGCTCCAAGATGCGGCTTAAAAAAGCTGCACATAAACACGCCTAATTAAGGACGCAGCTCGGCTCGGCTCGGCTCGCCTTTAACTTGGCGGCGGCGCTTAATTGGCCAGCGTTCTTTTTGCCAAAACAGACACGGCGCACACAAAGTGGTAAACAAACGAACAGGTTAACAAGCGCCAGAGGACGAGAGGAAGAGGCAGCCAGAGTCTCAACCGCAGGATGGTCCAAATCGTTTCGCCTCCGGCCAGCCAAATAAAATGTCATCTTAAAAATATAATTTTCGCGTATTTTTCTTTGCCTCTTAGCTGTTTGCAGGCGCGCGGCTTCGCTGCACAAGAAAGGCCTGCCAAGCGGTCGCATGTGTGTGGCCAACGTGCGTTGTCCTTGCCACAGCCAGGCGCAGTCCAGGCCGCAGCTGGCTGTGCAGTTGCATGTAGCGCCCCTAACTGTTTCGGATCTTTATTGCGCTACAACTGCTAGTGAGAAGCATTTGAACTGCTTGGGAAGCGCCACTGCTTGGGATGAGGCACTGCTAGATTTAAGCTATGTATATATAAGCAATAAAAATCTGTGAAAAAAAATCATAAATCAATCATCTTTTTCTTGGTATTTCCTTCAGCTTCGGTTTCCCTGCCTCTTGCATTGAGTCAGCTCTCTAGCCCCTTCTCTCCCTCTCAGCCATTGTCAGTCAATTTGCGCAAATGCCGCAACGTGCACACTACACACACCTAGCTGGAGCCTAGGCTTAGGTCTAGTTAACACAAAGCCCAAGCAGAGCAAGACCAACTCGACCCGACTAAAAAAACGCGCTCGCCTTGTTGGTGGTCGGAGATAAACGCATAAATGACGAGCTGAAATCTTTTTGCTGCGGCATTTTCTTGGAGCTCAGTCCGCCCGCTCCAGCAGCCTACGCCCATGTTAAAAAGCATTTTTTTTGCTAAGCCTTTCAGAAAAAACGTCGCTTACCGCGGGCACACAGTCGACGTGGGGGCATGTGTAAAAATTATAAGAATTTCAGCTCTCAAGTTCTTTACGCGCTCTCTCTCTCCCACTCTCTGCGGTTTTGGCCCCAACTAGCGCTTCCTTTTCATTTTTTTCGCTCTCTTTTTTTAGCATTTGCAAAAATATGCATGATGTGTTTTTTTGTACCTTTGCTCGTGCTGCGCTCGGCTCCTTTTCTTTTGCAGCTGCTGTATTTATTTTATTAAGAATGTGTAAATTTCTACTTTATGCAAAAGCAGCGGCCGCGACTTCTTAGCATTTTTGCCCATTTGAAAAAATCCGAAAACAAAAAAGGAATATGTAGAAAAGAAGCAGAGAGTCGCATGCCTGGGCTGCAATGCGTTTGATGCCGCGCGGAGACATTGCTTAAAGGGCGAGGCTTAAAGCCAGGTCAGGCCGGCCAGGAGCGGCCAGGACATGTGCTCATCTCTCGGCAGCTGGCACTAGATCTTGAGCCATTAATCGCATTGGTGTTTATTTAGCTTGTAATTACATTCATTTATTTACTTATTGACTGTGTCGACGTCGCAGTCTCCCCAAAATAACTAACAATATTCAGGACAGCCGCCTCCGCGTCCTCCCCCTGGCTCGGACTCTGACCTAGAGTAAGCCGCAAGGCGAGCGTGGCCAACCCCCATTAAAAGCCAATATCTTTGAGCTGCCTGCCAGCGAAATAAGAAAAAATGTCTTTGAATGACTGACAATCAATTTGGCTTGGCTGCATGCCGCAGGAGCGGCGGGACAGGGGAGTGGAGGGGCTGGGGCCAGGGCCAGGGCAGTCGCTGGTCTCGTGTCGCCTTAACGAACGTTGAAAATTACTTTGACATAAGTTAATTAATCTTTGGCGCGCAAAGTTCGTGTTTGAAATATTGCATAGCTACGCAAAAGCAAAACAAAAATGCTTGCCGAACCACAAGGCGCGCCAGCCGCCAGGAAGTGAGCACCACTAAGCACCCAGAGAGCTGACTGACTGCCTGACTGAGTGACTGGCTGGAGGGGTCGTCTGTCCGGCAGGAATGAAATATTTGTCAATGAGTATTGCTAATTTACAAGTTTGATTTGTGCCAACTTCGCTTCCTGCAGATTGCCCAGGTCCAGACCTTGAGAAATGGCCAAGGCATTCTTTTGGCTAGCCGTACATAAATAAAATTAAGCACACCAACGTGTGCCGACGGACTGAAGCTCTACCTTTTCCCGCATTCTGTGTGTGCGTCTGCTGCAAGACATTGTCCAAGCTGAAACTGATTAGCTTAGCTGAGACTTTGGCTTTGATAACAAATTAGTTGGAAACTGAACTAGAATATGCTATTAGTTGATCTCTATCAGGGAGCTAAGCTACCAAGATGCACTCGACATCGTAGAAGTCAAGTCAAGTCAAGAAGTCGTATAATCCTAGAGAGTAGATCGACAAGGATCTAGAAGTACGACTCGATCTGGATCCTTGTTTGAAGTATGAGTCGATCTAGATGTTTGCCTGAAGCGCAACAATGGCGAGCAAATGCATTTGAGCTGCTTGGGAAGCAGCACTGCTTGGGAGAGGCACTCCTTGGGAGCAGGCAAGATATAGATGCAGACAACCTTGTCTGAAGTAGATCCTTGTGGATCTAGGATAGGATTATAAGACTCAATCTACTTTATGGTATAATCGACTTCTGCTCTATAAGATCATGCGACTCTTCGAGCAGAAATAGATCTACTCTCTAGGATTATACGACCTCTTAAGTAGAAGTCGATCTACTCTATAGGATTACACGACTCTCAGCAGACAAAGTTGCAATGTCTCCCATGATCAGATCTCCTGGCTTTAGCTTCCACACTTAAGACTTCCCCAGATTTCCCATATCCTAGCAAAAATCAATCAAATCAAAGTCGCTTCACCCGCCAAAGCATGCCTTAAGCCTAATGGTTCCCCAGCAATACAAATGCGAGTTGCTTTGCCTGTGGTCCTCCTCACAAAAACTAAATGTCCAAGGGAAACCCACAAAATCAATGAGCCTTGCCATATGCGGCTGTCGGGTTGATAGTTCTTAGCGCTGAAGTGGACCACCTAGCGGGCTGCGGAGCAAGTTCGGGCCGAGTCCTAGCTGAGTCCTTTGCAGTCATTTCTCATACAATTGCCACTGTCATTTGGCTGTCGCCTGAGCTTGAGCCGGGCGAGGCCCAGAGCGGAGAGCAAAGGAGAGCAACTTGTAATGGACTTTAATCAATTAATTTGAAAACGCTTTTCATTGGCAATGCGACAGGCGGGCGGGTGGGTGTGGCAATGGGTAAGGGCTTGTCTGCGGACAATGCGAAAGCGTCTGGCCTGGTCGCTGGCCACTTTCTTGCAGAGACCCAAAAGCCGAGACCTTCGAGACAAACGGAAATACATGGCCAAACCGATGCCAAAAATGTAGCTGCCTGAGAGGTGGGCGCGCGGCGGGCCGCAGGGAGACGAAAAAGAATAAATAAACAACCCGCTGCGGGCAGAGGCTGGCTGGCTAGCTGGCTGGCAGGAGCAGACGGGCGACAAGGAACAGGACACAACGAACGCACTTAAAACACAATGATGCTCATTGTGTCTGACAGGCTGGCGGCGGGCAAAGGACGAACAGCAGCAACAACAACTGGGAAGCTGCTGCAGCTCAGCCACCGGAGCAGGGGCCACGACTGTGCGTGTGTGGGGTGAGAAGTAGTTGGCATTGCTGATCCGTTGGAGCCACACACACCTAAGATGACGACGAGGAGGACGACGATGTCGTGGCTGTTGGCGTCGTCTGTCTGTGCTCGTGCCCAGCTCCCTGATCCGCTGGCACTTTGATTACGCATTGGCTTTGCCAGCTGCCTGCTGTCCTTTCGCTCCTGGTTAAGTCCTGCTCCAACTCCAGCTCCTTTCATTCCTTCCTTCTGGCTTTCTTCTCTCTTTTTTTTTTTGTTGTTTGGCATTTGCGTTTGTTGTCCTTTTGGCACTTCAGTTTGATTTCGCTTGCTGCTTGTTGTCCTGTTGTTTGGGTCTCCCGTTGTTCTGTTCTCCCGCTGCTCACTCCCAATCCGGTCCTGCCGTGTCCTGTCCTGTTTTGGTCACGCACTTTTTTGCATCGTGGCGCTCCGGCAATTAATGCTCGGACTGGGGCGCGCCACTTGAGTGTGTTTGCGAGTCATTGAAAACAAATTAGTGTCGATGAAGTCAAAAGGTTCCACTTAGCGAGTGGCCACTGTCGGCGAGCAATAAAGGAAGGCTTGAAGGCAACAAAGTCTAAGTGTATTAAGTTATAATGAAAGTAATTCTGATTCCTTCGAGTTTGGCTTGAGTTTGCTTAATGATTATCAGCTCAATACTTAGAACTGTTCCTTTTTGACTTTCTCTCTAGATCTCTGGCCATATGCCTTAAGATCTGGACCCTTCATTTGATCATGCAGCCTCCTCGTTCATCATCAGCATTCACATAATTCCGCTTTGCTTCTTCTGCATGCCCCACTCTCCCTGTCTCCCCCCTCTCTCTCCCTCTCGCTGTCTAACCGTGACTTGAGCGCTGAACGGTGAACAGAAACGTCAACCAATTTCAAGTCACAATGACACCGGGAGGCGACATTGGCGCTGGACCCTGCAAATGGCAAGAAATCAACGTCAGCTCAGCAGCAGCAACAGCAACGAGGCAGCGCGGAACTAAATTGAGTTAAGCTGCTAGACCAGCAGATACCCTATGAATAAGGAAGAAGGTAGCTGGGGTAAATATATATCAAATATAAAGAAAGCTGGCGAATATGCCTTCAACTAAAGCCTGGAAGATGGACGACGGCAATGTGAATACTTGATGGACAGACTTTCAGAAATTTAAATCTAAATTAAAAAAAAATATATATAAATATTATATAAAATATATATATAATAAAACTTTTGTAATATTTTTGTTTAATTTAGAAAAATGTAAGTTTAAAAAATATATTAGAAAAAAAATAATAAAAACTTTATTAAAATAAAATTCTTTAAAAATTTAAGTCTTTACTTTAAAAATATAATATATATACAATATAATTAATATACAAATTTTCAGAATTTTATATTTGTATTTAAAATAATTATAAAAATTTAATTTTTAATTTATATAAAATGTTCTCCATTTGCCATCAATTTCTTCACTCAATAAATTATAAAATGCGAAATATTTTGGAAAATCTACTCATTTCATGCCTCAGCAAGCCCTGAGCTACGCTCCGCTTTTTTACAGGGTATCCAAATAGAATGAAGCCAAACGAAACGCAGCTGGAAAAAGAATTAAATCAAGAACTCATTAAGGCGCCGGATGCAATCACACTTTGCGCCATTCAACTAGCCACTCGCTCTCCACAGCTCCACCTCTCGTCCCGCTCGCACACACACACACACACTCACTCACTCTGCCTTGGTCACAGTCGCTCCCTCTCCCTCTCACACACACACTAGCGACAGCGCGCGGCTCTATATAAAAATGGCGTCAACACACAGTGGGAATGTCGCCGCTGCAGTTGCTCTCTGCATCGCTGTCGCCGTCGCCGTCGCCGTTTGCCGCAAAAGTGCGCACAATTATTCATTAACTTTGCACCGGAAAAGCAGAGAAATTAAAAACTGCCAACGCCAGGATAAATAGGGACAAAGTGCAGAAATTAAAAATATGAGAAATAGTACAGAGAGCAAAAAATACAAAAAATAATACAACAACAGCAAAACAAATGGGAAAAAAAGCTTCGAGAAGAAGCAGAGAGTGCGAGAGAGGGATAGAGAGAGAGAGAGAGAGAGCAGAAGTAAAGTAGTGCATAAGAGGAAGAGAGCGAACGCGGAGACTCTGGCCGAGCTGAAAGCTGAGAGTAGCCATGGCAAATGCTTAAATAACGGCACCCAGCCGTGGGCAGGGCTTAGGGGGGCGGCCTGCGTGGGGGCAGCAGTGTGGGGCTCACAACTAATAAAACAAAAGTCAAAAGTCCTTAAGCGCAATGAAGAAGCTAAAAATGCAACGCTGCAGCGGCAGCGGCAGCGGCAGCGACAGCAGCAGCAGCAGCGCTAGCGACAGCTTAAACTACAAAAAGAGCGCGACACTAAGTGAGGGGGGGTGGGGTTGGGGGGGCGTAGGATGTTGGGCACGGAAAAAGGGTTAAGGCTGATGAGCTGATGCTGATGCTGCTGACGCTGTCGACCCGCAGTCGGCGTAATGAGCGCGCCCGCCGCTGCGGGCAACCATAAAAATCTCATACAATCCCCGAAACCCCCCTTGGCCACTCCCCCAACCCCAGCCCCCTCCTAGCTGGGCACGCCATTTGACTGCCCGGCCAGCATTTGGCGCAGTGCAGCCATCGCACGACGCCTGAAAGCATGCAGCACTTATTGTTTTATTCGCCAACGAGCAAGGCGATGCAGGAGGAGCAGAGAAGCTGGTGACGACGGCAGCATATCCGCTCCACGTCACTTGTGATAATTGCGTGCAGCCGGTAGCGGGTAGTAGCCGTGCCCCATCCACCCACCGACCCACGGCGGCAGCTCTAAGAAACGCAAAATCTGGCAACGCCTAGCCCAAGCCCAAGCCAAGTGACACATGCAAAAAGGCGCAACCCGAAGCCCTTAGACGGCCTCCTCAACCGACTGTGAAGCCTTTGTGCATATCGCGAACCGGATCAGCGCCAGCGACAACTACCAAACGAGGCTAAAACAAAAAGGCCAAAATGAAAGAGGAGCCAAAAGAGCGCACACAACACAAAAAAAAAAAAAAAAAAAAAAAAAAATATATATATATATATATATATATATATATATATTTTTTATATATAGCTGAAAAAGTACAACGAAAATGTTTGCAGCTGAGAAATGCGAAATAAAAATTCATAATTACGTTTACGCCGGTAATTAAAAATTATTGTAATACACGCAATGGGCAGCGGGCCACGCCCACACAGCCCCTCATGTGGCTGGGCCCATGCACAATCGGGAACGGCTCCAAGTCCGGGGCAGCTGCCACAGCGGTCGGCTGCACAAATCACGGAAGCCGCCGCCACAGAAAAACTTCCAAAAGCCGACAAAAAAAAATATATTTAAAAAATTAAATAAAGGATGTGAGGACGCGAGGATGCGTCTGGTAGACGACAGCAGCGGTAATTACATGATAAAAACTATTTAAGTGGTTGCCAGATACGCTAAAGCCGACCGGACCGAGCGGGCGAGCGCCCTTCGAGGCGCCAACGGAAGACGCTGCCTCCAGCTGACATCCCTGTCCGATGTATGCAGAGAGAGGCAGGAGGAGAGAGTGTAGATTAGATATTCAAAAACTGGCGCATGTACACTAAACTCCCGCTGTAATTAAGCGGCGTAGGCGAGCTGCAGCTGAATGAATTTTACTTGAGAAATTTACAACTGCTGAAGCGTTGAGCTCTGGTCAAGCAGTCTTGTTGCAGCTTTCAATTGACTCTTATATATAGATCTTGATAGGAAGAAACAAGAGAGACCAGAGGCAAAAAGTAGCTCTGCAAGCCTGTACCTCAGACCAAAGGCGCTGGGAATTTGTCAGCTTCAGATTATTGCGTATACCCAAAAGAGCCCTCATACATCTATCTATATCATAAATATATATATCATGCATATATCCATATCATACATATATCTGTATCTATATATATGAAGGAAGCCCTCATACATATATCTATATCTTTATAGCTTCCCTCATACATATATCTTTATCATACATATCTATATCATACATTTTATCTATATGTATGAAGGCAACCCTCATACATTTATCTATATCATACATATATAAATCATGCAGATATCTATTTCATACACATCTAGAAACCCCTCTTACATACATCCATATCAAACATATCTATATCATGCTGATATCTTTATCATACATATATCTATATGTTTAAAACTTCCCTCATATATATATCTATATAATTCATATACATATCATGCAGATATCCATATCATACACATATATGTATCTATCATACAGACATCTATATCTTTATAGCTTCCCTCATACATATATCTATATCTTTTTATATATATCTCTACGATTGAATATCATTTACAGTAATTTGCATATCCTTTGTGATTCCCTGCCCTTCGCCTGCTCTCCTCACGCCGCCTGCTGCCGCCTGGCACCTTTCGCTGCTCGCGCTTTTATCAATACAATTAAAATTTGTAATCAAAATAATTAAATCATATTCCATTGATGGCACAAGCGATTACACAACAGCCTTGTTGTCGTGCGTCTAGCCATCAAAGTGAAAATTCAAAGGCCACGCCCCGTGCCGCCCCAGCCGCCCCACCTGCCCGCCGCCAGTGTGAGCGGCATCAGCGGGCACTTAAATTACGCACACATCGTTAAACGCGCGTTTGCAAATTGAACAATATTTGAAAAATTACAACAAAAAACACAGCCGAGAATCAGCCGCCCCTGCCACACCCACCGCATGCGGGAGGCGGCGGCGGAGGAGGAGAGGAACAAAAAATTGCGAAATTTTTTATTAATGTTGCCGACGGCCAAAAGCCGCGCGGCTCGTTAGCAACTTAAGCTGAGACGACGACGGAGACGGAGACGGCGAACAAAAGGCAAACGTCAATGCGCCGTCGAATTGGCAACATATTTGCGAACAGCACGACGCGCGAAAGCCACCCGCCGCCCCACCGAGCAGCTGCCACCACCACAGCCCGCGGCATATGCGCGTCGCAGAACAAAAAAAAAAAAAGCAAAGGCAGAAAAAAAGTTGCTAGCCTAGCGTGAGCCGTGCACGGCAACGGCATGTGAAGCATCCTCCCACCACACACATTGCTGCAGAGGCCAGGACACCGCCCCACCAACCACCCACCCAGCCAGCCGGCAGCTCGCGAGCCTTGCCGCGTGTTTGATTACCACGCGCGGTTACACGCAAAACAACGCAATTTTCGGCATGCATGCCGCCAGTCGCAGCGCCACACCACCAAGCGAAACCACCATTGACTTGGTGTGAGGTCAGAGGGGAGGGTCGATGGGTCGGCGGGTCGGCGGGTCGATGGGTCGCGCGAGCTGCTGTTCAATACGGGGTACGCGCTCGAGCCGCAAGAAAAATCGCACAAAATCCCACTTGACAGGCGTAGTTAGCGGGCATCAGCATCAAATGCAAATATCAGTCATGTTGCCAGCCAGCGAGGGTTGCTTGAGCAGTTAGCAGGGATATGTGTGGAAAATAATACAAAGATCTAGATATGAGATAAATTGGTATAATATGTATTCAAGTGTAGACTAAGATAAATCTAGAGATATTTGGATTATTTGAATGATCCTCGAGTTCCACGAATCCACTTAAAACTGTGGAAAATGCGTGGAAGTTAAGCAGGTGAAACTCTGTGAAAGTGCTGAAAGGCAGCTACGAGTTTCTTGAATACTACAAACAGGTAGCTTTCTGCATCAGGCTGTGCCAAAGGTTAATACTAATAGGTATTCCCCACATGGGTAGTTCGAAAAGTTTGCTTAGACTTCAAGCCAAGATTCAGCTTTTCAATGGCCTCAAGCAAACCTGGGCTTAAGAACACCCTAAAGCTCTAATAAAAAGCAGCTGCCTACCTTTTCATTCACTCACCCACTCTCTCTCTCCTCTTCTTCTGTGAGAAACTTTCGTTCCGGCCCCGCCCGTGCCCGGCCCAAGTGGGTCTTCAGAAACATCTTTTGATATATTGAACAGTGGCGACTGGCGGGCCGTCGACTGCGGTTAATGGCTTATTTAAAACTGTGGCGCGGCGCATTTTGAGAAATTGGCAAAACTGGCTTCGGCTGGAAATTGATACGCGGCAATCAGTGCGACAGTCCCCCAAGCCCAAGCCCAAGCCCAAGCGCAAGCCCAGGCGAAGCGGGCCTTAAATCATAATCAGTAAAATGGAAAAAATATAAATAATGAAAATTACGCCGGAGCCGAAGAGCTGCAAAAATTGAATGTAAGCGGAGGGTTGGCAAAAAAAAAAAAAAAAAAAAAATTAAAAAACGGAGCAGTAAAAAAAAATTTGCATAATTCTTGGGTGGTTCGAGTGATTTATATGTGGGTGGGTGGGGCGCAATGTTGTGAATCAACAGGATGATTACGCTGAGACAGACAGAGTGAGCGCGGGAGAGGGAAGCTGAGCAAAAAACCGAAATGAAATTAATCTAATAAGGCAACATTGTCGTCGTCGTCCTGTTGTTATCCTTGGCAAGTGGGCCACAAAGTTTGTTAGCTTCTCTTGACAAGGCTGTTGTTGTTGTTGGGCCCAAGTCAATTTTACAAACCATTGATGCAGAAGATCAAACTTCCGCAAATGTTGTTAATGAAATATTAATGCGAAAAGGATATGCAATTGACAATTGTCTCGCTCCGGCTCGCAGCCATCTGCTTCGGCTGTTGGGCTTAAGAGACAAAGCCGCTCATTTGCATAGAGCCACAGAATCACAAATGGCCACGGGAATCGCTCTAAATTAAATTGCAATCTCAGCTCTGCAGATAATATGACAACAACAACTGTAAAATGAAAAACTCTAAAACAAAAAAGTGAAAACTTCGCTAAGCCAAAATATAATCACGACCATTAATCATGGCGAGCCACTTTCTCTATGCAGCTTCAATTGACATTTTCCATTTGCCAGCTCCCAGCGTCTTATGCAAATTCCTGCCGCCGCCCACCCCCACGCCCAACGGCACGTATTGGCTGCAGTTAAAAGCATTGATAAATCATAACCACAATGCCCCGCACAGATTTATTGCGGCGCGAGAAAAATGGCGAGCGGCTTGGGCGGGCCCGAACAAAGGGTCCGGCGCGAAGGCATTCGATTTGCATTTCAATTGATTGAAGGAAGTGAAAAAAGGGATATTAAAAAAATGTTTGGAATTGGATGTATTAAAAAAATTTTATTTTTATATTTTTAAAATATATTTTTACTTAAAAAAAAAATATTTTTTTTTTAATTTGGTTTAAGAGCTGAACATATTGGTTTTCCAATATCTGTGTTAAATTTAGAGCTAATCAAAATATATTTTTAAAATATCACCCTTCTACGCGCTTCTCATTCACTCAATGCAATTTCCCAGCTTAATTAACAGCTTTTTGTTGTGTATTATCCCTGAATTAACTCCAAGCTCTTCTATGTATTCACATCCATTTGTTTGCTGATGCTATTAAAAACGCATTTTCAGGTTTCCAGCTAAACAAAGTTCGCAAGGGGATGGGGCGTCAAGTGCTAATATGATTACAATGATTAAAATATTTTTGCAAAAAAGTTGAGCTGGCAAATTAAATAAACTTTTTAGCTGATTTAGCTCTTAACATACGATTTCTCGCTCTCTCTCCCTCTCTCTCTCTCTTCAATACAAAACTTTGTTTTCACATATTTTATATGCTTTCTCTGTAATGCATTAAAATTTTAGCTGGCGCTCAAAAGTATGCAACACTTTTATTGCCTGACTTGACTTTGGCTCAAGTCACATTGATTTGATGTTAGGAAAAAGGGTTTATTGGGCACGCCAGCTACTCGGCTTGGCTTGGCTTTGCTGGTTGCGGTTGGCAGCAACCGCAGATATTTTGGCATCAGGATTCAGGCGCTGCCTACGCTCCGTTGGCTTTAAGTGCGTCGGGCGTCGATTGCAAGTGTCTTCGTGCTGCAGTGTGCGGGTGTGTTAAGTAAACTGTCAATATTTGATGTATGTTAACACCCAGCGCCTACACGCACACACGCACACACACATGAGGAAGACCTCGAAGCCCAAAGCCAGAGCCAGCCTGCCAGAGCCCCCGCCCGGCATGTCAACAAACATTCTCGTTGATGACGTCGTCGTCGTGTCGATGTCGTCTGGAGTGCCGCCGCCTGTTAGCTGCCTTGTTAAACCGATTTGCCATATTTTTGCATGTGTATCTAGCCGCATGCACCATTTGGCAGCCAAATGCCAAAAGGCAGCCATCGGGCTGCCAACAAGGATACAAGCACGGACAGAGCCAGACGCAGAGACAGACGAGCCGCACTTGGCAGACCCAGCGCATTCAGCCGACAGGCAGACATGTCGTCTGCAACGTTTCAACTGTATTCAATATGTCAAATCGTGTCGATAACGTTCAAACAAGCCCCAGCTCGACGCCATTGAGGGATTGCTGGCAGCCCTGGCCGCCATTTGCGGTTGCACCTTGGCATGCCAGCTGCAGCCAGCGAGAGAGACAGGCAATTGGTTAAAGCCATTGGCAAACAACTGCGTGCAGCGTCTGTGCCGCAAACGTAATTAATCAATTTCAAATCAATTACCACAAATTTGTTACCAATATGCAAAGACATGAATCAGAGGCCAGACTGCTACTTGGGGCCTGGAGCTGGAGCCGGAGCCAGGCCGGAGCTGGAGCTGGACTTGAACCAAGATAAGACCCCTGGGGGCCGGCGGCGCATAAACAAATCTTAGCTGTCAAAAGTGCTCAAAGCCATTGTGCTAATCTCGACGTGGGTGGGGCTGGGCTGGCAGTGGTGGGAGGAGGCGGTGGTGCGGCAACAGCTACAGCTACAGCTCTAACGGCATTCAATAAATCACTAAACACTTGAATGACGCTGCCAATGCAACTTGCAACACATTGCAGACACTTGCAGCCGGCAGGGGGGCAGGGTGTGACTGCCAGTGCGACTGAGACGGGGGATTAACATGCAAACGACATAAACACGCACACACACGCACACAGATACACAGCCGGGCGGAAGCGGGCAGCGACCGGATGCAATGGCAAAGGATGCAGTTGCCGTTGCCGTTGCCGTTGCCGTTGCCGTTGCCGTTGCTTGGCCTCGTCCTCATGCTGGCCCAGGGCTCATAATTCAAAATTGAAATTGCAACAATCAATTGCAACAACATGCAACAAATCGTTTGTTGCCTCACAGCCTAATCACTGCACGTTAGTTCAGCAGCCAGCGGAAGCCCGGCAAAAGGATGCAAATCTGCAACTGAATCAGCATCGAAATGTGCTTGTGAATGTGAATGTGGCCTGGTCACACACACACACACACACACACACACACACACACACACACACTTTCACATGCCAATGTGTGTGTATGTGGGCTAACGTATAAATCTCAGTCGAAGCACTTCAAATGTGTTCAGTTCGATTGTTCAGTTAATTTAAGATAATTTCTCAAGCAAGGCAGAGTGAGCCGCTGATTAACGGGCTCAGCCATAGGTGAGACTGATTGATTTATTGATGGAATGGCATTTGAGTGGGAGCGATAGAAGATCTTTGTAGCAGGTTTAATTACGTAAAAGAGTTGCAAAGTTGTGGAAGTTAAAGCATAAAAGAGTTATTGAGAAATAATTAACTAAATACAAAATTGCAATAATGCATAAAAATTTTATTTTTGTTTTTAAAAACTAATTAATTAAAATTAAATATTACACAAAAAAATAATGGTAAAAATTATTTACAAATATGAAACATATATGTAAAATAAATGAACAAAAAAAGTTGCAATAAATACTAGTAACTAAAATATAAAAAATAAAATAAATAAAAATAAATTAAATTTTAATATTAAAAAATATATATATATATTTTACAAATAAAATATATATCTAAAAAAATTATTAATAACTAAAGGTGAACATTATTTAAAAAATTAAATTGTAGTATTTTAAAATATAATTATAAGAAAAATTATAATAATAATGAATAAAAAAAAAATAAATAAATTTAATGAATATATAAAATAAATATTTTAAACAATTTCAGTTAAATATTTTAATATTTATTATCTGCCAATAAATAATTGTTTATTAATTAAAATTAAACACATTAAAATAAATATATATAAAAATAAATAACTGACTAAATATTCAACTCAATTCATTTGAGCAAAGCCTCCAAGCTGCTCAAATGAATATTGCGCCAACGCTCAAGGCCTAAGGCTCCTATTTTAATGAGCGTCCTCCTAGAAAGACTCTTGATAATTTCGGAGGCAGCATATAATGGGCCCTGCTGCTTGCAAGTTTTAGCTAAATGCGTTCGGAGTATCTGCAGTCCAGGCTCTGTGCAGTATTTTCATATAATTATGAAATTCTAGTTGTGGATGCCCTGTATTTAGTCTTTGTTTCGATGCAGCTCAAAAATCATGTGTAATTAAATTGACCAATTAACCCCAAGACTAGGCCCAGCTGCTGCTGCTGGTGCTACTCATGTGACAAAGTTCATATTGCCCTGAGTGGGAGTGCGTGTGCGGTGGCTGGGCCAATGAAGCGTTGGGTGTAATTAGTGCAGTTTACGAGCCACCTGGCTGGCCTGGCCTGGCCTGGCCTGGCTGGGCCTGCTAATCTGTGATTTTCCAAATTGTTTCACAAGTGTCATAAATCAATGAAATACCAATAAGTCGTTGTTGTTGCTGCTGCAATTGTTGGAAAATGCTAATTTCGCAAAAGGATATGCCCATGCATAAATGGCATTCGGGCAGCAGACGACAGCAGCCCAAGAGCCAGAAGACACTGGTGGGAGGCAGCGTGGGCTGGGCTGGGGCTGCAGCCAGAAGGCAGTTGGAGACACGAGACAAACATATTTCATGCAGTCTCAATTGGAATTCTAAATCAATCAGATTGAGACGATGGCCAGGCAGCAGCACTGCCCGTCCGTCTGCTGCTCTGTCCACAATTGTGTGCGCTGGCCAAAGCTGGCCAAACACCGACTGCAGCGGCAACAAGAACAACAACCTCTTGACCCCAGCTGTCTGTGCATTAAGTAAGACACAAATCATAATCGTATGCGTGTGCAATGGGAACTGCTAACTGGCAACTGGCAACTGGCAGGACGGAGTCGAGCTCTGCTCACTGGCGTGTTAGAATATGCAAAATTTCAAATATGAATTGAACTGATATATTAATGGCCACTTGGGCTACCTCACAGGCAGAGGCGTCGGCGTCGGCGAGGGTCGGGGTCGGGGTCAGGGCGGAGCTGTGTAGCCAGTCAGCAAAAGCAGCTGCAGCTTCCGGCGCCAGTGAAAGCACTCAGGCCTCTGCACTTGGGCTCCAGACTGTGCCTCGGCGTCGGCATCGGAATCATATTCCACATAGAAATCGGAGGAGTTGGAGTCGGTGACGTAGACGGAGACGGAGACGAAGTCGGCGTTGGCATTTATAAATCAAAATGTTGGGCCAACAAACCTTAGAAGGCCCAAGGACATGCCTGCTGCAACGTTATATTGAACTATGTGTGTGTGTGTGTGTGTGTGTGTGCGTAATTGCCAGGAGCTGTAGCTTTAGCTGCACTACGTTGCTCTTGCTGTTGTTGTTGTTGTTGTTGCCCTGGCGCCTTAGCAGCAAAACGTTGCAGCAACTTATCTCTTGCCTAGCCATATAAATAATGACAAGCACGACGACAAATAATAATGCACACACACACACACACGCACACACGCACAGGACATGCAATACAATAGGCCTATAGGAAGCAACAAAGAGTGATACGTGCTGGGCATGCCTGACCAAGGGCCTTATATGAGACTAGAATAGAATATATATATTAAAATATTTCAAAGCTAAATTCTTACTAACAAATGTTGTCTCTGAGAGTCTCTGGGTCTCCCAAAGCTGAAGACTTGCTCTAGTAATTGATATAATAGTAGAGTAGGATAATATATATAAGATAAGGTAATATATATATATTCCACAAGGCATCATGAATGCGCTCTACAATCTCTCCAATACTCTCCAATAATACACCCCACACAAACGCTCGCTCTAGGGTATTCAAAGAGCTGCGTCAAAGCGAGCAGGCAGCTCTCATATGACTGTATCTATGTGTGTCTCTCTGTCTCTGTGTGTATGTGTGCATAATATGAAAATTTATGTGCGGAAAGGATTGAAAATAAATTTATGAATTATATTGGTTAGAAAATTGCATCTACTCAAGGATATCCTTAATGTTTATAGGATATGCATGCGTTTTACTGCCGGTGTGCGCCATTGTCTGCTGGCTGCTGGCTGCGTTCTGCAGGCGGGCAGCCGAGAGGCTGTCAGGTATATACATATGTGCGAGCTGGACACTGGGCCACTGCAATTGTATCTGCTTCAAGCGACAATGTCCGTCGCTGAATTTATTGTTTATTTGATTTGCATTGTGCGTGGCGACATTTGACATTTGATTTGGCCAACGCTGCTCGAGTCTATACAGACCTCGCTTCTCGCCCTGCTCCTGTTCGCTTGTCATCTTATTAGCGATAAGAGCAACAATTTGCCCTCTAAGTGCTTTCCAACAACAGCCGAAAATGTGGCCAAGCACGAAGCGAAATAAAAGAAAATAAAATCAGAGGAGCTTTGAGTGACTGTCGTCGACCTGTCGTTGCTTATCATAAAAATCCAATAAATGCGGCTGATGCTGCCACTACACGCACACGGATACAGAGTTTCATATTTATTTGAAATGCTGGCTGCTGGCTGGGCCTTTTACGATTTGGCATTGCTTCACCCTCCGTCATCGTCATCTTTGGTTGTAGTTTACGACTTTTCCTTTTCGATGTGTTCGCCCCAGCTCCCGCTATCTGGGCACGATATCCTGTGGCAAATCTGTCAAAGTTTTGTTACATGACACTTGCCCAACCATCCGCATATGCCACACAATCAAATCGTGCACTGTGAGAAAAACTTGTTTACTTTCATGAGGCATATTAGGAAGCCCAGATGGTTGCTATCTCTTTCTCCCCCTCTCTCTCTCTCTATATATATATATAGTAATACTCATCTATAACACTTGCCTTGCTTAGCTCTCATTTCGCTCAGTGTACTCGCACACCTTCTCAGGCAGCTCGTATAAAGAAATCGCAATAAAAGATGCTCGACACGTTTATGTTTATCCATCCCTCCAAACATCATCATCAGGCGTCTCAGTAGATCAAATGGCTGACAAGCCCAGGCACTGCTGCTGGGCCAAAGCTTGTAAAAGCCGCTGGCAAATGGCAAATGGCTCCACTGACTGCGGCTACATTTCATTAGTTTGGCATTACACATTACCTAGATCATTATTGATGGCGCTGGCTTTTAGAGCACTTACTTAAGGTTGGACTATTGAGAGTGGATCGAACCAGAGGCAAACTCGGAGTTGGGCATGAGATTCAGCTAGAGATGGCTATACTTTTCAATAAGTAGAGTTCAGAAAAGAGACTGACAGTTGAGGAGCATGTAGATGATGCAAACGATGCAGATAACTATATACAGCTTCTATAGCTCTCTTTACCCATGGTTTAAGTCTGATATAGTTATATAAAACATGCCAAATCAGTCAATGCAGAGTCTTCAAACTCATCTACAATCTGCTCCGGCATTCCGCTACGATCTAACTAAATCATATATATAATATATAATATATATAGTATATATCCTTACTCTAGCTTGCCCACTCAGTGTTCTCAGCTTTATTTTTGCTTCTCTTCCTCAAAGTCGTCTCTGCTTTTGCTGTCCCGCGTCTCGTGCTTTCATCACACACATTTATTCAGTAGTTTTCAACAAAGTCTTGCTGCAAATAGCACAAATTTATAGTGAAAATAAGATTTCTTTTAGCATGGATTTGGAGGACTTTAAGGAGCGCTGGGAGCGCAACCACCCGAGCGATGACACCTTTCCGCCATTTATAGGCGGGCCCATCGATGAGCTGTACATGAAGGAGCAGTCGAAGAAAGATGCCAGCTCTAAGCAGCCTGCAAAAGAAGAAGAGCCAGCGCCAGCAGTTCCAGTTCCAGTTCCAGTTCCAGTTCCGGTTGCAGTTCCGAAACCGAAACCTCCAATACGTTTGCAGTGTATGTTTGGGGCGCTTTGGCTCAAGAAGTTCCAGCTCAATTGAGTTGGGTTGAACCTAAACTCAACTCATTCCATTGCTGTCTTCCATTGCAAATCTCCTTTCTTCCAGATCGCAACAGGGATATATTTGCGTTTCTGCGTGCTTTCTTCGGCATTGACAGATTGATAGGCTCAGTGAATGTGAGCCATTACGGCAATCGAAATCTAAATCTAAATCTAAGTCAAAATCAAAATCAAAATCAAAATCGAGTGCAACAACAGGAAAACACTGTGCAGTCGGCCGCGTCCGACTCCGTCATACTCTTACACGGTCCACACACAGTCGAATCCTTCTTGGCCAAGGAGTCGAAAAGCGATCTGCAGCTGGTCGACTGATCCATTTTGAAGAAACATTGAGCGGGACTCTTTGGCCCAATTTGACACGCCCCCACTGGACATACACACATAGTTTTTAAACAATCTCTGGAAGTAGTTATAGGAAAATTACAAATTTTGGAACAATTTTTAAATGCCACGCCCCCCCAATAGCAAATGCCAACAGGTCCTCAAACATTTTAAAGCTTTTAACCTTAACACTAACTGGACGTATTTTATATTCCAAATTTCAAGACGAACACACGGACTTTGACCAGAGCTAATACACACGCTTCGCACCGTGACTCAGTATAATGTATGAAAAACTAAATCATATCAGCGAAAGATGGCTTCAGTGCACATGTTAATTGTGCCGCACGTCGGAAGAGCGTGAATAAACAAAGTCAGAGCTGAATTAGTTTTACATACAAAAAAGAGCCAGACAGAGCCCCACTCGGACAGCCCAATTGAGTTTTAATGTGCGCATCTAATTGCACGTTCGCTGCAATTACGAGGCCGCTGCATAGCGGCGGTCCATATAAGCGCCAGCCTCGACACACTTTGGAACAACTGGCCGAACGAATCGCAGCTGCCAACATGCGTCTCCAACTAGCGCTAGCCCTGACCCTGGCCCTGCTGGCCGCATTGGTGAGTCCAGTGGAGCTGACACGGCCAATATGCCCGAACAATGCTAACCGACTTCCCTTCGCATCATACAGCAGCTGGCCGCGGCCCGAGTGACCTCCTATCAGGATGTGCAGCACCATCGCTCGACCACGACGGCCGGCTTAGCTGGCGCCCCGTCCGGACAGCCGCCGCGTGGTGGCCCACCACCGCCGCCACGCACCACCACAGCCGCCAGCTCTGGCTGACTCCGACGCTGACCCAAGGAATTGACCTGAAGGACCTATATACATATTAACCTCGCACTGTATTACCAATTTGACACACTTCAATAAAGCCAATGTAGTGAACAGCAATGTGGATTGTCTCCTTAGAGTCCTTAGGCTCAGGCAGCCTTCGAGCTCAGCCAGCAGCAGTGCTGTCTAGTGTTTTATCAAAACTAAACCAACTTCGAGCTGCCCCATTTCATCACATGCAACCCGCCTGCCCATTGATATAGATGAATTTCAATTTACGTCAAATAGTTGTAATTAAAAGCTGATTTATGTATATATATCTAGCTGATAGATGTGCATATTACTCACCCATTCATTTGTTCTTTTTTATGAATGTAAAAAGTTGGTAACGCCCTCCAGTTCGAATAGATACGAATCTGGAGCCATTAAAAAAAAGCCACACAAAACTGCATTCGAATCAATCTGAGGCCGAAGGCTGGCAGCTTGCGTGGCTGGGGAATTTACCGCAAATGACATCATTGAGCGACATCTTGATGGTCCTAATGGCTTATCGCCATTGGCATTCGCGACCATTTACGACCGGAACTGGCAGTGCGAACAGCGGGCATTAAAGGCGATGAGATGATCATGAATATATATTCATATATTGTATATTTTCAGCAAGCGCTCAAGCGCAGGCCCTGGCAACAAGCGTATTATTTATCTAAGCATCTGACTATATCATATGAATGAAACTAAACGCAGCTGCCATAAAAACTGAATCTATATATATATATATATAATGCTGGCTATAATTGTTTGATTCCGCGTCGAAGACAACTATAAATCGGCGTCGAGTGCTGAGTGCAGCCAGCAGTTGTAGCTGAGTGGTGTTCAGTGGTTCAGTGGTGCAGCTCACATAGACTGATGCGCAGCTATTTCAACATATTCGGGCTGCTGCTGCTGCTGCTGCTCTCCCTCGTGGGGCGGCAGTTGCATGCGGCGCCTGTCGGGCCTGTCGAGCACGTGGATCATGCCGGCTGCATACGTGTGACGATCATTAAACGCCCGTTGACTACGCCAACAACAACGAGCACAACAACAACGACGACGACGACGACGGTAGCCACGGTACCACCTGGCTAAAGCGAACTGTTCGTGCTGTTCTTTTTTTGTCTGTTTGAAATAAAGTGCGCGTTAAGTGCTGAAAAAAAAAAAAAATATGGTAATAGAAAAATAGTTTAAATAAAATATATACATTTTTTATAATAAAAAAAAAGAGAGAAAAGAATAATTGCATACTTTAAGGCGGCGCAGATTATATTTTTTTTTATTTTTTTTTTTTATTAAAAATGTGTATATTTTATTTAAACTATTTTTCCACTACCTTATATGGCAACTTGATCTCGTTAATCGTTTTAAATATTAAGGGTGTTTCAGCCCCGATCGTTTCGCTGGTGTGATGGAGGACATTTCGCCTCCGTTTCGAGCTGCTGCGATCAGTGTCGAGACGTGCAGACGAATCGCACTTTGAGCTGCCATTTACTTCGCTATTCGTGTTACTGCAGCCGCCGCAGCCGCTTCCCCAGGGCAATGTTAATTGGATGATGGCAAATGCAAAGGCAAAGGCGAACCGCACAATGCACAAACAAGCTGCCAAATATAATTAAATATTTTATCGCATAAAAGTGTAGGAAAAGTGCCAAAATGAAACGACAACAAGAAAATGAGCAGCCGGCATGCGTTTGCCTGACCACTTTGCATACTTGTGGGAGGCGCTGGCTGCCGAACGGCGGGCGCTGGATTAACAGAGAATGGGGCCGTGTAGCTGCGCTCAGGTGGAGAGGCCGTTCTCTCCTAATATTGTTAGACCTGACATTGTTGTCGTTTTGTGTAGTGTATGTGTGTGTGTGTGTGTGTGTGTGTGTGTGCTTAACACATGTTCCACAAACAATACGCCCGCAGCTCAACCGACTTGGTTGGCCCGTTTTGCCAACCTCTCGCCACCTGACCCCGAATACAAATTTCCATTGCCCCCAGTTGCATTTCTTTGGTCTTTAGCTTTTTCAGATGAAATCTTTTTTGGCCTGCAGTTGCGCCAACAACAACAAGGCTAACGTTCCATTGTTCGGACAGGGCCCGAGCAGAATATGTTCTCTCCTTTTTTTTCGACAATTTCCATATGAATTTTAATTATAATTTTTCTATGTTCATTTTCATGAAAACAATCAAAAATGACTTTTGTGCCGCAGCAACAGCAGCCGCCTCAAACGCCCCCCACCCTGCCCGCTAGGCGGGGCTTGGGTCGGCTTAGAATCGACTAAGGGGCCAAGGGAGCGGGAGGCAGAGAGAGAGGGTGAGGGAGTGGGCTGTTGGGCGGAGCTACTTGCAGACCCACTGCAAATTGTCACTGGCATTTGTAGCCGGCAGGGCAGCCTAGTCAACAGCTGCATTAGTGTGCGAGCATTTTGTTTGAAGTTGAAATTTGTTACTCTTCTAATGCGCTACCCTAAAGGGAGTCGCTTGATGGCAGATTATGGAATAGAACAAAGTGACGAGATGAACAAGGCAATGAGTATAAGTAACGAGTAGAGCAGAGTAGAGAGTTGAATAAAGGGACGAGTTGAATAGAGTAAAGAGTAGAAGCAAGTAACGAGTAAGCCAAAGTAACGAGTACAGTACTTTGAAGAGCAAGTATGGTAACTAGAGCAGAGATAACGAGAAGGAAGAATCAACGAGTACAGCTAATCAACGAGTATAACAAAAACATTGAGTAAAACAGAGTTACAAATAGAGCAGGGTAAAACGTAGAGCCGTATAAATGGAAATAATGAGTGGAACTAAGTGACGAGTAGAGCAAAGTGACGAGTAGAGCCATGTGCCGGATAGAACAAAGTAGCGAATAGAACAAACTGACGAGTAGAGCCATGGGCTGACTAAAACAATGTAAAGAGTAGAAAAGTGTGACGATTAAAGCAGAGCTTAGAACAAACTAACGAGTAGACCAAAAAAAACTAAACCAACGAATGCTAGAAACTGTGAAGTACCCAACGAGTAGAGCAAAGGCACAAGTCAAACAAAGAAGTGAGTCAAGCAAATAACGAATTGCGTGAAGAAACGAGTAGAAAAAAGTAACGAATCAGCTGCAGCAGGAATTGACGATATCTTTGCATTGATAGCTAAAGCTCAGCAGCACTTTCGAAGCTTACTTTCCACATATGATCATTAAAACAGCAACAATTTTACAACAACATCTTAATACTATTTTCACAATCCCTACGGATCTATTATTCTATATTACATATTATATATCTGAGCATATTACTATATCTAAATATGCTCAGAAATATCATCATTCCAGTGTTGCAAAGCACTGCCAGCAGCTAATAAGCTCTGTACAAAAAAAAATTACAAAAAAAGGAACTGAAATTATATGCCAACATAAAAAGTAACACAAAAGCAAACAGCGACATAAACAAGTTAACTGAGCAGCTTTTGTGCCTGTTGTTGTACCTGTTGTTGTTTCTATTGTTGCCGCTGCTGCTGCTGTAGCTGCTGCTGCTGTTATTGGTGACGGCGTATGGCATGCACGTTAGCGAGGCAGCTTCCGTTTCCGTCGTGGCCAAAAAACAATCCACCCATATGACAACTGCCGCTGTCACTGGCTTGTGCCACTGGATCTGGCCATGCATGCTAGCCGTAGCTTTGAATGCGCCGCAAGGTGGCGCACATGTGCCATGTCTGTTTTTGAGATTTGCACCTGGGTGGGCCGGCCCACCCCACTAGCCGCAGGCCCTCACCCAGTCCAGCCCCACCCAGGGTGTCCATAACGAACCGTTGTCATTATGCATTCTGATGACATTTTCGCCGCTGTCTTTTGTGCGAGCTTATTTTAGCAGCGGCTAATTAAGAGCCAGCCAACTAGCAATGGAAATTCTATACAGCATATTAGTGTACCAGTTGGATTGAGCGGGCTGGCATCCACCCCCTAACGCCTAAGAGGCAGCTACAGAAAGCTTTTGTGTAAGTCTATGCAGCAGGTAGATGGCGGCTTGTTCAACCTCATTTTCCAGCGGCACGAACTGATCTAACTGAGCATGAAAAGGTACGAGTGCTGGAGGCTTGACAGTAGAGATATATATGCTTATGTATGCATAGATAGTTATATATATATTTTATATATACCCTGTAAATTCGTAGTATTGCTATGAGTCTGTTGTGTTACGTTTCATTTAACATAACTCAAAGACTTTGTTAGCTAGAGTCAGATGAAGTTATAGTTTATCAGCTCGTATCCCACTAGAATAATGATAATCAAATTTTTAATGTTAGTCTAGAGTATGGATAAGCAATTGATGTAGCGTATGGACCAAAATTATTTAGGAACTCTTTTCCCATAGCAAAACAGCGCTGGCAAGCTAATAGCGCGGTATCTTTTAGTCAAGCACTGCCAATCTTACTTACTTCTGTGACTCTTTCTCTTCCTCTTCCTTTTACTCTTCCTCTTACTCTTACTTACTTCTCTGACTCTATCTATTTCTTTTCCTCTTCCTCTTACTCTTACTCTTACTCTTACTCATTCTCTGACTCTTACTCCTTCTCTTACTCTTTCTTCCACTATACTATACCATAGTTGATTCTCCAATGCTCTTCTATAACATATCCTATGCTCTTCTATAACATATCCTATGCTCTATAACTTGCCCGACTCCTGTGCTCTGCTATAATTTGTATAGATTTTGGCCGCCGTCTGTTTGTTGTTGTCCGGCTGAAAACTAATTTCGCAAACATTTGTCAGCTCATTAACAATTCAATTTGCTGCATAAGCGACCTAAACATACAAATAAACAGACGAGCAGAGACAAAGACTTGAGGCGTGGCAGGGCCAAGGGGCTGGCAATGGCTGCTAATAAGTAGTTACGATGAGTTAGACTTGCCAAACACACACTCACACACACACATGTGCACACACGCACATGAAAAACAGTAAATATTCAATTAACAGCACAAGTAAAACTCGGGTCAAACCCTTTAGGCCCACGCCCACGCCTCAGTTATGTTCCACAATTTTAGTTGTCTTTCGCTTTTTATTTTCCTACTTTTTTTTTGTCTATTTGCTTAGTAGTTTGCTTTGATTTGGCAAAGGTTCAGGCTCGGGGTTGGCTCAGGCCCCGGTTGCAGGCTCGGTTCCAGCTCCATCACTGCGGGCCTTTTTCTAATTACACAAAAAAGCAGCTGCTTTGAACCCGGCACAGAGACCAAATAATTATGAATTGTATTTTATTTAATTTTAAATATTTACTAAGCTACCAAAGGAACATTTTGGCCGGCAGTCGGCAGCAGGCATCAGTCACGACGGCCGTCCGTCGCTCACGTTGCCGGCTCCTGCTCCTTGGCCCGGTTGACCATCTGCAGCGCCGGCCGCTGCGTGCCCCGACTGCGACGTCGCTCCAGCCAGCGGCGCACGAACGGCGTCAGCAGGCGGCTGTCCAGCGCATCCAGGTCCGTCTCGCGCAGCAGCAGGCTCGTCACCAGCGCCACGATGATGGTCAGCAGTGCTCCGAAGAGCGTGAAGTACAGATACGAGATTCGATATAGCTGGAACGGCGCATCCGAGGCGGCGCTGCAATGGGATTTGATAGAAAAAAAGCGAAGTTCAGGCCAAGGTTTTGCGCCTCACCTGATCGCGCCATCTAGCGGCAGGCTGCTGAACGCGCGCCGCTCTCCGGCAAATGTGTAATTGCAGCCCAGCGTGGAGTAGGGCTTGCGCTGATAGACCAAGTCGCCCGTGACCAGATCGTGCTGGGCCTTGATGCACATCCAGGCCATGACGACTAGGGAGCTGACGCCGCCGAGCAGCGCGCCCTTCGAGTTGACCCAGGGCAACAGCACGCCCGACGTGAAGATGCCCAGCAGCGGTCCGTTGGCCACAGAGGTCAGCGTGATCGTCAGCTGGAGCACGGCGCCCAGCTTCTCCACAATGAAGACCAAGCCGACGAAGATCACGCCGAAGAGGACGACGACGCTGCGCATGACAAACGACGTCTGCGCCTCGGTCAGCGGCTCGCGGCGCGAGGTCTTCACAAAGTCCTCCAGCACGACGGCCGACAGTGAGTTGAGGCCGGTGGAGAGCGAGGAGAGCGCCGCACTAAACACTCCAGCCACAAAGACGCCCGGCAGGCCGGGATACGAGCCGAGCGTCTCCATGACCAGCAGCGGCAGCAGCTGGTCGTTGCGCTGCGCCAGCTTCGTCTCCAGCGGATCGCAGTCCGCATACGTCGCATAGATGAGCAGGCCCGTATAGCCGCAGATTGCCAAGAAGGCCAGCACGCCGCCTATAAACGTCCAGATAGCTATCCGAGCATGCCGCAGCGTCGGCAGCGACAGATATCGCTGAATCATGTTCTGACTGATCGCATTCGACTTCAGCCAGTGGGCCACGCCGCCCAGCACCAGCGAGTAGAAGGTGTAGCGCTCGCTGAGATCGAACGTGAAGTTGGGCGCCTCAATGCGAGCGGTTTGCTGGGCTCGCTGCCAGACAACGCTCGGTCCCCCAATGTCCAGTGTGCCCTTGATCAGCACCAGCGCCATGGCGCCGAACATGATCAGAGTCTGGACCACATCCGTCCACACCACGGCCTTCAGTCCGCCAATGCAGGTGTAGAAGATGCACACGACGCAGACGCACGGCGTCACGATGTGTATGTTGACGCCAGTTGCCTGGTTGAAGGCTATGGCCGGCACATAGATCACAATGGGCAGCCACAGCAGCTGGCAGAGTAGCGGGAGGAGAAGTTAATAGAGGACACTCGAGTGCTGCTCACTTACCGAAGCCATTATGAACATGATCGAGCCGAAGAGCCGTAGACTGCGATTGTAGCGCTGTTCCAGATACTAGAGGAAGGAAATCTCGTCATACTCAAGCTCAGTTAGTGATGGGCAGCACTTACCTTGTAGGTGGATATCAGATTGAGCTCATGGAACACTGGCAGGAATATGTAGTACATGCACAGGCCCATGAGCACCAGCGAGCCCATGATGTACAGATACTGGGCGCCGTACAGGTACACCTCGGTGGGCGTGCCCAGCAGTGTGATGCCCGAAATAAAGCTGACGAGAATAGAACATGAGAGACCATTATACAAATTGTCGGAAATCAACGTCGTAAACCCCTATGCGCATGCCCAGCCACTTGACCTTCAGTCGAGTTCGTTTCCGCTGTCAGCAGTAGAGAGAACTCTTTTGGGGAGATCAAAGAGCGTTTTATGCAATTCAATTAACAGCGACTTGGACGTTGTCGCCACTGGCATGCCCCGTATACGGGCGGCGGTCTACGGCCTACGGCCTACCGTCTACGGTGTCTACAGTCGTTCCTCTTGCCGAGTCCATTTAGAAAATGTGACACAATTTGATTTGTTGCCGTTGATAGGCAACGCGCACACAGTTCACAGAGTCAGCTGTAACTAGCTGTAAGTGGAGCAATCTCTCAGCTCAAATTGAACGCCATGGAACCCCTAGAACTATTATGATTAGCTCAACCAAGGAAAACTGTGCAGAATGGAACTTGAGTTTGTATAATCAAGAGATTTTAGCTATTTGCTATAAGAGTCTTCGAGTTGCTGGAATATCTAATATAACTGATAGACTTTTTCTATGTATCAAACTTTGAGTATTCGACTTTTGACCGACTCACAGCTTGAACTTTAACAGCTAAGAAACTAATTCAATTCAATTATGTAATAATAAAGTATATAAAAGTGAAGCTAGGAAACTTGGTGTGGAGTATGGGGAAAACACAATTGTGAACTACTTCAATACTCAACATACTCGAAGATCATGCTAAGAACTAATAAAAGATAGTTTAGTGAGTGGAAACATATTCTTTATAGAAAGTAGCTAAGCAGAGTTGAGCAAGCGATCAGCCGAGCTTTCGATTATTCGAATAACCTAACAGATATATTCCTACGTCATCGAAATATCCTACTCTAATTAATCCTAATTCTAATTAACATTGTAGGATTTATGGTAGGCTAACACTCACCTAGAGATCAGCGACATGGTGATGGGAAAGATTTTCATTTTGCGGCCGCCCACCAGATAGGAGGCGGCACTGCTGGCCGCGTTCTCGCCGCCGCTGGCCTTCACCTGGCGGGACTCGCGGCGCAGCTGCAGGCAGAAGTGGATGCCGATGACGGCGCAGATGGCCAGCATGAGGCAGAAGACGACATAGTCCGGCCAGCCGAAGCTCTGCAGGCTGATGCGCAGCTCGTCCACATGCATCTCGTCGAGTCTCAGCACACACAGCGATCAGATATTTCTGGCTATATCGATCAAGCACTCGAATCAGCTGTTGCACACAGAAAAAAAAAGAAGTCGAGAATATATTCTAATGAATATGCCACCGCACAGTTGGACGCGTAGAAAGTAACTGACAGATCGCACAAGCGGCACGTCCCAGGGTATGTTTGTTGGCTGTCTTCGGGTCCGCTGACGCAGCTGAGCGAGCGGGCGAGCAGCCCAAACTGAGCGAGCCGCCAGTTAAACTTAGCATGATTCAGATTCAGATTCAGATTCTGATTCAGATTTAGATTTGTTTTAACATTCTCGGACTACGGATGCCAGCTGCGCTCTGCTCATTGTTGTGGCAACTATTATTAATGATATAATGGCATTTCGTCTACACTTTTGTGCGTGCCCTGTACACGCAGCGTGCGCTCGATGGGTATATTGGTCGTGAGAGGCCTACTCTCTGTTCTACGAAAACTTTTCCTGGAAATTGTATTATCTTAAGCTTCATATCTCTCAGCTTAGCCACCCTTTCCATTTGCTTACAGGGTATTAGCAAGTTGATCATGCCACACTTTGCTCTAACAGCTGACAGCTTGAAGTTTATCTAATCGGCCGCCCATTGGCCCGTCTTGGGCTCGCAATTGGGCGCGAGCTGGCGTCAATTGGATCTCGCGAGCGGAACCATAGATCATGCCCAAAGGCAGACATTGTCTTTGGCTTGGGGTCGCTGTCTGGATTGATTGTGGGGTGCCAAATGAGCAGGAATCGCTGGCGTAAACTAACTTGATTAGATTTAGCGCGCAAATTGAGCTCAGTAATTGGCGCGAGCGCGGCCAATGTGGGCCGACGCACGAGCGAGACGGAGCGCACAATGTGCCAGATTTAGAACTCGTAATTCGCCAGAGAGATGACGCTCATATATATACATGTATATAAGAGTATATATATACATATACATGCAGTCATCCATATATATTGTTTTAGTTGCTAGGATTGGAGTCAATTTGAGGAAATTGCCTGAGCTATTTCCAGATTAACTGTGATTTCAATCAAAGACTCTGCGCCAATCTTAGAACTTGACCCTAATGTGGCTGATGCCCAGAAAAAAGATATAATATATAATCAGATTACATTTTTATGAAAACTACTTTTATTAGAAACCAAAAAAAAAAAAAAAAATCTGTGTAAAATTTTGGTTGCTGCAGGTCTGCTAAAACTTTAATCTAGCTGCACCGAGAACTGAGATGCGTCATCTTGGCCCCTCTTCAGAGCGAAAGCTTGTTTAGGTACTCCAGTATAGCCGCGCCATCGCTTTCCAAGTCCAAGTCGTTCTCCAGCTCCCCAGCATTGACGTCCGCTGCAAAGAGAGTGCCCTGAATGAGCAGAGATTGAGCCTGGAAGGCAGAGGCGGACTTACGTATGCCTGACTCCCCGCCGCCGGCAATGCCGCCATTCATGGCCAGCACCGAGGTGGCCAGATCCTTGAGTGTGCGCTCCAGTTCGCCAAACTGATCCATGTCGCCGACGGATGGCGCTGCCCGGGTGAGGGCGCAAAGGCACAGCAGCAGCGCGCAGCCGAAGTAGATCCAGGTCGCAGCCATTTGGTTGATAGACAGCATGTGCCCAGAGGCTTTTATAGATCGAACCAGCTAATCGAACAGATTTTCTGCTCAATTTGATGCAGTAATAACAGACCGAATGCTTCCATGAGCAGCAAATGAGCTGTGGCGCAGATGGGAGATATGTGATATGAACAAATTGTGGTCTATATAGAAATATCTCTGTATATATAATATGATTTTTAGTTTCAAAACAAGCTTTAGCCTTACATCCTGATGTAATCCATTAAGCAGAGGCTTACGATTAATTAATTAATATTTCTGATTAACAATTCATTCATAAAACTATCTTCAGGCTGATCTTTGGCAAACTAGAGAGAATTATCATGACAAATATGCTCCACACACAACGAATTTCTCATTGATCAATTTCCAAAGTTCAGCTCTGCATATGGCATGGTCACCCTAAGCGCAGCATTTGGCTGGCCAGCCTGCGGGTATGCAACGCATTGAGATGTGGGGGCGCGAAGCTTGCCTCGATGCAGTTCTGGTCGCACTGCTTATGTCTGAAATTGTTTTAGCATTTCACTGTCTGTCATGCTGTATACTTAACGCTTGCAATGCGTTTTCGTTTTTGTTTTTTACTCTTTATTTTTTGCTATTTTTTTACAGCAACAGCAGCAGCTGCGCCTGCAAAAAGCGTCTGCACTTTGCTGCCAATCGAGGCATAAAATGAGCAGCAAGTGCCACTACAGCACACGGCAGTGCGACAGAGAGGGCCATAGATTGTGCATAGAGAAAGAGAGCGCACCACAGTGCAAAGGTGCAAACGCACTCGCACTCAGCCCAGCCCAGCCCAGCCCAGACTTTTATCAGAATCAAAAATTCCATGTGACGCATGCTGAATCTTTGCAATGAATGCTACGAATCGCATTCAGAGATATGGTCAGAAATGTGTTGGGTACTTCAGCAGATATGGTGGATACAGCATGAATATGTATATAGTACAAACGAAGCTGTTTTAAAAATAAAAAAAATTTATTAGCTTATATTATACATATATATTCAACAATTTTTTTTAATACGGGAATATTAGTTTAAATTGAAATTTACTTAAATTTGATAGTGAATTGCAAAAATTACTTTTTTTCATTATAGATTTATTATTTATTATAGAATATATAATCTATATAAATAATTTGATTACATTAATAACATTTTTTTAATATTTTGAAGCTGAATTAAAATTATAAAAAAAAAATAGTTTTTAACTAATATTTACACTGAATAATTTTTACTGAATTTATGTTGGTGTATGACTATTATTATTATAATTTTTATTATTATTATTTTTTGTTATCATTTTTATAATAAATATTTTTTTTATTTGTTTTAAATATATATAAATATTATAATTTTCACTGAATAATTGTTTCCGCTCTCGCATAACTCGGAATACAAACCTTTCCCAAGCCTTCACACAAGCCTTTCACATTATATTTATCTCAAGGTTTGTCTATCTCAGATCTCTCAAATATATTCATATCTATAAAAAAGATTAAAAATATTATAAATTATAATAAAGTCATTTTGCTATAATCCTTCAGCCAATCGTATTTGCTTGCTCCCCGCGTTGATTGTAGCGCTCTCTATGGGTCGGCTAGCGCCCGACCTAAGCTCGATTCGCACATCTTTTTTTCCTTTTTTTTTTTGATATCACAGCCTGAATTATTTTCTTTTTATACTTTTGCTAGGTACTAAAACGGCAGCAGCGAATTAATTAATTCCAGTGCAGCGATTTTTCAAGACATACCTCCTTTTACACACACACTCTCTCTCTCTCTCTCTCTCGCTCTGTGTGTGTGTGACTGTATGCGTCTGTGCACTTAAAACGCTTCTGCAGGTGTTGAGATATTATTTGGAATTATGTTGGAATTTTTCTAGCGCGGCGCCCTTGCTGAAATGCTCTGAATATTATTTGCATTTTAATTTTGTTTCATGTTTCATATGTCTCTTAATCTACACACACACATGCGCACTGCTTCAGCTGCTTTGAGTCGTTGTTTATAGCTAACTTTACAGTTGAGGAAGCATTGCTAAAGTGGTTTTAATTAGTTGCCCTAACGGGTTTTCGGCCCGGCCTTCTGCGGTTCAGGAATCGCGAGCAGTCTGCGAGCGCAATTACAAAATGATTGCGGGCCGATTCCCAGCAGCCTCGAGCCTTCGCCTCTCAGTTCACAACATGCATGCGTGTTGGAAAGGTTTTAAAATATATTTTTACACAAGGCAAGCTCTACAAATAAAAGACAATTTGATATAGTATACAAATATCGGTTGCATAGAATAGATGTCGGCAAAGGAAGGTCATCAAGATATCGTAGTCATCGCATCTCCTCATTTGGGCGCATCAGTGGGCTTCTGCGTTGAGGTCGACTGACTGCCATCTGCACCACAGACGTTATTATATGCATCCATGATGTGCTGAAAATGGAATTTTATATTATATAGCTAGCAAATATAACGAAGATCAGCTATTTCGATAGCCTACATTGATAATGGTATCGCAGGGAGCTAAGCCAAAGCTAAACGTCTTGCAAATGAGTTCAAATTTCGTCTTCAGCAGATTAGAGGGACACAACTGTAAATAAGATTGAATTTATGGTTAGTTTAAGTTCTGAAACTGAACTAGTTCCGCACTCACAGCATTGGCGCTCGGCGCCATCTGCACAAAGCAGACAAAAGCCAAGGCCAAGGCGATAAGGCTCAACGAATGTTTGCGATAGAACTGCATGATGCTGTTGTCTTCTTCAGGCTATTGAATCTGAGCTGAAACTTGAAACGAGCCCAAGTCTTTTATATACTCACTCAGGTTAGCTACGGAACTATAAAAGTTAATGAAATCGTGCACAAGTTGCACTTGCAGAGCTGATACCCTGAGCTAGCAGCACGACATAGTCAAAGTCGTGCGCTTGCTGTAAAATGCTGGCATATTATCTAGACTAATTTGTTTTTTTTATTTTTCGAGAATTTTTTAAAAATCATAAACGTATTTTAAAGCAATACTGGAACTAAATTTTGATGGTAAGTTAGTTAAGATTAGTCTACTTTTTTTTTTAACAGCTGAGAACTGCATCAAAATATGCTAGAATAAAATAGAAGATACCTTCACCAATCTGCTAGCTATTAGAATTTCCTATAGACCAAAGCACAAGTTTTTATACTCATTCATGAAAGTCCGTCAAGATATCTGTCCTAAGACTAAGACATGAATCGGTGATCTGGATACTCCGAATCCACACGCTTCTAAAAAGGTATGGTATCCATAAATCAGATGAAAAATACCAAAGTTTCATTCACTCAAAGTTAAGAAATAGTCAATGTTCACAAAAATGATATTTGTCAAAAATGGCAAAATTTCAAAAGTTCTACTTTTGAATGCCGATCGACAGTCGTGCTTCATACGAGATGAAAATGGCATACCACTCTAAAATCGGGCGAATAATACCCGAGTTATGGTCAATCAAAGTTCCAGGAATGGCAAAAGATCTATAATGTGAATTATTCATACTCAGATTCAAATTACTCATATTTTTTATGAATATGAATACAAAATTGGTTGAATAAAGCTGCTGAAGCCTTGAGAGATGTGCGCCAGATATAACTTTTAATCGGTTTTAATAACTTATTAATTATACATGATGAACTTAGTTTATCTGCATGCAGATAGAGGTCCTACCTGAAGCATTTCTCTGGTTCTGCCTGTGACATTCAATCTAATGAAACTGCAACTAGAAGTTCTATATTTGACAGAGTTCTGACATCATACTCAAAGAAGTCTTAGAATTCTCAACTGATGAAGCTAGCTGCAGCTGTTGCCAGACTGCAAAGAAGAAGAGAAAGAAAAACTTGCATAAAAGTTCCGTAAGGAAATCAACTGTTTAAAACAACTACACAGGAATACAACTAGTAAGCACTTTGTGCGCGCGCGTTAGTGTGTGTGGGGCTTAAGTGTATTAGTCATTGGCTACTTGTCATATGCAAATTCAGTAGCGCACGCCTCTAGTGTGCCCATTTTGTTGTCATGTGTGTGTGTGTGTGTGTGTGCGTGTGTGTGTGTGGGTGAGGAGGCGAACGACAGTCATCTCGGGCCCATTTACAATAATATTTATCAAGTGCGGCACACACCCAGATTGGGCTAGGGGCCGTCATATATTAGCTGGCCTGCCTGGACGCACCATCATTGTCATCATCATCATCATTAGCATTATCATTATGATGAGGCGAGCCTATGCGTGGCCTCTAATTACATCGCATTGTCATAACAGAATTGAGCGCATTTGACACGCAATTGGAGCTCACAGTTGGTCCTCACGATGACACGTGAGAAATGCCACTGAGTAGGTGGGAAATTGAAAGGTGGGCGGTGGGCGGTGGGTGGTGCGAGCTGACAGTTGGTTAGTTGCAAGCGACATAAACTTGTGCTCGAACTGAATATGGAAATGAAAATGAAATGAAAATGAAAATGGAAATAGAACTAGCGGCGGAGTGTGAGCGGAGTCAAAGGACTGACTGTTGCATCAGTCACCACCAACCTGCCCCACTCGACATTGGCTAAGTAGATAAGAATTAATTGTTCAATGGCACGCATTGCACTTAATACTTTGAATAGTCGTACGTATGTGCTGCTCATGTATGTCCGAAGCCAGCAGCGAACAGCAGTTTCTTTGTTGCTTTTGACTTATGCCCCGTCACTTGGCCCACGCACCTTTTGGGCGGCGGTTAATCGGATAAAATTCATAATTATCGTTATTACTGTCATTTTTTCTAATGACACGCGGCACACAAATTGCGTGTACTTTTCTATTAAGATGACCTATCAAACGCACTTTGACTTCGGCCTAACCGTTGCGTTCTCGCGTCGTTGATTTCTCCTCTTGTTTGTTTTGTTGCTGTCAGATACTCTAACCTAGGCTGGGTTGTGTGAGCTCTGCCAGTGGAATGTGTAAAGGACTTTGTGGAGATATAGATGATTATATATGTGTATATATATATATGAGTAGATTGACAGATGTATGCGACTTGAGAGGAGGATTGTGATTAGTATGAAGAGGGGGATATAGAAATTATTTAATATTTATATACATATATGTATTTAAAAAAAAAAATTTAAGTTGGAAATCTCTTGTATAAATACAAACAATCTTATAGATATAGGAATCTTCCATCATCTTTTTCCACTGCTTACGCCTTTCATATCAATTTCTTGCATCAAAAACATCATCCGATGTTCTCTAGTTTCCTTTATCTCAACTTTTATTCTATTTATGAAATTTGTTTATTTAAGCCATTAGAATTCATTTCATTAATTGGCGAAAATAATATAGGCCAACTGACCGCCGTTTTATGGCATTTTCCAGCACTCTTGCCATAGCTTTAGACGACAAATTCTCAGGGCTTATCCCACCTAAAACTACCAGTTCTAATATACATACTCAACTTGATATAGTAGAGTATACAGTATTCATAAGTCGACACTTGAAATGCTTCAAGTTGACTTTTTTACATTACTTGCCCATATTTGCTTCTAATACAGCCCATACTCTGACTCTGACTCTGACTCGGACTCGGACTCGGACTCGGGCGCCTCCTGCTCATTCATTTATATGGAGCGCACGCGTAAATTATGTAATTAAAATTCCGCACCTTAATTCAGGCAATTTATTACATGAGCTTTTGACTAATTGGATAACGATCTTTAACTATGTTTACTAAATACATGAGAGATACATCATGGACCCAGCCTATCACGGCCATATGGATGAGTTCATAGCCCGCCCGCCCGCGATTGCATTTGCTGATAAGCCCGAAATTAATTGAATTTTTAGGCGTGTGGGCGACGTCGAGGACGGGGGCAACACTATAATATATGCTGATAAATGGTTCGTTAAATGAGTGGCCAAGCAGCCAGCAGCTCGGAGACTCCTCCGATCGCGGTATGTCAACTGCATTCCAAAACCAAGCGAAATCATCTGTCATAAAAAACAGACTTGACTCGTATTTTAAACAATGCAAAGCTTCGTGTATGGCAGCAACACCTTTAACTACCTATAATGTGCATGCTTGGAATTTTCCAGTTTTCATCGATTGTGAACCTCAATTTGGATTCGTCACATTTGAGTCGCTTTGATTTTGCTATGAGAGCTTCCGGCTGACGCTGAACGTTTGCATTGGCATTCGCTTGCCCGTTCCAGTTCCGGTTCAACTCTGCGTTCTGGCTAATAATTTTCACATGCATTAATGCCAAATCGAAAGCCAAGAGCCGAAGCTTAACCAGTCAGAACAGTTAACAATAAGCAAACAACAAAATAGAAGCAATTTTCACGCGGTGGATTGGAAATATGTTTGCTCGGGGTGGCCGACTGAGGCAGTTGGGGGCTATTAAAAATATGCCCACATTGGCTAAAGCTAAGATCCACTGGGGGTTGGGGGTGGGGCAGCGAATGACGCACTGCGCTATAAATAGACCAAGAGCTGTGGGGTCAGCTCAAGCTTTTCGGTATGCGGTGCACGTGTAGCCAAACACCAGGTGCTGGGAGCCAATGTAGGGGGCAGGTAAGTAGGGGGATCTCACTCACTCAGCCGCTCCCCCACTCTCCCTCTCTCTCTCTCTCTCTCTCTCGCTCTCTGTGTGCTTAGGTCCGACAGTTGGACGTATAACGAGCTGCGGCCAGTCGCGTTTCGCTGGTCAACGTAAAATGTTGTGAGCAAATTTTTTTTAGCGATTTTTTGTTGTGTTATTGCTCATTGTTGTTGTTGCTGTGTTTGTTATTGCTGCTGTTGATGGCCTCCCAATGCACAAGGCTGCGGCGGCGACTGCTAGCGCTGCTGCTCACACTGCTGCTGGTATCGCTCTTCGCCAGCCATCAGGTAAGTCTGCCAGTCGGGCGGAATGAAGGTGAGACAGCCCCTGATGAGCCATCCAAACCATTTCGATAATTGTCTAGTCGCACGCCCTGGAGTTCATGGATGTGGATGAGTCAGCGTCATTAGGCCATGACACCGAAGATGACACCGACGACTCCGCGGAGCTGCCCCCCATTCTGCATAACTACGCGAAGGACACCATCGCCAACTTCAATCCCCGCAAAATGGACACGCACTTTCGCACCCTGTGGGAGCGGGTGCCGCAGCAGAAGCAGGAGGTGATCAAGCGCAAATAGCCACCGTAATACTCAAGGCAGCTGATGCCCATCAACAGATCAGAGTATTTAAATTGTTATAAATATGTTGTCGATGCTTAAGCTGCTAACTAAGCTAAGATCTATATTTAGTGTGCATACTAACTTTTTAGTCATTTAGTCACCAAAGCACACATTGAGTAATACTTTGAGCAGCTTTCAGAATACCATTTGATATTATACAGATAAATATAAAGTATATTTTAATCTAAATAAAACAAAATATGAATTTAATTATTTTAATTTTTATATTAATATATATTATATCAATTAAAGCTGCCTAGATCTACAAAGATCTAGCAACTATATAGTGATACAAGCTCTACATGATATTTTATGTGCAACTTTATAGAAGAAGCTCAAGCCTATGACAGGCCAATATCAAAAAATATTATATTACACAGTTTCAAGCTAATTTTGTTCTGAAGTTATAAACTGGTTTAAACTGTTGTAAACTAAATAGTAATGTTCAATGAAAGCTTCAAATAATGTAAAAAATAAACTTATAAATATAAAAATAAATATATATTTATATAAATAAATTTATGAATACAAATATAATCATATGAAAATAAATGTATAAATATAAAAATATGATAAAACAAAAAAAAAAAAAAAAAATCTATAAAAATAAATAAATCAATAAATTTATAATTATAATAAAATTAAAAAAATGTATGTATAAAAATAATACAAAATATATATTATTGATTTATATGTATTTTGTATTATTTTTATACATACATTTTTTTAATTTTATTATATTATATATATATAATTTATAAATATATAATATTTAAAATAGAAAACAAAATTTCAAAATATTTATTAATATATAAATCAATATATACATATATAATCAAAAAAATTGAAATAAAATAAATAAATAAAAATATAAATTTATAAAAATATTTATACAATATATAAAACTATACTAATAAAAAAAACTTTCATTATGTAAATATAAATAAATTTATAAAAATATCAATACAAAAACCTACGACGAACTTGATGACAAAAAACCTTGTCTCTAAAACCCCTTCGCTCTAGCCACTTGGCGCTTGGCACTGCCTTTAAAAGCATATTTATGGACTAAATGTAACTGCCTGCTGCTTGCCACCGATTGCGTGGTATAAAAAAGGGTCGCACTTCATGAAGAAACCACAACAAAAACAACAACAGCAGCAGTAACTGCCGAGTGGAACTCAGATTGAAGAAGTAGCAGCAGCAGCAGCAGCAGGAGCAGCTGAGGCAAGTGCAGTGCGATCGGGGGACACAACAAGGCCAAGACGTATGGATCACTTCAAGTCCAACCCGCGCCCAGCTAGTTCTTCTTTCGAAAAGAAAAAAATGTTCACAAAAAAAGCGAGTAAAACTTTTTTATTTGCATTTTGTTTTAAGCGGCAGCAACAAAAATTCAGCAGAAGATGAGAAAAAAGCACAGAGACCAATGGTGTTTATTCCCATTTCTTTTCCTATTTTTTTTTTACTTTTTTTAACATTTTCTCCTTTTTTTGGTTTTGTTTTGTTTCTTCTTTGTTTTGTAGAAAAATGCACAAGTTTTATGCTTCTATAAAAGTTTTTGTGGCGAAAACTTTGCACTTGTCTTGTAGCCGCCGAAAGGGTTTTACAATGATGCGCTACAAGCAATGCCGCCCCGCCCACGCACTCCACCGAGTCCCCGGTTCGACCCTCGGATAGGCATGCCTGGGCACTTTATGCATTTGGGTGGGCAGCACGGGGCCAACGGCTAGTTATTGGTCTAGCTAAAAGTTTTAGGCGCGAGCCACGCACCTTAAAACCAAGCGAGGCCAAGCCACGCCAAGCCAGCCCCAACCCCATCCTAATCCGAGCGGACGAGTGTGACACAGAGCAAGTCACTTAGTTAAGCCCCGAGACGATGTCGGTCATTATGCGACCCCGAATAGCTGCTATGCATTATCATTATCATTAAAATAAATTATTAGAGAAAGTCGGACGTTGGGCGTGGCAACTACGTAGAACTAAACGCATTTTGCACGTTTTCTCTGCGCAAATTTTTTACACGATTTTTACAACTTTTTTCGGCGCTTTCAGCTAAGTACACAAAAGCTTTTGCTGGACAGCGCACATTGAGGGGGTGGCTATGGGGGCGAGAGGAGGTCGGGGTGCGGGGGCTGAGGGCTGATGCCTTTTTGGTCGTCAGAGATAAAAAGTCAAGTTTGAGGCGCTGCGAGTTAGACGCAGCATTTAGTTCGGGGCGCAAAAAGGTTGGCAAGAAATAACTTTGCATACTTTTAGGCAGCGCATGTTAAATACTAAATGCAAGTCCCCAACAAAAGACAATGTGTGCGTGGGGGTGGGTCAGGCCTGCATGCGGAGCACCACGTAATTTCTCAAGCTGCCGTAGCCTGACCACGTAAAGCATAAAATATTTCCCAGCGACTCCAATGCTGATGTCCAGCCCAGGGAGAGGGGCGGCGAGAGAGCGAGGAGTCTAAGAAAAGTATGTCTAAGAAGTTGCCAAACAAGTTGCAGCCGCAGCCTGTGCGACGCAGCTCATTTGAATACATGGCAACAACTTTGACCACGCATTAGTTACACAACAACATAAAAGCGCACAACACGAAGTGGGCGGGGGTGGGTAGGCGGCGAGCGGCAAGCCTCTCAAGTCCAAGTCAAGTCAAGTCAAGTTCTCTTGTCGCTGCCAACCGAATGACCTGCCACATCCTTCGTGCTGGCCGGCACATGCAATTTGTAAACCAAAGCGCATAATTTACAATGAACATTTTGGTCGGTCTAACGGTCTAACGGTGCTTAAAGCTGACCGCGCCACAGACCGGCTCCAGGACTTGGGAGTTCATCTTAGTCTCGGTTGCCCGGGCCACGACATTGATATGGCACTCGGCGCTGCAGCTGCAGCTGCAACTCAGCCAGCAACGACTCGGATCACAAACGTGACTGAGTATCTATTGAAATATTAAAATATTTATGAGACTTTACGGCAGATGCAAGCGTTTGAGCGGGAGTTAAGAAATTGAAGAGCTGACGGCGTTGGCTTTGCCAATGCTCAGAGATAACTCTCTCTCTCTTTATGCTCTGCTGTAAGAGATTGTGTAAAAATATATAAAATATATTTTAAATTATTATTTAATGTATATGATGCATGAACTCTGGTACAATAATGGAAGCCTCACTCAGCTGCAATAGGGCCGAATTTCCAAGAATTTTATATAATATGGTCAGTGGGCTCGACTTGTATAATATATAAAGAAGTTTGTAAGGTCGTCAGCAATACATATAGTTAGATAGACTCTAGATATTTTTAAAGTGCCTAAGAAAGATTTGTTTGATCAGCTATGGAAAATATATTTGATTTATAATATTATTATTTTATTTATTTTACTATTTAATTTATTTATTTAAATATGTAAATATTTTGTTTAACAAGTTTTCTTAAATTTATTTATTACTTTTTCTTATATTTAATATTTTTTTAATTTTATTTATTTATTAAGTAATATGAAAGTTTGTTTTATTTAACTAAGCTTTTATTTTATTTAATTATTTATTTATTATATTATTTTATTTTTTATTTTTTTATTTATTAAATATTGTGAAAATTTATTTACACATTTTTTATTAAATTTTATTATTATTTTTTTTATTATTTTTTATTTAATAAATGTATTTATTATTTATTTTTTATTTTTGTATTTTAATTAATTTTTTATTATATTATTGAAATATATTAATATTTTATTTAACAAATTTTCTGCTGCACTTATTGGCAACTCAATCTATTCATAAATTCACAATTTTAAGATCATATCTTAATATCTGGCGGGAGGCCACAGCAGTTGCAATAGACATCGAGCAATTTGGAAGCCTATAAGCAGAGGGAGGCGGGCCATGCATTAAGCCAGCAGTTACAAGTAAAGCGGCAACCACGAGCTGCAGTCGAGTGGCTGGTGGTTTTAAGACGCTGCGGCTGGTCGCACAGCGCATGGCGAGGGTTTGGGCGAATAACTTGTAGGAAATTAAGTTTGTTAGTAATTAGAACACCACTAAGGACACCTGAGCGTCCTTCTGTCTGCCCTGGCAAATTTATATGGCAGGCAACTACGGTGCAGCAGCACACACAACAATTAAATCCAAAGCTCGTCGCCTGCTACATTTTGGAGCTGCCGCTGCCGCTGCTGCTGCTGCTGTTGCTCTTGTTTAGCCCGTTTGCTGTGTGCCCCGTTTCGTGGTGTCTTTTTCTGCTCTTGTGCTGGGCTGTTGTTGGTTTTTTGTGTCCAGGTATCTTCAGAGCCTGCAAAGTAACAAAAGTTTCAAGTCGCCTTGTCGAAAATTCCTCAAGCTGAAACTTGCCAACTTTGATGTCCAAGCATCCAGCCAGCCCCGCTGGCTGCCGGCTCGCACTCCACCAAGTATGGCATGCGTTAGTGGGATAAACAGTCGGGTGAGTAACTATCGCCAAGTGCATGCCTGGGCAGCGGCCAGTTGCCAGTTGCCAGTTGCCAGTTGCCAGTTTCGACTGCCCTTCTTGGCCACTTGAGCAATCTGGCCAAGTGGCAAAAAGTTTCGTACCCAAGCAGTTGACCCGCGCTCACACAGCACGAGCTTAACAGGTAAGCACACTACAAGCACAGTAGCGTCTCCGTGTTAGATTCTGTCACCCATTAATTTAGTCACCCGCCTCGCCTTCTCCCTAGACTGCAGACTGAAGTTAAAGTCAGCTATAAAGATGAAGAAAATCCTTTTTATATCTATTGATGAGAGTATGCGAGATCGCCTCAAGTCAGTTCCAACTACTTCACTATGACTAAAGCCCTCTGCAATCGTCCAACTCTTTACTGACCAAAAATCGGCCTCAAAATCTACAAACTCTCAGCTGAGATCTTAAAGTTATGCAAACAAGGAAACTATTGCGTGTAAACTTAAACTCTTAAGTTGCAAACACTTTCACTGTATTAACACCAAATTAATTTCGTCTTAAAATTCTGACAAGCACACGCATAGACACATGTCTACGTCTGCTATGTGTGTGTGTGTGTGTGCTTGTCTGTAAGGACAACGATTGAATTTTAAGCAAGAAGGACAAATGCCGGCAATCAAGTGAAGTCATGTTAAAAGAGCAGCAAAATGAAGTCTCTGGCAGAGCTGTAACAATAATCAATATGCAGCAGTCAATAAAGGCGGGCCAAGGAGTCCGCACAGTCCTTGTGAAGGAGCAACAATTACAGACGCCGGATAACACTGCGAGGGTGATTGGGGGCAGCGAGGGGGGTGCATGGCTCCATAGTTTTGCTGTGCGTCGGTTAAATGATGTGTAATCGTCTTATGTGCACTTGAATGCCTTTTGGCTTCTAATATGGGCAGCGAGGCGACAGACAACACTGGCGACAAGGACCTGCCAGAATGGACAAGGACACAGGCGCTGGCCCCAGCCTGTGGGAGTGGCCCAAGTAACCAATTCGCACACAAAAGAAAACTTTGCCATAGGCTGACCTCAAAATGCACAACGAACGAGCGCTGAATGGCAAGGACCTGTGGACCCAAGGACCCAAAGGACCTACCAGGACCAGTAGTCCTGGCAAACTTTAATTTACAATCAATTCAGGCGTGAATAATAAACCACAAGAAACCAAACACAGCCCAGCCAGTGTCCAAAGACAACGCACAAGTGAAAGTGTTGCCAACTAGCTGCAGTTTAAGCCGCTCCGTGTGTGTGCGTATGTATATGCTCTAAAATTTAGTTACAACACAACACCAAAAGTTTTCGAGCAAGTTTTGAAACAAACAAAGCATAGAAGCCCAACCCCAGCCCCAGCCTCAGCCCAACCTCAGCCCAAGCCCCAGCCCGAACCGCAACACTTCCGCCTCCATTCAGCATTTCAAGTTGAACGTCAAGTGTCTTGTCCGGCCTGGGTCCCAGGCGACGTTTGCGTCTGGCTCCCTGTACCGGGCTATCAATATTGTTTTCCTATTAAATTGATCATTGGTCAGCAACAATTGCGGCTGGACGACTGGACGGCTGCCCCCCACCCCCAGCTGGGCTGCCTTTGTTGCCTTTGTCTGGCCGTTGAGTGGCAGCCCAAGGGAGCCCAGTGCTATGCATTAATTGTACGAATCTAATGAAATTAATTGAAATGCTTGGCTGAATGTTGTCCATTTGAATGTGAATGAGAGAGAGAGTGGGAGAGTGGGAGAAAGGGGGAGGGGATTGCATGCAGCGGCAGCAGCTGCTTGCAGCATTTCGACCACAACAAATGTCAATCAAAATTCGGCTCGACATGGCTTAGCCAATTCATTTTCTTGTGCAGCTGCCGACTGGCTGCATTTGCATTCAAGCGAATTGCCAATGGAAGCCACAGCTCCAGATACGCGGACAGACTAAAGGCGCACCCGAACCAGCTCGCATCCAATCTGGCTACGAACAGCAATAGGCGAAGACTTAAGCGACTGCATTCCCTGGACCGGCGGGGAATGTAAACTAAGTTAAGTTTATAAGTTTAATAATTAGTTAATATTAGCATACTTGGCCAAAAATTTAGTTAAGGTCTAGTGATCAATAAGCTTTAGAGTTTAAGACAATAGCCGTAAATAAATTGAATTAAAATAAAAAAAAATTAAAAATTAAAATAAACAATATTTTTTAAAATTGCCAAAGAGTTCTCTCGCGTAGCTAGAGAGAGTTCAGAGCAAAGCTGCTCTGTAGGCTTAGCAGAGTTTTGGCTTGCCCTTTGCCTCTCGGCTTTTGTCTTCTGCTTCCCACCCTCTCATCATTGCACTGCATCAATCAGAATCCCAATCAACCCAGACACATATAATATATATATATATATATATATATATATATATACATACATGTACGCATACCCTTACGCATGTGTCTATCTATAAGCAGCAGCTGCATTAATTCATAACGCATCGCGCCCACGCCCAGAGCTGCCCATTCTTATAGGCCGCGCCGCCAAGTGGCAGCCAAATTCAACTCAATTATGCACAATTACAGACACAAACAGGCCAAGTGGCCATGGAGGTGGGCAGGCACGAGGCAGGCAGCCGAACGACCTTAATAGGAGCCTGAGGCAACTTAACTGACAGCCGCAGCAGCAGCAGCCGTTGGCAGTGCTCCTAGTGGCGCCTCCTGCAATGAATTCTTTTCCTTTTTCTTTTTTGGGGTTTTATATTGGATGAGAGAGACAGAGAGAGGGAGAGAGGGGGACGGCTTGTAAGGTGGGGCTGCAAACAAATGCAGTTGCATTCAGACAGGCGGCACTTGGCTGGCGCTTAAATTGCATGCATAGCTCATTGCTTGGCACTCGACGTGGCTGAAGTGCAGCTGTAAAATGCAGCGAGGGCGGCGCTGGGGGCTGGCCGTGGTGCCTGCTGTCAAAATGGCATTGAATTGCTTAAATACTTTTGGTAATGCGGCAGAGGAGTCGTTGGCAGGCAGGCAGGCAGCGTCGCTTTTTTGGTTGCCATGCGGCATGTGCCCCAAAATGAAGCAACATATGCCAATGGCAGGCCATGAATAAACGGCCTGTGCACGAGCGAGCGAGCGAGCGGGCGATATGAAGTGCAATCAATGCAAAAATGTTTTCAAGTACACAGCCAGCGAGGCAGCTAGACAAGCAGATGCACCCGATGCACCAGCTGCAGGTCCACAGCACCAACTAGAGCTGGGTCTCTCTATGTATGTGTGTGTGTATTGAGGCACGTCGGTGTGAAAGGATTATTCACACACTATTGATTTCAAATTGAGTTGACTTCAAATCCATCTGAATTGACAGGCAGTCAGCTGAGGCAAGCAACACATGGCAACGGCTTCAGCTACAGCTTCCAGCCTTCCCTCTCTCTGTGTGTGTGTGTGTGTGTGTGTGTGTGTGTGTGAAACCGGAAGTTGACTAATGAATTTAATTTGCAGTGGGTGTTGAAGCAAATAGAGCGACAAACAGATACACATGCCAACCAGCTAGGCAGGCAGGCAGTCAGCCAGACGAACAGACACGAAGATGGAGCTGCCAGCCAGCCAGGCAGCCATCAGAGTGTCTGACTGATTGACTGTCAGATTTGAGTGGCTGTCTGCGCTGTGCGTAAGTAGGCAACTGTTTTTGTTTGGCCAACACTGTGTGGCAGGCATATGGCCTCTGTCTCAGCATGCCACATGCCACATGCACTTACAACGTGCCGCACTCGCTTTAAGTCGACTAGATATTGGCACTTCGGTTGGATATCTGATATTTGGCCCAGAAGAAGACTGCATCGACATCCGCCTCAAGACTTGCCGGATTTTTATTTTATTTGCGATCTGTCTTGAGACAATAAACAAATTTCGTGATAAATAAGAATAACAGGAATTGCCATATTTCAGTAAAAACGCCAATTATATATAAGCTTAACATTTTCTTAACAACTACTTACATTTTCATTTACAGTTCTATTTTAGTCTAATTATTATTTCAATTGTTTCTTAAAAGTTAAATTTCCCTATGTGGTAGGTCTAATATATGGCACCTTTTAAGCCTACGTATTATTAAATTATTATTTGCGAGGTTTGCATTATTTGGATGAATACATAGCCTGGTAATATAACTGCTACTAAGAGTTTTTATTACATATTTTATAAATGGTATATTCAGGTATTGATTGGTATCTTTATACTATATTTATAATTGATTTGCACGCTATGTAATTAATAAAAATAAATAAAAAATAAAAAAAAAAAAAAAAAAAAAAAAAAAAAAAAAAAAAAAAAAAAAAAAAAAAAAAAAAAAAAAAAAAAAAAAAAAAAAAAAAAATAATAATAATAATAATAATAATAATAATAATAACAATAACAATAATAATAATAATAAATAAAAAAAAAATAATAATAATAATAATAATAATAATAATAATAATAATAATAATGATAATAATAATGATAATAATAATAATAATAATAATAATAATAATAATAATAATAATAATATAATAATAATAATAATATTAATAATAATATTATTAATAATAATAATAATGATAATAATATTGATCCCATTCAGTGGAAAGTCTGCTTGAAATTTTCATTGAATCTGCAGAGAAATGTGGGTTATTCGAGAGGCTTGAATGAGTTAGAGTCTGCTATGCTGCAGTCTGTATTCTTCAGGCAATCTGCCTCTAGATCTCGTGACAATCTCTATGCTTAGCTGCCGACCGAGTCGAGTAGGCGTTACCCCGCTTAGTTGTCACACGTGTCTCAGCTCCAAATGTATGTCAGTTAGTTTTACTTCGGCTTTTGTTAGTTACACACAAATATTACAAATATTAGAAATCCTTTTTAATTTATTTCTTTCGTGTGTCTGGTTTTCGTATTTATGTGTCGCTTCTACTAGGTAAATATTTATTCGCATCAAGATACAATATATTCGTACACATATATCTATATACGAGGTCGTTGTTTCGTTGTCTGTCGCCGATTGTGAGAAACATGAATGAATATTTCGATAATGCCAGACGCAACATTCAGCGGGCAATGAACAGCAGTTACCACTCCCTAACGGAGGCAGCGAGCACGGCCGGTGCTTTGGCCACGAGCACCGGCTTTCAACTCATTAGTCGTCTGATGGGCCTGAAGGCCCAGGTGGTACCGACAGCGGACTCAACGCCCACCTCACCGACACCCTCAAGCACGCATGTGGGTAGGCCGGCAACGTCGACGTTCAATTCACGGCAAATACGGCTGGTTAGTGTGGTGTGTGGATTTCCCAAGGATATCGTCATGTATCCGGAGTATGTGAAGGGCCAGTTCGGCGAGGATGCCTGGTTCAGGGCCTCCACATCGAAGGCGGACGCCCTGGGCGTGGCCGATGGCGTGGGCGGCTGGCGAGTGTATGGCATCGATCCCGGCCTGTTCAGCCGCTTCCTGATGAGATCCTGCGAGCGCCTGGCCTACACCGCAGACTTTGAGTCCACACGTCCCGAGGAGCTAATCGCGCGTGCCTACTGCAATCTGTTGGAACAGAAGCAGCCCATCCTCGGCAGCTGCACCGCCTGTGTGCTGACGCTGCACCGCGAGAGCGGCATCCTCTACGCAGCGAACATCGGAGACAGCGGCCTGCTGGTCATACGCGACGGGGCCGTGGTCTGCCGTTCCGTGGAGCAGCAGCATCACTTCAATACGCCCTATCAGCTGGCCGTGCCGCCGCCAGGACAGGGACTCAACGTGCTCACGGACGGGCCGGAGTGCGCCGCACTGCTGGAGTTCGATGTGCGGCCGGGCGACATACTGATGCTGGCCACAGACGGCGTCTACGACAATGTGTCCGAGGAGCTGCTGCTGCAGGTGCTCAGCCATGCGGCTGGCGTCACCGATCCCATCAAGCTGCAGATGTACGCCAACTCGGTGGCACTGATGGCCCGCACGCTCAGCTTCAATCCCAACCACGAATCGCCCTTTACCCAGAACGCCAGACGCCACAATATTGATGCGCCTGGCGGCAAGCCGGACGACATAACAGTCGTCCTGGCCGCCATTGCTTGACACACTCAAATGAAGGAATGCCGCACACCAAATCCAATCCAATCCCCACCTGCGCACTCACTGGCAGCTGTGCACAGCTCCAAGCTACTCCTGTTCAGTTGTGGGCAATTGCCAGTGAATGCTGTCGGCCGCGCCAGCTGTCCCTGAACCTACGCACGAGGAGACGGGATTGTTTATAGCAAGCAAAACGAACCGAAACAAAAAACCAAAAACCAAAAGAAACCAAAACACAAATCCGAATTGGATATATATATATATATATATGCCTATATATATATATGTATGTATATATATATATATATATGTATATATATTTATAAATATGTACATACATACATACAGCCTATATGTAGGGCGTGGTATGGTTAGCCATCTAGTTAATGTCGCTGTCCGGATTCCATAGCCTAGCTAGTTCCACTCTAACTATACCCCTCTATGCTCCCTCCGTCCCACCAGGCCGTCTGCCACAGCTAAGCACCTTCCCGAAACTTTCTATTGCAAAATTAAGTCGAGTGTTTTATTTTTAATCCCTGGGACAGAGATATTATTATGTTCTTTTGTGCCAGTCAAGTGCTGCGCTTGTATTTTCAATTCGTTTTATATAGGCATCAGATCGAAACTACGCCAATTCCTTTTTAAGCCCACCGACAATGCGAGTGTTCTGCTATAAACATATCAATCCCTGAACAAACCCAAAATCTCTATGAAAATTTTAGTAAATATTTTGATATCAAACATGATCTGGCTTCGACTTTTATTTAAATAAGAAATCAGGGTATAATGCTTTTGGGAAAATGTATGTAACAGGCAGAAGGCGGCGTTCGTCCGTCCGTCCGTTCATCCGTCTGAGCTGAAATTTGACATGCATTCTCGTGAATACCATACACAGTACGAGTTTTTTTTTCAAAAATTCGATAACTCTAGCCGTTCTCTTAGTATCGATAAATTTCGATAACTTTTCTTCGTATTTGCGTGCCGTAAGAGCTAGAGACTCGAGCACTCTCGACTAGAGTTTCTCGACTTGGCGAGTTTACCGATTTAACATTCTATCAGGCAGCTGGGCTTCCATTATGTGCTCTTGGCCATCTTCACCCACTCTGGCCGGGACAGATAACATTCCGCATAGTAGACGCGTCCAGGTTGTTGGCGCTGTCCTCGTCGTCGTTGTTGTTGTCAGCTTAATTGAAAAATGTTGCCTGCTGCATGTCAACATTTTGATTTCCAATATGTTGTCTGCCGCATGTATCTAGGGGCTGCGCGCATTATAAATGGGGGCGCGCCCTCTGCAAAATTTGGCTTAAAATTTCACACGTTTGGCCGCGACATGTGTCGCCCCGGCCGGAGCTGTGGAGCTGTGGAGCTAGCGCTGGCGCTGGCGCTGGCCTATGGCTCGGTTTAACCACTTCCGCATGGGGCACAGCCCGTCAAATGCAGAGCGAACTACCCACTCTCCCCTGCCACCACCCCAATGACATTTACCGTTAGCATATCAATAACACACGCTGCGCCACAGACCGGACTCATAAAATATGGCAACAGTCGGTTGGTCGGTCGGTCGGCCGGTCGTCAACTTCCACGGGGCATGTGAAACGTGACGCGTGATGCCAGCCAGCAACGCCTTGCTGCCACACACACACACACACACACACGCACGCGAGCACATCCTCTAGGTGTGCTGTGCCCGCGACCCGTTTGATTTTGCATTTCATGCAAATTTTTGGTAGCGACCGTCGACGATGACAAGGCGCACCAGGGCGGACAGGGGGCAGCAGGGGGCGGAGGAGGACGCGGGCGCGCAACTCTGTCGCATCATCGGAAATGAATCATTTGCTTCGTTTGTCGGCATCCGCTTGGCGCTTATTTCCGTTGCGTCGCTCATTTTTGGCCTAAACCAGTGCCAGCCAAACGACCAAACGGCCAAACGTCCAACCGGCGAATCATCCAACCAGCCAACCAACCAGCCAACTGGCCGAGAGCACGGCCTGACATGTGTGCGCGGCACGCTTCCGTGACAGAACATGGAACCAGGATGGGGGCCCACACAGGTAACATTTTTACACCGTTGCCTTTGACACCTGTCGTTGTGCGACAACTGCCTCACAGGGCGTGAGGCGCGCACTGAAAAAAGCGCTGTAGGAAACGTGTTGGAGCAGCGCGTTAGACAGGCTCGTGGCATTAGTTAATTAGTAGTGTGTATTAAGTATAGTATGGGATTAACAGACGTTTCTACATAGTATGACGTGATAGAGAGAATTGAATTTCAAATATATTTGCAAGTGATTGGATTGAGGATTGAGGAGCGTGTGAGGGGAGTATAGGAGGAAGGGGAGGAGTATGTTGAAATGAAGACTAAGATTTTTTATCTTAACTCTGAGCTGCCCTCAATCGCCATCTCTTTCTCTCACTCTCTCTCTCTCTCTCTCTCTCTCTCTCTCTCTCTTTCTCTCTCCCTCTCTCTCTCTCTCTGTCTCTCCCTTTTTCTCTCTATCTCTCTCTCTCTCTCTCTCTCTCTCTCCCTCTTTCTCTCTCTGTCTCTTTCTATCTGCTATTCCACGATCTTGTTATCATCTTAGCTCTGAGCTGCCCTCTAAGCTGCCCTCCCTCTTTATCTTTCTCTCTCTCTCTCTCTCTCTCTATCTATCTACGATCTTCTTATGATCTCAACTCTGAGCTGCCATCCTTCGCTATCTCTCTCTCTCTCTCCCTCTAAACAGAAAACACTTCAGTTTTGCTTGCCAAAAGGACGTCTTCTCATGCCTCTATTTGACATGTGCTCAAAAACTTTACTTTCTCTGGAATTTTTACAGCCTTAGCTCTAGAGATTCTTATTCGTTGTTTTGTCTTGAATACTGTGGACTCTGGGCAGTGGCCCGCATTTTAGTGGCCTTTTGCTTATCCATCCATTTAAGCTTCTTTCCGCCAGTCCATCCATCAGCTCATCCTTGTATCTATCCGTTCGCCTGTCCGTCCGTTCGTCCGTTCGTCCGTCCGTCCGCTCATCCATGCGCTTGTCCACACTCATTTGAGTCCCGCATAAATCAATTGCACTTGTCATCAACTCAATTAATTTTTGGCAAACAAAGTGCAGTAAATCAATTGCTTTGGCAGCTCGGCTCGTTGACCATGCCCAGGCGCCAGGCAGTGGCCGGGTTGCGGCCCGGCACGAGGGTCAGCGTGGCCGGAATGTCCTTTTTGGATATATATTTTTGCTCTGCTTTTTTTTCCCTTTTCGACGTTTGTCATTGGCATTTTTTGTCACTCGGCGCAGTTTTTGCTCTTTTATTTGTGCGTTGCATTCAGTTTCTGTCCTTATCGGACAGCAGACTGCCGACTACGGACTACGGACTACGGACTGCCGACTGCCGACTGCCGACTGCCGACTGCCAACTGTCGACTGTCCATTTTATGAGCCGCCCCATGCATGTTGACACTGTATCAAATGGGGTTAAAAAGTGATTAAAGTAGGTTTGGCAAATGTCAACAATGTTTATACCGTGGCCAGTGCCCGGCCCGGGGTTCGGCTGCGGGCGGGCGCGCAGCTCCGATGGTCTGGGCGCTCATCTGGTAGCGGGGGGCTTAGGCGAGTGACTGTCGTGCGAGTGCTCTTGACGTTTCGGTATGCAGAGCCAGCCGTTCCGCCTGACCCTGCCCAGCTCGGCTCACGCCCTGCCCACCTTCGTGCACTCGTTCGTTCGGCCGCTCGATTCGATTTGCAATTTTTTACATCATATCGTCCCCCCATTAGAGCCATTGATACAGCCGAACAGCGACCGCAGCCACATGACACGGCGTTCCAGTCGCGTCCATAGACAGCGTTAAATTATGCAACTTTTTCTTTCTTTTGCCCTGCGAAAATTGAATTTATGCATTTGCGCTCCTGCCCGACATGTGGCCCATGGACTGGGACTGGGCTCCTGCTGGAGCTGCAGCTGACACGTTCTGCTGACTGTGTGCCAGATACGCGAAATAAAACCAATTGGAATTGATATTAGGCAAATGTTTACGGAGATAAAGTGTCAACACAGTCTAAGCCCCGTTTAAGCAGTGCTAAGCTTATGTTTGATTGGGGCTTAGGCCAGGATACTTAAAGGAATTAATATATAAATATTTAAAAAATATATATGACTCATAGGATCAGCCCCTTTGACTTACCAAACCCTTTCGATACTCACTTAAGTCTTAGTTTATGCTCCTAGTTGGACTCTGAGCTTGATTGGGGCTTATTCTGGTATACTTAAAGGAATAATAATATAAATATTTAAAAAATATATATGACTCACACGATCAGCCCCTTTGACTTACCAAACCCTTTCGATACTCACTTGAGTCTTAGTTTATGCTCCAACTTGGACTCTGAGCTCAAGTCGGAGCAGTCTGCATAATTACAACGCTTTCAAATTTGGAATCAAAATTTTGGTTTGTGTGACATGGAAATCGTGTCCGGGCTGGCCAACGATGGGTAATTTCTATGCAGCCTTTGGTCGTATGTCATGCTTGGGCAGGCGATTTATTATCAACGAAATACTCTTAAAATTGTTGCGTAAGTTGCGCAGGCAACACAGCCCACAGGCGGCAGACAGCAGAGCAAACAAGCCCAAGAGATTGTGTGCTGGGTGCTGTTTGGGTGTCGTACATATATATCTATATATAAATTACACACCCACATGTATAAATTACCTTTTGATAAATCTCAGTCGTCTCTCTTTCTCGCTCTCGCTCTCGCTCTCAATCTGCAGAGCCAAGTAGTCAAAATGCAGAAACATATAGAAAAATGTGAGGGGCAGGGGCAGGGGTAAGCTGTTTGTATAACTGTGCTATGCACACACTGTCGCACTTGAGAAATCTTTTCGAACGTAAATCAATCCGTGCAGCTACATCATCGTCCGACCAAAACTACGACTGCGACGTTTTTCCGGCTGAGAGCCTAGCCAGAAACTACACCAATTGCTTTTCTTGATTGTTTTGGGTGCTGCTGCTGCTGCTGCTGCTGCTGCTGCTGCTGTGCCTGGCCACATATCGAAATGTAAATTCAAGTTTCAGTTGCAAATACTCGTAAGCCCCGCAGCCGTTGCTCCGGGCCCGACCCCACCCACAAGCCGGAGAGCTATGACAAAAACGAAGCTCTACAAAAGCGATAACGACACTCATCATCAACCAAAGTCGGATTTGCTAGCTGCCTGGCCCAAACTAACTCTGTCTCCTACTGCCTCTCGCTCTCCCCCTCGCTGCCCCCTTTTTGATTTGCTTTCTCGCTCTGTCTTGCGCATGCATTTCAAAAACGCAATTTTTGGTCCTTTTGGCCAGAAGTTGCATTGCCATTGCGTTGAACAATTTCGTTTACTTTGACCCCGGACTCCGGGCTAAAAAGATGACCAAGAGCTTGCCACGTTTTGAGCCATTCTGCCTGCTCCTGCTTCAGCCACGTCTACTCCTCCTCCTCCTCCTTTGGGCCTCCTCGGCTGCTGTGTATTTTCCGTTTTCGTTTACGCATCGTTTGAAATTTCTATGAATTGTAGATGAAATCGGTCCAGCCCGTGGCCCGGCTAAGACTCATGTGTTACTCTCTGTGGCAGATATACCAAGTGCCTCCTCCTGTGACACCTAACCCAGTGCCCTGATCCCGCAACCCCCGGAGTCAGCGGAGTGCATTTCACTTGCAGCGCCACCCCAGTGTGTGCGCCAGTGCATTTGGTGAGCTCTAGACGAAGGCTAACTTGACGATTCTGTTGCGGCCAGCGACACCAGCAGCAGCAAGCGCTGCCCCACCACAAGGCGCACTTCAAATCCCAGAGCACAGGACAAGGGGGAGCACGGAAAGCCGAAAAAAAAAAACAAGGAATAAAAACCTTGCAGTTGGCCCGTTGCGTAAGGATTACAATGAGAGAGTGAATGCAGCTGCCGGGCTGGGGCCAATCTTTCATGACGAAACAAATATCCTCATAATTCAACAGGAAAATTGCCTGGACTGGCCAGGACAACGGCCGGCGCCTCCATAGGCCTACGCCAGAGGCGCCACACTACGGCGGATGCAGGGAGCTGCCTTTGCCTTCTGCTGCCGGCGACATCGTTTGTTACTCCTGTTGCAAATGTGTGTGTGTGCGTGTGTGTGTGTGTGTGTTCCTGTGCGGCATTTGCTTTTGTTGGTTTTCGGTGATTTGCTTTGTCAGTGACAAAAATAATAACAGCCAGCCGCAGGCAATGGGGCCCAAGTCATGTGCCTCAGCTGCCCCGGCTCCATATGTCAAGGGCCAGCTACAGCCATTGTCTAGGTACGTACGACTATATCCCCTCACTCTCTGCGTGTGTGTGTGTGTGTGGGCGTGGGCTCTTGGCCATTTTTAATTACCACAATTTGAATTGCTTAAATAACTATTTGGATAACAATCAGTTGTATGCCTCGTGCAACATCAAAGCCGAGCCGCCGAGCCGCCGAGCCGCCTTGCCTCTGACATGGCCTTAAGTCATCTGCCCCGCTTAGCAGAGTCGCATACTCGGCCCTGCGATTAGTTTCTATTTGACTAATGAACTTGGCACTCAAACCCTTTGTCCTGGCCCAACTTATGCTTCCACTCAACGCAGCCAAGCCGACATATAAGCATATCTATAACTATCCATATGAAAGTGACGCTTCCAATCAGTTCTAGGCCTAGTTATAGTATTCCGATATATATCTTAGGCAGAAGCCTTTAAAGTCTGCTTGATTCTCCACCCAAGAGCAAACTTCTTAAGTCATTCGCTTGACTCGTAAACCTGCCAAGGCTTGCAGCTCTGCTGCCTCACAAATACAAACAATAAACGTTTCTAGTGCCTCTACTTCCACGTTTTTTTTGCATTCATTTAAATGCGGCCTAAGCAAACTTTGGGGCAAGTCGTCTCGCTCGTTTGTCTCATAAATAATCAACCAATTATTTTGCTGTCAATTTCAACACGGCCGGCGAAAACGCAATGCCAACGCCTACCCGAGCTGCAGGCAGGCGAACGAGCTGGCGACGTGCCGAGCCGGGCAGGACATGCAACCCGCTGGGCCGGGGATGTCTTCGTCCTTCGTCGTCTGCGACTGTGCGGACACGCAACACGGCGCAGCGGCGCAATAAATTTTGGCTGCAGCGCCAAAAAATCCGAGCCAATGCACATACAAAAGGACCGCGACTATGAACTCCAAGTCGGCGTCGGAGTCGTAGTCGGAATTGGTGTTGGAGTCGGAGTCGGAGTCTGTTGAGTTTGTCCAAGGAATTTGCCAAAGATCCGTTACCGTAAATGGCAGCCGCGGCAGTTGTTGCAGTCGCCTGACTCTGCGAAAGAACTGAAGCAGCGGCAAGCACTTAAAGCCTTCCCCAGTCTCCGTGTGCGCCCCTCACGCCACGCTTCTATTTCACGGCCGTATATCATTGCGTTTTCAGTTACACTGCTCAGCAATGCACCGTGGAACCAAAGCCGAATTATTTTATAAAATATACAAAATTAGGCAGTAGTTTAAGGGGAATTTTAAATATATTTTAATATTATTTTTAAATATATTAAATATAAAAAAACTAAATAAAAAACTAAAAATAAATATATAAAAAAATAAAATAAATAAAATAAGTTAAAAAAAAAAAAAAAAAAAAAAAAAAAAAAAAAATAATAGAAGAATTTAAAGAAATAAAACAAAAAAGAAATAAAAGAAATAAAATAAATAAAAGAAGTAAACTAAATAAAATAAATAGAATAGTTAAAATAAATAAAATAAATGAAATAAAATTTACAAATAAAACAAGTAAAACAAATATATTTAAAATGTTGTCATATTAATAACATATTATAAATATATTAATAAATGATAAGATTTCTCTAAAATTTGTTTATATGTCCGCCCAGCCCACTGTGCTGGGTCCGTTGAGTTTTTGCCTCTATTCTTCAAATATTTCTTGTTTCTTTTTTTTTTTGCACGCAGCGCACGCACCGGGCGGAAGTCCTTTAGCAGATTATCTACGCAGGCAAGTCAAAGGAGCGACGGCGGCTCGCATAGATTTGTAATTGAAGGGCGTGTTCGCAGTTTGCCCCTCATCGATTCGGCGGAACACGGAACCACTTGACTGTGACTGCGACGCTGGCTTGTCTATGAAGTTGTCTCTGTGTGTGTGTGTGTGTGGCGGAAAACGGAAGGGGCCATTAAGTGATGCCAATGATTAACAACGGAAGTATAGATTTCGAGCACGGCGCTGGCCAAACTATGGCTAATCGATGGGCTGCCCGGGCCTAATGGCATTTGGCCATAAATCAAAGCTGACTTGCACGAAAAGCTCACGCAGAGGGAGAGAGCTGATGTATGCTCCGATCAGCACATGACTTGTCTCTCTCTCTCTCTTTCCCCCTCTCTCTCTCCCTCTGCCTCTATGTGTGTAACATAACTTTTGACTTTGAAATATTTGCGTTGTTTGCATAGTCGGGGTCGTGGCTGGGGCATTTGAAATGTTTGCCAACTGGCAATGAAATAAAACAATAAACGTAAATAACTTTCAATTGAATAGTTTTGTGGTGGCAAATTTACGTTCGCCATGACGCCAAAATGGCCCGCAAAGCCAAGGCCCAAGCCGATGCTGGCCGAGGCACCCGAAAGACTGCCGCTCGCAGTCATAAAATTGGGCATACCCAGATCCAGGGCCAGGACAATGGCGCGCCATTAGCAGCGTCCCCATGCATGTCACATTTTTGCAATAGTCCCGCGCTCTCGCTCCCCCTCCACACACACTCTCTCTCTCTCTCTCTCCCTGTATGTGTATCCCTTTCTTTGGCTCTGTATAAGTTGATTGTAATTTTGTAATTTTCCGAGTTTATTATCTGTCAACATTATCACACACACACACACACACACACACACGCACAAACATTTCGGTTTTATACGAGCTACTGTGCAGCAGTTAAGCACGCAACCCCAATCCTTGCCTCTCCCCTTTCAACTGGACCCATGGACCGTAGCCGGGCATAATATGTTCTGCTGCCGCCATCGCTCTTATCTTGTCTCGCATAAAACGCAACAGCACCAAATAAACTCATCGAATTTCTGTTGTTAATTGAAATAAAACTATTTTAAGTGTGTGCCCCAGCTCCGGCCCCAACTCCGACCCCAACTCCAGCTCCATATCCATTTCAGCCCAAAGAATTGCCCAAAATGCGACAACGACAAATTTCGTAAATGGGCAACATTACGCGTAAATGTTATTAAATAAATGTGCTTCGCATGCGGCTTTAAAATTGCTCGTCCTAAGCGCACTCTTCGCCATCAGCTTGAGTGTGTGTGGGCCAAGAGGCTGCCACGTTTATTGAATATGAATGCGAGTAGTTAGAGTAAATGCTGGAGTTAAGGAATGAGTACTGAGAACTGAGATAGCAATTAGATAGAGATGCTATTATTTCTTAGCAGAGTTTTCAATGATGATCAACTTAACTTAAGCTGAGCTGTTAGTCTGGACTATAGTACATATTTATATAGTATATAGTATAGTATAGATAGATAGATAGATAGATAGATAGATAGTATAGTATAGTATAGTATAGTATAGTATAGTATAGTATAGTATAGATAGATAGATAGATAGATAGTATAGTATAGTATGTATGTATGTATGTATGTTGTTGTATGTGTGTTGTTGTTGTTGTTGTTGTTGTATGTATGTATGTATGTATGTATGTATGTATGTATGTATGTATGTATAGTATAGTATAGTATAGTATAGTATGATAGTATAGTATAGTATAGTAGATAGATAGATAGATAGTTAGTTAGTATAGTATAGATAGTATAGTATAGTATTATGGTATGGTATGGTATGGTGGTGGTGGTGGGGGGGGGGGGGGGGGGGGTGTTGTGTTGGTTGTTGTGGGGGGTGGGGTGTTGTTGTTTGTTTAGTAGTGTAGTAGTATTTTTTTTTTTATAGTATAGTATAGTATAGTATAGTATAGTATATAGTACTATATATATATATATAAAGTATATAGCACATCCATAAGTGAGGCTTAAATCATGACCTGCTGCTCCTATCCATGTTACTCAGCTATCGATCAATTTGGGTCGTCTTCAAAGGACTTATCTGTATACAAAGCATTCAATAAAGCTGTTCATCATAGGTAAGATATCATGGAAAGTGTATCTAGAATGACAATTTAAAGCTTATACAGTAAAGCATTTCATTTACATTGAAAAGATTTTTGTGCAAATCAATATAAATTGATTAAATTTTATTTATTAATTTAATTTTTTTATATTAAATATATTTTTAAAAATTTTATAATATAAAGTTTTAGTATTGTTTGAAGAAAAATTTAATTTAATCATTGAGTTGGACTTACCTAACAGCTGCTTACAATACTGTAGATCAGTTCATCAACATTTCGATAAGTTATCGATCATGACTTGCGCTTTCCTATACTACAACTATTCCTACTATTCCTATTCCTACAACTATCAACAAGTTAGGCTTACATACCTCTGTATCTTATTGATGTCTTATCGATCAGTTTAACTTGTCTTCATACTGGTTCTAATCTCTACTTGAGAACTCTTCTTAAGCTGCAGTTAAGAAAGCTGAACAGCTCGATAATACACTCAGCGGAATTCAACTCACTTATCTTGAATCTTTTGCATGTTGGCATAGTTGATCAACTAAGAATCAGTTTTACTCTTGCTGAAATCTCAAAAGTTAAGACTCAATTCAAAGCTTTATACATAAGTTTGGAGTCTCTGCAATATCTGTATCATGCAGATCAGTTATCGATCAATCAATGCTGCCTCAGCTCTCCCGTATTGCCCAACTAAAAGCCAACAAAAAGGTGAAGTCTCTGCCTGATCCAGTATTAGACAGCCGTACTCCCCTCCACAGCCATTGATCCGGCGCTGATCAATACTCAACAAGCTTTCACCCAGCTAGAGGTCTCACAAAAAGATCCTGCTGTGCCTTCTCGATCGCCTGTGTAAGTCTAGCTAAGTTTTTTTGTCACCCATAGGCAAGTTGCTCTGCACCTTTGCCACAGAGGCAACAATCCAGAGTTTTGGCACACTAAGTACGACCACGAAAGAAAAAAAAAAAACAAAGTATAAAAGAAACGAAAGAGCAGAAGAAAAGAGCAAGAGACACATACACGAAACTCATAAAAATGCTTTGTGGTTGGCATTTTTTATTGTGCAGCTCGACGAGCTTTTTGCGCTAACCTCGTCATCAGATTTAAGAACCCTAACCTAACGCCCAAGCACAGCTCTGCCTCTCCCTCCCTCTCTCTGTCTGCCTGTACCTCAACAGACACATACGTTTTTTTTTTTGTATTTTATTTTCAATTTTTTTTTTGTTTTTTGTTGTGTAAAGTTTACAAAGCATTAACACCTCATGGATGGGAACGACGAGGACGCGCGCTAAGCAGACAAAGTGGAACTTTGATTCTGGCAGGGGCTGCTGGCTGCACAATGGATTGCCAGAGTCTCCCGAAAGAGGGGCACAGAGTGCACAAAGCAAAGCAGAAATCAAGTTAAAAGCTACGAAAAGAACTCCAAAACTCAAATATCGTATGTCACGTGACAGCACAGCGCAGAGTTGCAGCCAACGGCCGGCAGGTGGCGCACGTAGCCAGCGTAAAAGAAAACAGAGCACAAGCAGCAGCAGCATCTACTATGTAAGTTGAGTAAGTTTCGCACAACTTGCAGCACACTTAACTCTCGCTCATTTAGATGTCACTTTCAAGTGGACCCCAGTCCCAGTCCCGGCCCCGCCCCGCTCCTTTCTCTGTCAGTCTTAAAGGCCTCCCAGCTCAAGCAGCTGTCAAACTTCATTCGATTCAATTAAAACATGCGCGATTCGCCCATCAACTTTTGCCGTCTGCCTGACAAATTTCCTAGGCATTGCCTAATTGTTGCAAATTATCAATTCAAATCACGTTAAAAGTCTTCAGCTTCACATTTCACTTCGAGTTGAGGCGGTGGTCGGGCGGGCCCTGCGGCAGAACAACAAAAAATTATCATGCAGCACGCTTAAATGGCTTTTCAATTAGATTATGTCATTCAAGGCAATGACAAGCCACGCCCCAGCCGCCCCACCATATCAATTTCTGTTAAGGAAAAACACAAAATAATAATACCCGAAAATAAAAACCAACACAAACAACTTGAGTTCATTAATTTTCTCTGTGAGGCGCAACAATTAACACGAAACCGAACCGAACTCCGCCAGGACGGGGGATGGTACGAGCAAACGAACGGAAAAAAAAACGCCGAAACAATATTAAACAATATGCCCAACTGGCAGCTTAGAGGCAGCCCCGGCCCCTGCTCCATGAACGTGACGCTGCTAATTAAGTTGACGCATTTGCTGGCTGGATGGCTGGCTGGGTGGCTTTGGTCCTGCTGCTTGGCGACTCGAACGCTGTTGCGTGTGAAGTCACAGGTCTTAGCTCGCTGGGGCCGGAGGCTTAGAGCTTAGCAAATTTGCATGCTTCATTTGGTGTTAAGTTCGGTCTGAGGCAACAGGTGGGCGGCAGGCAGTGAGATGAAAACCAAAGCTGCCTGCTGACAATTCTCAGAAATGTCAAATGAAAACGAAAACCATTCGAATCGATTGAAATACAACCAAGTGGGCGCACGACTGTGTAAGCAAATACCTAAGCAGAGCGCGCTCAGTATGGGCAGCTTGAAGAGCAGAGCTAACATGCATGTATACACATACAAGTACACACATATTTACACATAATTATGAGCGTATAATTTCAACTCTCAAATAAATTTAGTTTAGTAAATAAACAACAATTAAAAAAAAAAAAATTTTTTTTTGTTTAGTATGTCAATGGCAGAGCTGCTCAACTTACAGACATATCTAGTTCGCATAGCAAAAGTCTTTGAAATCGAATTGGGTTGGAAAATGAGTTGACATTAGACTAGAAATTTCTGTTTAGCCGTAATGAGTGATTAAACTTAATAGGGCTTATATGGTCAACTCATGTAGCATTGGCAGTCGAAGTGTATCAAATTGATTTTTAAATTGACTTTTCATTACTTTAAAGTAGAGTATATGTGAAAGTAGTTAGGGACTTGGTATGACGATACTCTGTGTGACGTGGATAGCATTTGCTCTGGCTACAGCTAAAAGTTGTTAAAGAGTCGAACGAGCTAAACCAAAAGATATTTGCATGGCAATTCTAACTTCAGCTTAAACAAAAAGCTTGTCAAGTATTAAATGTGCCATGAAACCCTAAGTAAAATCAACACAAGAGAAGCTTAGTCTAAGCCTTAAACCCACTTCGATTCGCTTCTCTCCTTGCCCCATCCAATGCATAAGCATATCTGAGCATAAAAATGCAACAACTTTTCCCCCTTTCCTTCGCAGGGCAAACTTTTTGATGGGCATAAATAACAATTGTTGATTGGAGCACTTGAGGCTCAGCGATTGATTCCTTAATGCCGGCTCAATGGCGATTTGCGAGCTGGCTGGTTGGCATAATAGATTTGGTCTGGCCCAGCGCGCTGGCAAGCAGCAGAGCCATGAGGCATGCAACCACTGAACCACTGAACCATTGAACCACAACAAGCTGCTCGACGAAAACAATAACACAATAACGAACACAGGCGCGGAGCTCGAGTGGCCGGGCAAGGGCAAAGAGCACAAAATATGCAGAAAAGGAGCAAAAGGCGGAGAAAAACAGCAAAAATGAAATAAAAATTTATTGAAAATGCGTGCGAAAAGCACTTGAGAATTTTCACAGCCGCCGATGTGAAGTGCGCGCTGCGAGGTCCTTTTGCTGCTTGGCCCTTGCTCCTTGGGTGCTTTGAATTTGCGCCTTTTGTTTGCCACGCTGGCGAGGCGATCGCCTTTTGCGGCACATCAAACGCCTGTCCAATATGTGTGTGTGTGTGTGGGTGGGGGCGCGATACACACTTGTGGGCGTGCCGCACACTTGTGTGCGTGTATATGCATGAGCACTCGAGTCCTGGCTTTGATTTCTTTTGCTTTTTGCGCATATAATTAGTTTAGTCAAAACTTGACTTGTGGCAAGCCTCGTTCGAGTTGGCTAAACTTGCAGGCAGCTGCTCGGCTTGCTTTTTTGCGTCCAGCAATGTGTTGCATACGAGGCTGAGCACAGATAGCAGCAGTTCGCCCTCTGAAAAGTTTATCAAATGTTGCGTATGACGCTAGCCCGCGCCACCTACGAGGAGTAGGAGTACAGGTCCTGGCATCTGCCGACGCCTTCTTGTTTTTATACCCTGAGCCCATTGAAAATGGGAAATCAGGGTATAATGTTTTTGTGAAAATGTATGTAACAGGCAGAAGGAGACGTCGCAGACCATACAAAGTATATATATTCTTGATCAGCTCGATGAGCTGAGTTGAAATAGCCCTGTCCGTCTGTCCGTCCGTCCGTCCGTCCGTCCGTCCGTCCGTCCGTCCGTCCGTCCGTCCGTCCGTCCGTCCGTCCGTCCGTCTGTGTGAACGCAGCGATCTCGTAAACCACAGAAGCTAGAGAGCTGAAATTTGACATGTATACTCCTGAATACCATACGCTATACGAGTTTTTTTCAAAAATTCGATAACTCTTCCCGTTCTCTTTTTATCGATAAATTTCGATAACTTTTCGTCTCTTTTACGTACCGTAAGAGCTAGAGACCTGAAATTCACTATATAGATTCCTGTTGTGAATTCAGACATTTTTCAATTTTTGGATTTTGGATGCCACGCCCCCTTCGCCCTAAATTTGCAAAAAACGCATTTCAAATACTAGAGACTTGTGCTTCGGCACATACACACATATGAATAACATAATCATGCCCTGAAAGTTTGAATCAAAAAGTCCTGCTAGAAAAAAGTTATTAAAAATTTAATTTCCCATAGCGTAGGCGTCTTGCAGCCCAAGCGCTGTCGCTACGTCAACTGCGCATTTGGCAGAACGTGTGCTTGAGCGTGCGTCTGTGTGTGTGTATGTGTTGCTTGCAGTATATGTATATGTAAACTAAGCATAGAATATTTTAAGTATCGGCACTTCGCAGGGCTCAGGGTATCTCCTAGTCGAGCCGTCTCGACTAGAGCATTCTTACTTGTTTCAACTGTCATTTTGACAGCTGCTTGGTTGCTGCCGCTGCCGCTGCACAGACATGTAACACCTTTTGCTTGTGCCAAAAGTTGTTTTTTTGCCTGCCAACTTGACTGACTGCATGTTAAAGAAGCAGCCGCAATTGCAGGCTAAGGTAAAAGAAGATGACATCAGTTGTTAACTTGACGTTCCAGAACACACACACACACACCTGCAGGCCATAAGCTAGCCAGCTGGCTAAGAAGGCAGGCGGGGGGAACGAGCGCTGAGCATATGCAGAAGATAAAGCGCCTGGATCCGGCTGTATATGCAGCTGTCAAAGACCAGCCGCCAAGTTGTGCTGCAGTTTAAAAGTTGCAAAATTACAGTAATATAGACAGAGAAAAAGAAATCTGGAGAGAGAGAGAGAGACAGAGTTGGCAGGATGTGAGAAAAGGAGCAGGAAACGAACAGAAACTTAGCACCAGGCAGCAGGACTAAGGTAAGTGCCCAACTTTGACAGAAGACACTCAGTTAGGCAAGTGTGAGTGTGTGAGGCGGGTGTGCACGACTCGCAGCTACTGCTTAGATTAATAGTTTCATTGGATTATATAGCAAAATGAAAGTAAAATTTAAACTACAATAGATATCTATGCTTCTTAGTGCCCTTCTTAGTCCCATAACTGTCAATACTCCTATGAATACTCCTATGAATAGTCCTATGAATATTCCTTTTAATACTCCTATGAATATTCCTATCAATACTCCTGCGAATAGTCCTATGAATACTCCTATCAATACTCCTGCGAATAGTCCTATGAATACTCCTTTAAATAATCCTATCAACACTCCTATGAATACTCCTATGAATATCCCTTTTGATTCTCATATGAATAATCCTATCAATACTCCTATAAATACTCCTATGAATAATTCTATCAATATTCCCATCAGTCCTCCTATCAATAGTCCCATCAATACTCCTATCAATACTCATATGAATACTCCTATGAATAGTCCTATAAATACTCCTATGAATAATCTTATCAATATTCCCATTAGTCCTCCTATCAATACTCCCATCAATATGCCCATCCCCACTTCTGGCTTTACAGCTGCAGCCCATGCAGCTGGCTTCAAAGCCACCAAAGGTTTTTCTTTCATTGCCAGAAATATACTTATAGCAAACCAAATACACAGTATTACACAAGGAATAGTTCACCCAAGTCATATCTCAAGCGGAGGTCCAATGTAAGGTTTTAATCTCTGGCCTAAGCCACAGCAAATTGGCTCATGAATATTCGATAAATAACAATAAAAGTGTTATTAAAAAGTTTTGCGGCAAAGCAACCGAAAATGACTTAACATTTTTATCGTGTCAATAAATAAACAAGAGCCGATGAAAATTTAAGACCGAGTGCAACATCAAAGGGCGCACGCCGGAGCGGAACCGTAAAGCGGAAGTAGCTCAACAATTTTCAACACGTTTGTCGGTTGTTCGTTGTTGTTGTTGCTGCTGCTGCTGCTGCTGCTGTGGCTGCTTGTGTGTGTTTGTTTTTTATCACACTCGCTCACACCATAAAGCAACGGGCAACACACACACGGAAAATCATAAAATTTTAACGAACCTATTGAAAGTTTACACATTGCCGCTTGATTTCACCGGGCTGCAGGAAACTTGCGCCACGACCTGGAGCAGGAGCAGGGGCAGGGGCAGGGGCAAGGGCGTGGGCCAGGACGTGGCCAAGGCGAACGTGTGAAAAGCGCCATCGAACGGCAAAGATTTTCACACTTGGAACATTAAGGAAATTTATGAACACACACACTACACACACATGCAGAGAGACGGCACGACGCACATGTTTCATGCATGCGCTGAAAAGTGTGCTACAGCAAAATTAAACTTACCTATGTAAACAAGACAAGAAATGGTCCGCATGTGTGTGTGTGTGTGTGTGTGTGTGTGTGGGCGGAAGTTATGTTCAAACTTAATTTAAGGTTCAATAGCGTAACCAAAGAAAACCGCAAAAACTTTGGCTGCCTGAAGAAAGCGACATGGGCGGGCTGGGTACTTGGGCTTTTGGCAGGACGAACGAGTTTTGTGTTACATAAAATCTTGTGGTTTATTAGATTTTAATAATTCACACGATTCCAGGCAGCTAGTTGTGTGTGTGTGTGTCAGAGTCTGTAGATACCTGAAGAAGACACATGACAGTCGAGTCGAGCTGGCCCTGGAGTTGGAGCGACTTGGAAGACGCGTGCATTTGAAGTCAACAAAAAACTAACTTTTATCTGTTGGCTCGACTAGCCCCAGCCCCAGCCCCAGCCCCAGCCCCCGCTCCTCAACACTGTCCATCATATGTTTGGGTATGTGTGCACGGCAACACTTTGGCTCTGGCTTCCACTTCCGACCGAAAAAAGCACCCGAAGGTGTGTTTGTTTTAACAACAACAACGACAAATTTGTGGCATATCAGCGGCATGTTGCGTGGCTTGTTGCAAGAAATGTGTGGCCAGGTGGCATGTGTGTGGGGCACAACAAACTGCTGGCTGCTGGCTTTTGGTTAGCGTGGATTAAGAGCGCGCATACGCTAAGAAATGCCACTAAAGGGAATTGATTTGCTCAGACGATGCGTTGTCGTCTGCGAAATACGAGCGATCTGAGGGGCTTCGCGTGAGCCAGTTGAAACTGACACTTAAATATTTGATTAAGCTCGTCGAGCAGCTTAGCATATAACTAGTTGAATTAAGATCACTAAATAATCTAGCAGCTTTCCACATCAAGCTCGCACTATTTTGATTGTTCGACAGAGCTTTATGTAATAAGTTTACAACTTAACTTAATAGTTGATTTCAGTTGAAAACTATTTTAGTTGCGGGCTACTAACTGTAATTATGCGGAAAGCCTGAGGAAAGCTCATTTGACATTTTCCATAATTTATTAAATTGTTGCCCTCATAATTTAGTAGATAATGAAGGAGCTGTCAAGCGAGCTTTCATGAACTTCCGAAACAGTTAAAAAGTGTGCATGAAGTAAACTGAATAAGCTTTAATGAGCTTTGAGCACGGTTGGAGTTTCAGTTTTGGTTCAGAGTTTATTTTTGGAATATTGTGATAAATAATGAGCTTTACTGCTAAAACTGCTAAAGCTTGGGCATAAAATTATATAAATAAGCTTTAATGAGCTAATAAGCTTGTTAAAGCTTGCAGAAGTGGTTAGAAAATAAATGCAGCCCTGATCAAACACGAGGTATTTAGATTTGATCTCTCTATCACCCTCTTCTAGCTGCTCTCTTCATTATCTTTGATTGTATTCCCAAGAGTCGAGCAGCCGTCGCTCATATTTATGGATGCATGCAAAGCATTTGCCCTCCACTTGGCTCAGGGTCCATAACAGTGTATCATCCAGCTATTTAACGATATAAACTGCTCGAGTCGCAGCATCGAAAGGGGAACATCAAGACGCAGAACTTCAACTGCAAACAGCAGTTAGTTCGACTCAAGCTCAAAGCGCAGCCTCCATAAATTTCTGCTGCACGCCGCCTGAAAGTATGCGCTGCACTTCTTAAGAACTTTTCGCCCGCCAAGCTAAAAAAAAAAGTAGAAGAAGAAAAAAGTAAATCAGTGAAAAATGTGCAGGTTATGATCAAGTGTTCCCACAAGAATTGCAAACTTTCTGCCATTCTGAAGTCTTTTTGTATCTCATCTTTTGTGTTTTTCGTTTTCTTGCCTTTGTTGTCTCGCTGGATGTCCTTTCGCTCGCTGTCCTGTCGAAGGCATCATCGAAGTTATGTGCTGCACTGGCCCCCAAAGGTTGTGCAGCAAAAAGTTTGCATAGCTGCGGCGGCAGCTACGACAATCGGTTGACAACATTGACCTTAGACCGAGAGCCATACCAGCTCAGCTCGGCTCCATATCCTGCAGGCATAAGTGCATAAATAGTTCATAAACTATTTTTCAACAAAGTTGTCCGCCTGCTGCCGGCTGCCTGCTGCCTGCTGCCTGCCGTTGGCTACCAGTTGGTGGTTGCTGCTGAGCTGCTTTAGCTGCGTGAGCTGGGGGCTAATTGCATTTTACACCAATTAATTTGCTTAGTCGCAAAGCAAATAAATCGCAGGCAAACAACAACAAAAAATGCCAGAAAAATAAATTCAATGCGCAATAACGAAAAGCAAACAAACGGAACAGTTGAGGGCAGGCTGTAACCCTCCAGTCGCAAATCAATTTGAATTTCAAATTAACATAAAGCGCTCAGCCCATGTGGGCGAGAGTGTGGGCCGCCGCAACTACAAGAGACGAAGAAAATGTTGGCTAACTCGCAAGATTTGCGACTTTCGCTAGAGAAGGGCTGGGGGAGCAGGGCTGCCTTTTGTGTATTATACAAATGCAATGGCCACTGCCGCTGCTGCTGCTGCTGCTGCTGCTGGGGCATCAAATGTCGTGCCCCACACTGCCTGCACGCTGCTGTTGTCAGCTACACGAAATGCGAAATGTGAGCAAACAAAAAGCATTGCATACTTCTCGGCGGCAGTCGAAATACAAATTGAATTTTCGACTTAAAGACAATGGCTGGCAAATTTTTAAGCAGCGCTCAGACCGTGCAGTATGAGCGCTCATTGGAGACTGAACGGAGAGAATGAGAGAGCGGGAGAGTGTCTGAGCGGGCAGCTCGGCTGGCGTCTTTGTCGTCGTCTCTTATTTTGTCGAAAAATGAAAATATTAATTCCCAGCGGGTTATTTGCGCTCCTTGGAGCGGATGTTGGACCGCTGCAGTCGATGCCGTTGTCGATGCGAGCTAACGGTAAACAGAAAGGGGAGTGACGCCCACTATGTAAAAGTCACAATAGACAATGGAAATGAACTGCATAGACGCCCTGTAGACGTTCACGTTGGACGCGGACGATTGCCGAAAGATCGAGCGAGAGGGGCAGAGAGAGAGAGTCTACGATTCTGCCACACAGGTAGAGCATATCCTGTCCAGAATGTTCGACTATTAGATACCCTTTTGATGCGATATTCGAAAAAAAAATAGAATAGTATAACAGTAGAAGATTAGCAGAATAGAAGAGCAGTATAACAGTTTAATAGCAAAATATTATCTAAGCTAAAACTGTATAACAGAATAACAGTGTACCGGAATATCAGCATAAGAGCATAACAGAGTAAAAGAAAAATAGTCACTCAAGTAGAACAGTATAACAGAATAATAGTATACTAACTGAGCGGTATAACAGTTGTGTATAAAATACACACATTGTTCTATGCCGTTATACTTTTATAATGTTATACTGGTATACTATTATACAGTTATACTGTTATACTGTCATACTATTGTTAACAATTACTTCCACACATTGTACTATGTTGTTCAGCTCTACTCTTATACTGTTATACTGCTCTACTGTTATATTGTTAAACTGTTGTACTGTTAAACTGTTATACTGGTATACTGGTATACTGTTATACTCTTAAACTGTTATAATTTTGGTACGCCAATAAAATAGTAAATGCTATTGAGTTAAAAGATAGATAATTGCGTAAGCTAATGTAATAACTAATAATGAAATTTTCGTTCGAGAGAGTCATAAGGTACTCCAGAAGAAAATAAAGAAAATAAAAAGAAAAGTAAGGGAAAACACTCTCGAGTCCCCCCAACCTATAGCTGGTCGCATTAATTTTAGAGTATTTATTGCTGGGGTCCAATCAGGGCGTCAGTCGGTGGCCATTGTTCGGGCAGCAGCAGCAGCCGGGTGGGACGTGTCCATGGCGCTCTATCTTTCAATTCAGCAAAAATTAATTTATTACATCAATATTTATGTTTCACTTAAATTATAATGCGTGAATGCAGCCAGCCCCTGTTTAAACATTTTTTATGCCATTCATTTTGCGGCCTCTGCCAAAGCAAACAAAGCGGCCACAGATAGCTGCGCAGGTGGGGAGCTGGAAAAGTGGGGAAAAAAATGGAAAAATGGGAAATTGTGACCGCAATCAGTCATAATAAATATTAAAAATAGCGCATAAACTCAAACATTGGCAACTAAACTGCTCTGCTCCAGAGAGCAATTCACATTCCGTTTTTTGTTGTGCCCCCCTTCCCGGCATTTTCCATTCCGCTTTGGCATTTTCCATTGCATTTCCCATTTTTCAGCAAAGTTTTCTAATAAAATAGTGGGGCCCCGTGTTGTCGGGCGTCGTTTTCGGAAAAGCAATTGCAATTGCGCAACTTTTTGGCATATTCAAAAACCATTTGGCTATCAGAAAGTGTTTCAACAAATATTGACAGACTGCCAAAGGGCTATAGACGCCGTCACGAAGGGGAGGTGGGGAGGTCGGAGGCACATAAGTGGGAGCAGGAGAGCGCGAACTGGGTCGGCGCTAGCTGCAATGGCGGCGTTTCACGGCTTTGCTCCCATAATTAGCAGTTAATATTGCATAGCGGCAAAAGTTTTTCGCTCGGGCTCCTACTCTACGACTATATATACATGCATATATATATATATATATATATATAAATGTATGTGTGTGTGTGTGTGTGTTTGTAGCGTCAGTTTTATTTCTATTTGCGCTATTTGTCTAGAGCTGGCGAATGGAAACGGCATGGAAATTGGAATGGGAAATCTGCCGTTTAATAAGCTCACAGTTTCTGTTTGTGTTTTCCAACACTGCAAACAGCCGGCTAAAGCAGCGCCTCATATGAGCCTCGACCTCCGCGCCGACAACTTGCAAGCAAAACTCAAACACACACGCACACACACACACACACACACACACACACACATGCAGCATGCCACTCGCTGACACTTGAGCTTTGCTTGGCCTTTTTTTTAGCCAAACACTCGACTGCCTGCTTCTAGCAGCCAACCCCACGCGCCACGCCCCACTTCTCCCGCTCGCTGGGTTTTTGCTCATTTTTTGGTGTCAATGAACAGTTTTAACATATTAGCAAAGTTTCTTAAAGTACACATATAAATATGTTTGATGTGTGTTTGAGCTCAAGTTGAGTGAAGGGCAGGCACTCTGAGCAGCACACATACATCATATGTATAATATATGTGTATATATATGCTTATATTGGGCACTATGCACTGTTCTCTGTGTATTAAGTCAACGTCAATTTGTGTAAGTTGCCATAATGAAAGCCTACAAGCCAACTCTTTGCTGATTCTTTGAAGAAGCCTAAAAAAAGGGTAGGAGTTGAGCCATCAATCTAGGAATTTGTAGAGCTCTGCAATTTTTAACAAATATAAAAGAGTTTGTTAAACTATTGCTAAGAGCAGACAATCTCTAGCAAATAGCTGCTTAGTCCAGAAATAGTTGAATGCATAAGTAAAATTGAGGCAGGCGCCATGCTTAAGCTAACACACACATGCATACATATGCACTCAAGCACTCAGCTCCAGCTGGAGCTTTGTAATCAACTCAATAAAAACAATTTTCGATATTAAATTATCATTTTGCGCTACAACAATCAAAGGGGGCCGAAGAGAACGAGGCACACACACACGCACACACACACACACACACACTAACAACAACAATTGTGAACTGTTGTACAAGAAAAGCTTGTCGTGTCGTGCCGTCGCTTAATCATGTCAATGATTTATAACGCTTTCAAGGAGCGCGCCAAACTCGAAGTTGTCGACGGCACAGTCGCAACGAGGTGAGGCATGCCGCTGATGACTTGCCAGACAAAGCGAAGCCACTAGCCTAGTGGTGGTGGTGGTGGTGGTGGCGAAGCTGCTGCTGCTGGTGGTTGCTAGCAAACATAAGTTTTGCAGCTACTTATATGGCAGCGAGTCGGAAATTTATCTCACGAAAAATGATTTGGCTCATTATCAACAGCAGCCAAAGTGCAGCAAATGGCAAGACGGAGAGAGAGAGACAGACAGAGTAAGGCAGAGAGAGCGAGAGAGGGAGAGTGGGTCTGGTAGATAAAGATGGGCAAAAGTAGCAAACACATCGAACAAACGCATAAATCAACAACAAAAACAGAAAAATGATTTATTTTTGCACAGCGAAAGAGACAGACAAAGAGAGAGAGAGAGAGAGAGCGAGAGAGAGATGGGGCAAGTCGAGTAATGAGGGTTTAGCTCGACTCGTATATGATTGCCTCCAATAAGAGAAGTGGCAAAAGTGTATAACACGGGCATAATGCCGAGTGCGCCACAATCATTGTGAGTGCCAGGCCGCAGCAAGGTGAGCCCGGATGAGGGCCGGATGCCTGCTACCAATAATAAAGTAATCAAAGCGATATGCTGTTGATGCTGAGGCAGCTGCTCGTGTTTGTGTCCATTGTTGTTGCCAGGCCACATATGGCCAATTGTTGTCTCTGTGTGAGTGTGTGTATCTTGCCGTTCTGTGATTATGCCATTAAGCAGCGCAGCGCACCGCCACCCCCGCCCCATGCCCTGCTCGCGCTCAATAAAGCAATCGAATTAAGGCCTCAAAGCGGGCCGGCTCGGTTGCCATTGGCAGCGCTTACTGTGCGTGTGTGTGTGTGTGTGTTAGACAAAGCAAAACACTTATTTAAAGACCGAAAGCCGAGTAAGCCTTGAAACATATGTCATCCACTTTTACTATATATAGGAGTCGAGCTGGAGCATTTCTATCACAATTCAACCAACTATCGAACCGAACACTGAAATTTTCTCCAAATTTAAATCAAAATTGTTAAATAAAATTTGTGCATAAAATACACAGATAAAAGAAAAGTAAAAAGACTTAATTAACAGCAAATACCATCAACAGCAACAGCAACAACAAGAATCTCTGCCATGGACGCATCCACCCAGACCTCGAAGATAACTGTGTGCCGCCCGCCAGTCGAGGGACAGCCGCCCAGCGATGATGCGAAGCCACAGCTGGCATACCCGCAGCTGATCTCTGAGGCCATCGCCTCCGCCCCGGGACAGCAGCCGCCAAACTCTGGCAAATATCGGAAGAGCAGCAGCAGCAGCAGCAAAAGCAGCAAAAGCAGCAGCAGCAGCAGCTCCCTCGTGACCCAAATCTAGCTGTAACATTTACAAACCCTCAAGCCTTTTGCCACGCTAAACAATTTTGATCGACAAAAATACTGCATATTGTATCCTAAGTAAATTTCAGTTCTTTGCCAAGACTTCAACTTAAAACGGTTGCACAATTTCTTATGGGAAGACACCTGGGCTAACTTGAACAGAGGTAAGCTAAGCCCTGGCGATATTTACGTTCTTCATTTAATCGAAAAGTTTTGCGGGGAAACATGTGTTTTTCCTTTGTCTGGTTAGCTGCTGCGACTATGCGCTGCCCATAAATAGTTGCTTAATTACCTAGCCCAGTGCCAAGTGCACTCATGTTGCCTCAGCCGCTCTCCCGCTTTCTCCCCACTCTCCTCTCTCGAACAAGACAAAAGAAAAAGCCAAGCAAAAGCTAAGAACACAGACATGCATTTATTGGAGGGGGGCACTGAGAACATATGCCAAAACACCAATTGCAATTAATCTTGTGCATGTTGAACGCCCCGAACTCCGGTTCAGGCCACAGAGAGACCTCGCCCAGCTCAGCCGCCCCTCGGCTTGCCTTAGCAGACTTTTGCAGGTGGCAGCTTCTGTTTATTGGTAAACAACAAAAGTTTGCGCCGCACTTTTTTTATGCCAAATGATAGAGGGAGAGCGAGAGAGAGAGCAAGAGAGGGAAAGGGATAGTTGGACCAACGCTCAGAGCTTACCTTATGTGTGGGCGCTGATCTATTGTCTCGCCTGTTGTGGCAGCAGCCACAAACTTTGGCTGCATACTTCAAGGCGCAGCCCCATGTGTGTGTGTGTGCGTGTGTGTGTGTGCTATAGACATTTGTGAGGTATCCCTTAAATACCAATTTATGGCACAGGCAGATAAAGTCCCAAATCTGCACTTAATCTTTTGCATTGTTTAATTTCGGCTCATTGAGTTAGCGACGCCAAAAATATGTGTGTGTGTGTGTCTATGGGCGTGGCAGCCCAAAATGGGACAGCTTTTTGCAGAGAGACGCGCGCGTTGTGGGCGCACTTAAGTTGCCTGGAAAATAAATCGTTGTCGACGTTTACCATGTGTGTGTGTGTGTGTGAGTATTCTCTCTATATGCCTTAGCTGTGTGCACTATTCGATGCTTCACTTGAAAGGCAAGCAAAAACAACAGCAACAGTTCGTTCAACAGGCGCCACAGTCGCTCCTACCTCACCAAGCAACCCACCCACCCACACCCACACCAACCCCACACCCTCCCCCGCTCCGACTAAACTTGTTTGCTGCTAGTTAAAACTTACAACTTGCGCGTTATTTCCTGCCACCCACACACACACACGCGCGTACATACGATAAGCTGAATGTGCGCCCCTTTTAGAATATGCTCCCCTCCAACCTATCGGCTCGCCCTCTCTCTCTCTCTCTCTCGCCCCCTCTCTAACCGCAATGCCCTGCGTACTTAAGGTGTTAACGCAAAAGCTTGACTCATAAAATATTGAAAAAGCCGCAAAAACTTTGCACCAAAAAACGTGGCAGCAAATAGAACGGAACGGAACGGAATGGTAGGGAAAGAAACACGACACACACACACACATAGAGAGCATAGAGGGGGGGCTAAAGAAAACTGACTAAGATAGCAGCTCGAAAGGTCGGAACTCCAAATTGAACGGTTAAGTGGCAACCGGTAAAAGTTTTTCACCTGCCTTTGACTTCCATTTGAGCGCCTCTCGCCCATTCCCGATGCCCATGCAATGGGATATGTTTGGCTCAGGGCTTTGGCCTAAATGGATTTATTGACTTATTAGCGCTATTTGCTACGCCTTTGTTCAGCAAAGAGAGCGTTAGCCAAGTTAATTGATAGTCAACACGCCCAGCAGCTGTAAATAAGGCGAAGAGAATAGCTAATAGTCAGAGTGGATACGCCATATGTGATTGGTATCTGAAGATATTCAAATCATTTAGTAGGGAGTGCTCGACTAGGAGATACCTGAACCATGCGTAGTGCTGCTATACTGTGAATAACACTAAAAGAATAACAAATAGTTATTGTGAATATGATTACTAGATGACGCCCATACAAGATTATCAAATCATATGCTTTATTCGGGCATGGTCGACTAGCAGATACCTTAATTATGCGCATATGTCTGGCAATCTTCATTCATAACTCTACCCACATCAAATTCTTTTTATTTATATAAAAATATATGTAATATAGTCTAGTCAGTAATAGAAATGCGAATGGAAATGCTACATTACCTAATAACGGATGCGGATATCAGGGCGAATGCGGCTGCCTTTGATATTGACTTGGCTTCAGTTGGTCGACTAGCAGATACCTGAACCTTGAGCACAGCTACAATACTGTGAATAACACTAAAAGAATAACAAATAGTTAGAGTGAATATGATTAGTAGACGATGCCCATATATGATTATCAAATCATATGCTTTATTCGGGCATGGTCGACTAGCAGATACCTTAATCATGCGCATATGTCTGACAATCTTCATTCATAACTCTACCCACATCAAATTCTTTTTATTTATATAATACATAAGACATAAGACATAAGACATAAGACATAAGACATAAGACATAAGACATAAGACATAAGACATAAGACATAAGACATAAGACATAAGACATAAGACATAAGACATAAGACATAAGACATAAGACATAAGACATAAGACATAAGACATAAGACATAAGACATAAGACATAAGACATAAGACATAAGACATAAGACATAAGACATAAGACATAAGACATAAGACATAAGCCTTCATACCTACGCCTTAATACCTATGACGTAATACCTGTGACGTAATACCTGTGACGTAATACATATGACGTAATACTTATGGCGTAATACCTGTGACGTAATACCCATGACGTAATACTTATGACGTAATACTTATGACGTAATACCTGTGACGTAATAACTATGACGTAATAGATATGACGTAATTCTTATGACGTAATACCTATGACGTAATACATATGACGTAATAGATATGACGTAATAGCCTCCCCCACCCACTCCCCCTCCCCTATCCCCTCCCCTGCGGATGCGGATGCGGATATACCCTCCTCTCCCCTCCCCCTCCCCTCCGCTACCCTCCCCTCCCCTCCCCACTCCCCACTCCCCTCTGCCCTCTCCCCTCCCCCCTGACGTTATACCTATGACGTAATACATATGACGTAATACATATGACGTAATACATATGACGTAATACTTATGACGTAATACCTGTGACGTAATACCCATGACGTTATACATATGACGTAATACATATGACGTAATACCTATGACATAATAACTATGACGTAATACTTATGACGTAATACCTGTGACGTAATAACTATGACGTAATACTTATGACGTAATACCAATGACGTAATAACTATGACGTAATACTTATGACGTAATACCTGTGACGTAATAACTATGACGTAATACATATGACGTAATAGATTTCACGTAATACCCTCCCCACCCACTCCCCCTCCCCTCCGCTCCCCTCCCCTCCCCTCTGCCCTTTCCCCTACCCAGCGGATGCGGGAGGATGCGGATGCGGATGCGGATGCGGATATACCCTCCCCACTCCCACTCCCAATTTGATATTGACTTGGCTTCAGCTACCTAGACTTTGGCATTTTACGCGCTATTACCACCTTTTCGACGCAATAAAATATAATTTGAATAAAATTATATACGGCTGATACACCTCAATGCCGTCTCTCTCTCTCTTTCACTCGCTCCCACTGTCTGTACATCTCTGCAGTCTTGCACAGTGGCTGCTGTAAATCAACGTCTCGATGACATTAAAATAAAATTTTAATGCCACACAAGAGCACGAGCAGAGGCTAAGGCAAAGGCGCCGCGTCTCCATTTAGGCCAGACTCTTAGCCAGCACCAGAACCAAAGCCATTTTCCATTTTACATTTTCCATGCAATTTTCTGTCGCTTTTTGATCGAAAACTTTTGCCGCGGCTGTCGCTCAGGGCGTAGGGGGTTAGGCAGGCGCTATAATTTTCACCTTGGTTACACTGCACAATTTATTTGAATTTATCAGCATGCACACGCCCAAAAGGCCGTCGCGCGCCGCCTGCCCGCTCCGCTGGCCGAATGGCTCATTTTCATGGCTCATGGCAAATAATTGTAAATATTTGATACACAATAAGGCAATAAAAATAAAATTGAAATTTTCGCTTTGTGCACGGCGACTGTGACTGGCCTTGTTGTTGTTGTTGCCTTTTATTATTATCATCGTTGTCGTTTTCGTCCTGCGGAGTCGTCGTAAAGGAAATTGATACATAAGTCATTTTTATTGGCATATTCTTTTGTGTAATTACGGCACAGGTAATTTAAATTTCCTGCCCTTTTCCTTCATTTTTTATCTGTATATTTCTTTTTTATCTGCGCTTTCCTCTGCACATATTCAATTTATGAGTGTTCGTAATTTCTGAAAAATGTTGCTTAATGTTTGCGGGGCTTCCACATGAATGTATTAAATTTCAAATAACTATTGGATGGCTGAGAGCTCGGAGATGTTCTTGATCAGACTTTAATGTGATTCTCACAGGGAAACTGTTTAACATAAATTTCTTTCTGTTTTGCTATTCAAATGTTGCCCTTCTATGTGATTCTCATTGGAAAACTGTCTCTCTATCTGTTCTCTCTCTCTCTATATATATATATATATATATATCTCCTTCTTTCTATCTCTCTGTATCACTCTCTCTCTCTTTCTCTCTTTCTCTCTCTCTCTCTCTCTCTCTCTCTCTCTCTCTCTCTCTCTCTCTCTCTCTCTCTCTCTCTCTCTCTCTCTCTCTCTCTAGCAGCCAATCACTCTTTCTATTTCTCTCTTTTTCTTCTTCTTTCTCTAACTTGTTCTTTTACTCTCTTTCACTCTCTTTCTCTCTCTCTCTTTCTCTGTGTCAATCTCTGTCTCCATACCCCGTCTTCCACTTCTAGTTATATGCCCGCCTCTCTATGCACTTCTCACAGCTACACTCGAATTACAATATTCATTCATCTCGCCCTATTTAAAGCGCAACAGCAACGCGCTGCTTCAAGGTGGGCAGCTCCATCAATTGGCAACACATTTAGACAGTTACAATTTGGCATCTGTCTGTCTGTTGGCTGCTTATTGTTATTACGTCTGCTGTCAGACGAAAGTGAAAGTGGGAGAGGAAGCCACAGTAAAATGAAATTAACAACTGTAAAAGTAAATATTCGAGAGTAAAGGATGCATTACGAACGGACCAAATGCTCTTGTTGCTACACTAAAAATAGAAATGCGATTTCTGCGCAGTGAAATCGAAAAGTTCATAAAATTTAATGAAATGAAACCTTAACAACTAGAGAGGGAGAGGATGAGACAGAGAGAGGCAGAAGGCAGTGTAGCTCGATGTATTTCTTGAAGTGAAAATAGATAAATATTAAAGTTGTGAACTAGATTTTAGTAAAGTGTGCCACAGCGAGAGCTGGATATGGATTAGTTATACTCAGCTCAAGATAAATTTATATAGAAATTATTTCATTTGCCTGCCGCTCTTCAAATATATTTTAAGTAATATTTATGTGACTTTTTAGCTTAGTTTTTTTCTCTTGGTTGGTTTTTCGTTTGGTCACCAATTAATTTTTATTTATGTGCTTTGCGTTTGTTGGCTCTGTATTTTCGTCTTTTTTTTTAATTTTTAATTTTGTGTGTCCCCTTATCAAACAAACAGTTGGCAAAATGATAAATGCCGTTGCTTTTGTATACGTCCAGGAAACACCCCTTGCCCCAACGCCGCTGCGAACCCCACCAGCACCCCTCTGGCCAAAGCACACCCATTTGGTAATTTAATATTTTTTGCAACCAAAAACAAAAAAAAAAAAAAAAAACTGAAAAAAAAAGGAATGAAACGAAGGAAAAAAAGTATATGAGAAAAATGATATTTCAGAGCAGCGAGCGCTGCTAAAAAATGACAATTTTTAATTATCAAATGCGTTTAATGATAAAAATTGTTTATTATGGGCTAAGGGGGTTGGGCCAGCGCTTAGGGTTTGGGACTCGCTCACAGCTTTCTGCTTGGCCGGCACTGCGTCTTGGCTTTTAATTTATGATTTATTTGTGTGGGTGGCTCGCCTATAATAATTAATATTGCACACAAGCAAAGGACACCTACAGCCGCGCTCGCCCCGCTAAGCAGCACACAATCCCCAAGGAGAGCAGGGGCATGCGGGGGGTGGAGGACAAACGCAATATTTTCATAAATCTTTTTGCCGCGACGTCGGAGCAGTAAGTGCAATGTCATTGAGGCAGAAGTGGCAGCAAGTAGCGCGGGGAATAAGCAACAGAGGCACACACACACACACATACACTCGCACACTAACATACACACATATGCTGTTATCCCTGCCATAAGACAAAGCCCAAGTGCACCCAGGCCAACATCTTTTAGGTCTCTGCGTCGTCTTGCGCCTGGCGCAAACGGAAAAAAATTAAAAGTATTTCTCGAATTATTGTTAATGATGATTAAAAATATGTGTACCTACATAATACACAGCACACCTCAGCACACACTTGCATACCACGCCCACCTGCTACGACTGCCTCTGCGGCTGGGCGTAATCACAAACAAATTTTTGCGGCCAGGCAACGTTTCCCCAAACGTTCTTCTGCTTCAGCTGCGACTCAAACCGAGTGTTAACCAGGCCTCTGTGAGATGACTTAATAAAAAAATATATATATAAGTAAATGGAAGTCAAGGTATATGCCAGAGCTGTATACCCTATAAATATGTATAAATGTACCCTGTACAAATAGATGTATGATATGAATACGAATTATAAGGAGATTTAATCAGCTTGAAGAGCCTTTGGTACTGCTTTTAACAACTTGATATAGCTGATGAGATAACACTAAGATAAATATATATATATATATATATATATATATATATATATATATATATATATATATATATATATATATATATATATATATATATATATATATATATATATATATATATAATCCTCAGCTGACAATCTCAATTTTATTTATTTTTTTTTATATTGAAAACTTTGCATTAAAAATTATTTAAAATTTAAATATTTCTTTGTAAAAAAAAATTATAAATAAAATTCAAATGAATTGTTCAGTTAACGATAATTGTTTTTTTTTTTTTTTTTTAATGAGTTATTGGTCCTGTATTTAACTTGGATATTTAGTTATATTGCGCAGACTTGGGCCGCATCATAAGCTGCACCGTCTTGAAGGATGTGGACTGCGTGCCAAGCCAGAAAATACTCCGAGGATCCTTGGAGCTCTCATTGAAGTAAAGACCATTGAGATTACTGCAAGTTATAAGGAATATATATATAGATATATTTTAGACTGTTCATTCCTCTGAACTTTCGCTTACCTGTGGCCGCAGCGATCGTACCACCAGCCGCCGTGCTTCAGTATCCCGCAGTTGCTCTCAGATCTGTCGTTGTCCACATCGTAAGTGGAGAATTTCCGGTACTTGGCGTAGTACAGACCGTCGCCGGCATTTCCGGAGTAGGTGCCCAAGAGCTTGAGGTTGTAGAACTCGCTCTCACTGCCAATGCTGAAGTCCGAGTATCTGGCATAGTAGGTGCTCTGGTTGAAGTTCTCCAAGTGGACGTACAGCTCGCTGGCCTGGGCCAGCGTAAGTTGGTAGAGCTTCTCCATGCCGATGAAGAATTCGCCGTGCAGATCGCCGAAGCCGTCGCGATACTCGCTCCAGTTTCGATAGAAGTTCTCGCTGCCATCGATGCGACGCTGTATCACGGTCCAACCGGGCCCCGCCAGCTGCGAGTCGCAGAGCACCTCGAAAGGCTTGACCCCGGGCGCACGTACCCGGTGTATGCCGGACGAGTTGCCAAACCAATAGCAATTTGTCGATTGCAGCCTATCGATCTGGACCTTATACTCCGACAGCTGCAACTGCGTTTGATTCAGCTCCGATCTCAAGCTATTCACTTCCGACATCTGCTGCTCGTTGAGCAGCTCGCTCGCATTCAACTGCAAACTGTAGGCGTCGCGTTGCTCCAGTTTCTTCGCCAACTCCGCTTGCAGCTGCTCGATTTGCTCATCCTTATGCCTCAGAGTGCCATTCAGCTCCTCGGCATTGACACTGTTCCACCGAATTTCCGACTGCAGCTTCTCTAAATCCGCCTCTTTGCTTTTCAGCTGCGACTTCAGCCTGTCTAGCTGATCTCTGTATTGCTTTGCCTCCGACAGCAGCTGCTGAATCTGCTCCGCGCTTTTGCTCGTGTTTCGAGCTGATTCCTCTTGTTCTAGCCGATTGGATTGAGCCACTCCTTGGAGCTGCTCTATTTGAGCATCCTTTTGCTTAGATTGAGCTGTGCAGTTGCCTAGGAGCTCTGCTTGTGTCTTGAGTTCCTGCTGCAGCTGCTTAATTTCCGCGTTCTTATCCTTGACGTGCTGTCTGTAGGCCGTCAGTAGTTCGTCCTTGACATTGCTGTTGATTCTATGGGAGGTGCACAGGTCCTGCTGCTGCAGTATTTGGCGCTCCTTCTCTCTGGCCACAGTCTCGGCCACAGTCAGCTTCATGTGCACTTGATCGTATTTGGTCTGCAGCTCCGTCAGTTTGTTGTTCTTGCCCTGGACAACCTCATCGCATTGATCTATTTTCTCCTTTTTTACGGCAATATCCTGGAGCAGCGGCTGCATTATACCGAAGCACTTCACGCTGAACTCTGACTTCAGACTGCCCGTTGGCAGCTCCTTAAAATAAAAAACTTAATATTACTAAGCGAATTAAACTATATAAAGAAAGCATACCACTCCGAATACTGGATCTAATGTCAGCATTGAGAAAAACAATAATATAAATTGCTTTAAAATCATTCTCATATTTAAAATCTGACCGACGCGCAGATGGACTGAATCAAAACTAAATTTCGCAATCAGCTTTGATGGCTGGCGACGGTCTCGAATACACCCTGGACTTGGAACTTGGGTGTGTCTGATGGACTATAGAAACAGGGAATTTAAAATTATAAAATTGCTCAAAATAAATGGCTGAAATACTTGAGTTTCACTCTTTAAACAAAGCAAAGCTCTTGGTGTAATCAGACTAGATACAGGGTATCTGCACGTCAAGCCCTGCAGAGGGCTTGTTGCTTTTGAGAGCTTACTCATTTGAATAAATATGTACCAAAAACATTTATGTATATGTATATATACATATATAAATGCTCAATTACAAATACAAATAGCATATACTGATAAGTAAGGGAGAGATTTTAAGAGCGAAAGAGAGGGAGCTAGAGTCTCTGGGGCAGTTCTATGTCTTTTTAACACATATCTTATTGTTATGTTTATGTATGTTGTTGTTGCTGTAATTTTAAATGTATATAATAATCTATATAGTATTTAGAAACATGAGGTCCATGAACAACTTTTTTGGATGCTCTTAAAGATCAATTGATTTCATGGGAAAGTTGTATTTGCCTGACTAAATGTTTTATATATATATTATATTCATTTAAATATTAATGTAAATTACAATGTTTTTGTTTAAAATGAAATTTGATTTCGTTCGAGTTCATAAATATTTCGTGCTTATCATTTAGGCGCAACCACAGCCTTACCAAGGCTTTGAGTTCAAGTTTAAGTTGACAGATTAATAATATTCGGATCAAAGTTCATGAGAAATATGAAGTAAATAAATATAGAATATAGAATATAGAATATAGAATATAGAACATAGAATATAGAATATAGAATATAGAATATAGAATATAGAATATAGAATATAGAATATAGAATATAGAATATAGAATATAGAATATAGAATATAGAATATAGAATATAGAATATAGAATATAGAATATAGAATATAGAATATAGAATATAGAATATAGAATATAGAATATAGAATATAGAATATAGAATATAGAATATAGAATATAGAATATAGAATATAGAATATAGAATATAGAATATAGAATATAGAATATAGAATATAGAATATAGAATATAGAATATAGAATATAGAATATAGAATATAGAATATAGAATATAGAATATAGAATATAGAATATAGAATATAGAATATAGAATATAGAATATAGAATATAAAATATAGAATATAAAATATAGAATATAGAATATAGAATATAGAATATAGAATATAGAATATAGAATATAGAATATAGAATATAGAATATAGAATATAGAATATAGAATATAGAATATAGAATATAGAATATAGAATATAGAATATAGAATATAGAATATAGAATATAGAATATAGAATATAGAATATAGAATATAGAATATAGAATATAGAATATAGAATATAGAATATAGAATATAGAATATAGAATATAGAATATAGAATATAGAATATAGAATATAGAATATAGAATATAGAATATAGAATATAGAATATAGAATATAGAATATAGAATATAGAATATAGAATATAGAATATAGAATATAGAATATAGAATATAGAATATAGAATATAAAATATAGAATATAAAATATAGAATATAGAATATAGAATATAGAATATAGAATATTGAATATAGAATATAGAATATAGAATATAGAATATAGAATATAGAATATAGAATATAGAATATAGAATATAGAATATAGAATATAGAATATAGAATATAGAATATAGAATATAGAATATAGAATATAGAATATAGAATATAGAATATAGAATATAGAATATAGAATATAGAATATAGAATATAGAATATAGAATATAGAATATAGAATATAGAATATAGAATATAGAATATAGAATATAGAATATAGAATATAGAATATAGAATATAGAATATAGAATATAGAATATAGAATATAGAATATAGAATATAGAATATAGAATATAGAATATAGAATATAGAATATAGAATATAGAATATAGAATATAGAATATAGAATATAGAATATAGAATATAAAATATAGAATATAAAATATAGAATATAGAATATAGAATATAGAATATAGAATATTGAATATAGAATATAGAATATAGAATATAGAATATAGAATATAGAATATAGAATATAGAATATAGAATATAGAATATAGAATATAAAATATAGAATATAGAATATAGAATATAGAATATAGAATATAGAATATAGAATATAGAATATAGAATATAGAATATAGAATATAGAATATAGAATATAGAATATAGAATATAGAATATAGAATATAGAATATAGAATATAGAATATAGAATATAGAATATAGAATATAGAATATAGAATATAGAATATAGAATATAGAATATAGAATATAGAATATAGAATATAGAATATAGAATATAGAATATAGAATATAGAATATAGAATATAGAATATAGAATATAGAATATAGAATATAGAATATAGAATATAGAATATAGAATATAGAATATAGAATATAGAATATAGAATATAGAATATAGAATATAGAATATAGAATATAGAATATAGAATATAGAATATAGAATATAGAATATAGAATATTGAATATAGAATATAGAATATAGAATATAGAATATAGAATATAGAATATTGAATATAGAATATAGAATATAGAATATAGAATATAGAATATAGAATATAGAATATAGAATATAGAATATAGAATATAGAATATAGAATATAGAATATAGAATATAGAATATAGAATATAGAATATAGAATATAGAATATAGAATATAGAATATAGAATATAGAATATAGAATATAGAATATAGAATATAGAATATAGAATATAGAATATAGAATATAGAATATAGAATATAGAATATAGAATATAGAATATAGAATATAGAATATAGAATATAGAATATAGAATATAGAATATAGAATATAGAATATAGAATATAGAATATAGAATATAGAATATAGAATATAGAATATAGAATATAGAATATAGAATATAGAATATAGAATATAGAATATAGAATATAGAATATAGAATATAGAATATAGAATATAGAATATAGAATATAGAATATAGAATATAGAATATAGAATATAGAATATATAGAATATAGAATATAGAATATAGAATATAGAATATAGAATATAGAATATAGAATATAGAATACCTCTGTCTACGCCAGCATCTGCTTATACCCACTCAAATGCACATTAAAGACGCCCCATCCCATCCAGTGGGTAGCAGCAGGAGACTTTGGATGCGTCGCATTGCTGGCTGGCTCATAAAGGGGCAACGCTTGCGTGCGGCAACACTCGATAACATAATTATCTGTCATAATCAGTAGGCGTTGAAATGTGCAATTTCAAGTGCAATTTAATGTGCACCAACAGCGAACGGCAACAACAGCAGATAACACAAAGGTGAGGGAGGTGGGTGGCAGGTGTTGGCAGGGCTGGCAGGGCTGGCAGGGCTGCCAGGTTGCCTGCTTGGGGCACTGTCGTCTAAAGCATTCAGTTTGAGTTTTGAAAATTTGCATCAGATTATTGCAATAAACATAATTATGCGAGCTGCATATGATTTTTCAATTAAACACATGCAACACAACTCCCCAATTGCTGGTGACGGCGGCAACGGTTGCTGGTGCCACGGCAGCTGCTGCTGTTGCTGCTGCTGCTGCTGCTGTTGCTGTTACTGCCATGCGGGTGGTTGACGCTGACGAGCCAAATAAAAAGCCATCCACATGCATAGGCAATGCAAATGTGCAATAATATGTGTGTGTGGGTGGGTGGTTGGGTGGTTGGGTGGGTCTGTGTGTGATTGTGGGTAGGAGTAAGCCAGCTGATGACATGACCAACCAATTGCTGCTCGTTGCGGGTGTTTGTAATGCATATTTGTTAATTAAGTGTCGCATGTGGCGGTCGCTTTGTCTATGTGTGCCTCTCTCTCTCTCCCTCTCTCGCCCTCTCTGTGTGCAATTGTAACGGTGCTTAAGTGGAATCAATGGATTTTAATGCACAGATAATCATTTTTAGCAAAAGCACAGCCCTGGCTCCCTGCAGCCCTTTTCTGCATGCTGTGCGCGGGTGTGTGGGCGGAGTTTGTCATTATGCGCGCATTTTGGAGAGCCTTGGCATATGCTGGGCGCCGTTGCCACGCTGCTTGTCAATGACAAATGGCACAGCGTGAAATAACAGGACGACAGGACAGCGGCAGCAATAGCAATTGCAAATTTCAATTAGACGAGGTGTTGATGCAGAAACTGAATGTTCAACTCAACTGTATTTGCAATTTCAAGCATATGTGCGTACTTGACTAAGCTCCAGCCACAGACGCTTTGCCACAGCCCTCTGCAATCGAGTCTCCATTGACTCCTGCTAGAAGAAATTACTTGAAAAACCTCAATCAACATTCATGTGAGTTCTAGGTCCTTGAAAGCGAAGCATTTTATATTTGACAGACGAACAGAAATGGAATAAATCTTAGGCTAGAAAATATGCATATATGTAAAACGCTTGCAGTGCTATATGGATCCACCCAAAACATAGTATATAAATAATAAAAAAAAATTAAGAAAGTATTTAAGCTCCGTTGCCGTTAGGTTAGAGTGACGGATGCCACCAGACCGGAGAGGCCGACTTCCTTATCCAACAGGGTGAGCTCCAACAGGTAGTCCCCTTTGGGCGCATCGTCCGGCAGGAATGTTGTCTCCATCTCGTAGTTGTCGATTGTGTACTTGCCCTTGGGGAACGGACAGTCGCCCTGCTCGGGCAGATTGGACTTCTTCTGCAGATTCGGATAGGTGTCGACGTCCTCGTTGACGAACTCGCAGAACGGCTTGTTCACGTTCATGACCATGGGACCCTTCTGCTTGGCGGCCTCATCGTAGGCGAACACTTGCAGCGACAGCTGCAGCAGAATTGATCAACTTTAGCATTGCGACTCAGTGCGGCATGGTCAGCTCACCTTCTGCTCATCGCCTACATTCCTCTTGAACTCGAACTCGCCGTCCACGGTGTACTTGTTGCGGCCCACCTTCTTCATGCGCAGCGTGCCCCAATCCACCCAGGTGTCGTCGTTGTCGAACTTGGAGTTCCTATCGAACGAGTTCAGCTCCAGGCTGTAGGGCTTATCCTCAGCTGCGGCATACACCAGCAGCATCAGTCCAACGACCACCAGACCCGAGACGCTAGTCATGATTGGCAAATCAACTCAATTGACAACTGCTGCCCAGCGAACACTCTTTATATATGGCTTTCCCAGCGCCTATCTCGCATGCGATATCAATGTTTCGCGGATCTGTAAACAGTTGCAGCTTGTAAAGCGATCGAGCATATATCCACAATCAAATTGTGTTCATATTGTGTGTACATTTGAACATTTATAGAGTCTGGTCTGCTGCTTATATAATTATTATATATATAAAAAATACTCGAATCAAACAAATTTCCGAAGGTTAGAGTTAATAGAAGCTGACCTGATTTTATATATATTTCTTTAGCTATATTTAAATAATATTTAAAGTTTTTCTGAATCGACTGCATTTACTTTCCACAGTTTAACTCGCCAAATTGCTTCCTTTGGCCCTTCCTGCCGGGCTCAGCCGTCCTCAGCCGTCTCTTAACTTTTCAACAAGGCCAACAACTGCCTTTTGGCTGGAATTCTCCAAATATTTTATGGCAACTAATCTCTTAACACTCTATTGAGACATGTAAACTTTTAATAGCATTTGCTGTTGCCCAAACTGCCGGGACTGGGGCTGCCTGCGATACTCCGTGGCTTGTCCTGGCCTGCCCTGGCCTGGCCTGGCCTGGCTTGTCCTTAAGTTTCAGCGCTCTTTGCTTGTTTTATGGCCTGCAGCAGTTTTCGTGTTTGAACATCAAAAGTAATAAATTCATCGAACCAAAATTGTGGAGCCCAGCTAATGGTAGCGTCAGGTAGCAGCAGCGCCATCGTCGTTGTTCTTGTAATGTTTTAGGTCGCGCCTTTGCCGTGCTCAATAACTTCCGGGCGGAAGGGCGCTGCAACAACACTATATATATATATGCCTGCTAGTCGTTCATTTAGCTGACCCGCCTACCCATCTGCTCGAGGCCGCCCACCTGAACCAATGGCTCGGCTCTCTGGCTGCAAAGCTATGTAAGTAACTGTCTTGACTTGTTTACGCCCTTGCATTGATTGTATTAACTTTAACAGACTAACTAATGGGGGCATTGGAGACACTCACCCCACACTGTCCTCCACATGCTGCCTCTTCTTCATTTTGCTATGGCAAATTAATATTTGTCAAATATTATCAATAAATAACATAAATTTCTTTGCAGCTCTGTCAAAGTATGTTTAATTAAAGCAGTACTTACGAGCACTTTGAAACCAAAGAAAAAACTTTGAAAATGAGCAGGAAAATAAAGGAAAATTCAACGGCTAAATAAGAGTCACGTAAGCAAATGCACAACGTGTCATTTTCATAAAAGCCGACGCGACGCTACGCTCAGTGCTCGATGTTCATAAAAATGGCAAAGCGGAAGGCAAGAAAGGGCGCGCTCTCGCCCTCCCTCTCACTTTCTCCCTCGCCCTCTCTCTGTGTGTATTAAAAGAATTGCAGCGAAATTAAAATAAAATAAAATTTACGTTGAATTAAAAACACGCAAGGCAACAGCAAAAGGAAACAACACAAACAGCGCCAAACAAATAACTCGATCTGGGGGCGACTCGACGGAGTCCGTGACTTCATTTGCTCGACACTTCTACGGAGACGAGAAAACTGACAGCTACTGCTGCCGCTGCTGATGCGACATCAAGTGTGTGCCATAAAAAAGGAAGGGCGCATCAGCAAAGGCTGCAAACGATTCCTAATTGAAAACTATTAAATTCTGTCTTCTTTTTTTTTGTCGCTCGCGCTGCTACTTAATTATACCTCGTGCCCATTGAAGTGGGCGTGGGCAGGGCATGCCGATTTTCTGCAACTGGTATGTAACGGGCAGTTGCGGGGGGATTTTCGCAGGTATATGCTATAGAGCTACATTTTTATCTATATTTATATATGCTAACTAGGCTTGTCCGCCCATTCATTCAGAGACTTTTCTTGGGCTCTCTTTAGGTGGCTTAGACAATTGCGTTCCTATCATACCTAAAGCTTACTTTTATTTTAAAAAATTCAAACTTTTAAAATCATTTTGAACATTTTAAGTAATATATGAGAATTTAGAGACAAAGAAGCTAACATCTATTTTTTAAATATTTAAAAAATAATTCAAAAAAAAAATTCATCGAAAATTCTTTCAGATCTTTCAATACATAGGCTAAATCAATATTAAATATTTGTAAAAAAATATTATATATATTTTTTTAAATATTTAAAGACCAAGCATAGAGTATTTCCATTTACAAATATATATAAAATATTTTAAAAATAAATAAAATAATAAAATTATTTATAAGGATCTCTCAAAGCTACGAACAGGGTATTTCCAAGTCATGCAAGCCCAGCTGTAACGCGCTGTTGCCCTTTTTTTTAGCAGCAGCAGCCTTCGCCCACGCTTTCTCAATCGCGCTATCACTCTCTGCCCCTCCTCCCCTGTCTCTCTCTCTCTCTCTCTCACACGCACTCTCTCCATCTCTCTTGCGCTCAGTGTCTCGTAAGCTGTCGGTCGTTCGTTCTTTGGTCCAAATTGGAACTTGAATTTCATTTCGAATGACATTCGCTCCATCACGCGTCAACTGCAGCCAGCGCTGGCAGAGCACGTAGCGACAGCGGCAAAGGCAAAAAAAAAAAAAAAAAAAAAAAAAAAAAAATATATATATATATATATATATATATATATATATATATATATAAAACAACAAAAAAATGGCTAAAAAAAAAGCGGACATTTTCATTTGAGCATATTTAATTAGATGCAATTATTTATGGTATTAAATAGATGAGGCAGTAAATGTGCTGTACACTCGCGTTGTCTCCGCACTCCCTGCCCCGCGGACGCCCTCCCTCTGGGTTGCTCACTTCTCAGCTCTATAAAATGCAAAATAAGATAGGAAGAAAAAAAAACTGAAAAAATTGAAATAAAATGCTAAAGAATTGCGACGTCTTTGCCGCCGTTGGTCGCTCTGTTGATAAAAGAAAAAGAATTTCAATTCCTGGCACAATTTCTGCAGCGATGCCACGCCCACACCCACACACACACAACGAGCTGCGCATCATTTACCAACACAACCATAACAAGGAGCTGGGAATGGTATCTGCGGTGGGTGTGGGCAAATGGAATCCTGTCGCTGGGCACTTGGCCGAAGGAGTGCATTTAAATGGCAGGAAATTTGAAAAAAATTGAAATTTAAGTCTTTGATATATTGAAGGCGATTTATTTGCTGCCTTTTTCTCCGCTCTGCCAGTGCGTGTGCTCTCTTTGCATGCCACGCCCACACCCAAGTCATTTCATTCAACTTTGCCACCGACTTGACCAATTTCTTATGCGCTCGTCTCCATTGTCTGATAGCCAGCAGGACAAATGGCATTGCCCCGAAACTGTTGATGGAAAATTGGACACAGTTTGGAGCTGGGCATGAGCTGAGGCCATTGATAAGAAATATGGAACAAGTATTCTGTATGATCCAAAACATATTTGTTTTGATATATGGGAAAAGCTTGAGATAGAAAAACTAACAGAATTGCTCAAAAATAGTGGAAAACTAGTGGGAAAATATTAAAAAAATAGTGTGAAAATAGGGTTAAAAATCGGTCTAATATGTATATCAATTTTCAATTTTCCTTATGCCCAATCCCATACCAATTCAGCCCAATTAATGGCTTGCTGACCATATCCTTGAGGCTCCTCGACATAACTAGCTTCTCAAGCAAACACCCAGGCTTATGCAGCCCACAGCCTCCACTAGGAGCACACTATAACACTACCTGCATCAAGAAATGCTGAACGAGTCTTGAATCCCCACTCACTCAATCTCTACACGTTCCCTCTGCTCAACTCCACTCCATTGCACATTTTTTGGCAGAGTTTGAAATTTTTGTTGCATACTTTCAGGCTGAGTTTGATGAAGAAATTCTAACTCCCCCGCCCTGAACAGTTCGACATTTCTAAGTCCCTCGGCAGTTAATGCCAAAGATAAATAATAGTAGCTGACACAGGATCGACTTACCGATTAGCCGCATGTTATATGCCTAATCGTTCGTTTACGCAATGCGGCTGGAGGGAGATGCATAGAAGGCTCCAGTTAATAGCGCGTGACCATGACATGCCAGTCAACCCTTTCGCACCTTGTCCGGCCAAGACAAATCACACACAAATTGACAAACGCTTAGCATAATTTACACGGCAAAGGGCAAACGACTTGCGCTTGACCACACCAGCCCCTCCCAGGAGTATGGAATTCGTGTTCGGGCCGCTCAAACGTTGCCCTTTCGGACCCGGTCAATAAAACCCTTGTCAACATGGCCCAGCCGAAACTATTAAAAATATCAACGGACACTTGGGCAGGGACCCAAACAACTTTCGATTGTCATTTTTCACACGCCGAATTGCGTTACATATGTTCATGGTCAAATCGATTAAATAAATCATTAGCATCTTTTGTAGCCAATTTTCTTGCCTTTTTCCCAGCTTTTTTTATATATTGTGTGTTTTTCTTGTTGGTTGTCGTGGCGCGTGTCGCCAGTTTTACGATGTATTTGCTGTGCGTGTGTGTGGAAATCGTTTTTTAATATGACCAAATGGGGTCTGCTTGCGGCCGGGCCAAGTGAGAATGCTTTTTGTGTTCTTGGCCTCACACAACCTCAGCAGTTGACGTTTAATTTGTTGCGCTTTTGTTGGGCACAGCTCAAGTCCTATGGTTCGAGTGACTCTGGCAGCTGGCTAATTTATTAGCCCGCCACCCAATAAGAAATTGCCCCAAAAAGAAACAGAATTCAATTGCAGTCTACAGGTGGGTGTCTTTGCCGAGAAGTTGCCTGGATACACTAACTAGAGGTAGGGTGTTTATACTATGTAAAGGGGTTTTAGATCATTTGTATAAATATTTATTTACATTTTTTTTTTTAAGCAGACAATAGAGCAGAAAGAAAATTTATGTATTAAAAATATTATATATATACACAACAATATGATTTATAGATATTTCATTTTTTTTCTTTTTATTGTACAATTTATTTATTTTATTTATTATTTATTTATATAATTTTATATATTTTATATATTTAATTATTTTTCATTTTTTTAAATAATTTTATTTATTTTATTATATTATTTTGTATTGTTTTATTTATTTTATTTATTTATATTTATTAACCTTTACTTTTTATTATTTATATATATTTTTTATTTTTTTTTTTTTTTTAATTTTTTTTTAATCTCAGAGCAAATTTTGAGGCTCTATTAACCACCTAAAACACAAACTACATAATAGTAAAATATATATAAATTATTTCCCCCCTTCTATCAGCTATTATTATTAGCCTTCTTCACTTGGCAGCGTATAAAGCATTCGGGTTAACTTGTTATTGAGAGTTAGATTATTATTTTCATTCATAGCATTTCATTTCACTTTCCTTTGCTGGGGAGGTGGCTGCCAAATCAGTCCGGTGTTTATTTTCTATAAATATAAATTAAATGGGTGGCGTGCAACTGTCCAATAAATTTTGCCATTTTTATATTGCGAGACACCTTTTTTGTGCGGCATTGTGGCCGTGGCCATTGTGTCGCATCCCTGTCGCAGCCATGTCGAACCCTTTTCATTGTGACCGATCCCAGCGAGCGGCGTTTCGCTCCGGCTGACTCGGTTCTCGGTCCTCGGCCAGGCCCGTTGCAGACGTTGTTCGGGGGCAAAATCATGTGACAATAGTTGCTTTATTTTGCCTTTTTTCTGTGGGCTTCGCCTGCCGCTTCCCTCCGACTTTTTTCGCTGCTTTCTTTATTCTTTATTGTTTGCTAATAAAACGCAATTTGTTTTATGGTTATATTCAACACTCGAACTTCCCCCTTTTTATATTCATTCCCAAAATTTGTATTGAGTATATTGGGCTTGTGCACTGTCCGTCAGTATGATAAAGTGGCAAGATTTTCCCTATACGCCCAATTGGGGCAATCGGGAAAATCTACAGCGATTAAGCTATATATTTGTCTGCCTCTGCTCTGGGTCTGCTCCTGATCTCTTTCAACTGTTGCTAATCTCTGCCTCTGCTAATGGCTGTGCCTCTGTTTGAGTTCTGCCTCCACTCTGGGCCTGCCATTGGCTCTGCTCTGGCTCAACTTTAGCTCTGGTTACACAATAATTTAGTTGGATATATTAGGAAAAAGCCTATAATTGAAATGCATTCAGCTAAGCTCTCTGCTCCTTTTCCACATAATATATATATATATTTCTCTGCATGCATATATGTATATATATAATATATACCAAGCCAATCTTTTGTTTTAGCTGCTGCTGCAAAGGCCATTGTATGCTCGTAAAATATATATATAATATAGAAAAAAAGGTAAATAAAGGCAAACAATTTCTTGTAATTAAAATCCATGGCCTTTTCAGTCAGCCCCAAAGTCAGTCAGGTGCTCAGCTGCGCCAATCAGTCACAGCCGGAGTCAACCACCGCGACAACATTCCGTCAGCCAGAGCCAAATGGAGAGACGAGCGGACGGCAGGCAGCCATTCAGCCAGCCAGCTACCGATTCCGGGGCAGCTGCTGCACTTGTCACTGCAGCGCCGACCCCAGGGGCCAACTTTGCAATACCCTAACAAAGGCCCATACAAATTCGTCAGCAAATTTGTCACAGCTCAAGGATGTGTTGCGCTTGAAGCTGCAGGAGTATAAAACGGATTTGACATGCTGAAATATCATGCAAATTCAATAGACTTCAATTGGTTTATAAAAATACGCCATTTTTTGCAGGTAAACAATGCATATTATTAATAAAATAAGTTTTCTATATTACATTTTTGTACTCAAAACATTTTTATTAACGTTTTAATATATTTAAAAAATACTTTAGTTTATTTTGTATTAATTTAAAAATATGTTTTCTCCTATATTTTTGATTTCATAAATATATTATATTTTTGCATTTTCTTTCTACTCGTTTTTTTTTCAGCTATATAATTCATATTATTTTTATTTTTAAAAATATGTTTTCTATATTATTCTATTAAAAAAATATTTATTATAATTATAGTATTAAATATTTTTAAAATATTTGTTTGTTGTTTAACTAATAATTTTTTTATATTTTTCAATTGAATTACAATTAATATTAGGTCAAATCTTAGCACAAGTATAGTCTAACTTTTGATTACCAAATTCGTTTCTCATTTCATGTTGAATTTAAACTAATTTATTATTTGAATTTATAGAAATTCTGAATATTTATGGGTATCTTCTGTACTCCTCATACTATATTTATGTATCCTTGACATATCTTGTGCCTCTTCCTTTAAAGAGCATTTATAAGTCTTTCATTTACTATTTTTTCTTGCTGCTTTGTTTTGATTTTCAACGTTGGTTTTTCTCTGAATTTTTTCGTATATTTTACCTTTTTTTATATTCATCTTTTTGTTCAAGAATTACTGATTATTAATTCATTTTGAACAAGTGAAGCATTCATATTTCTGCAGAGCACTGGGTCGTCCTTCGGCAGCGCCATCGCCATCGCCATCGCCATCGCCCGTGCCCGTTGTCTGTCAATGTTTTGCTTTCATTCTGTTTCACATTTAGCTGGAAAACACACACACACACACACATACATACATGTCAGAGCATCTATTTGTATAGCCCGGCCGGACCATAGACCGTGTTGTCGCTAACCTGGCCAAAAGGCGGCGCTGACTGACTGACGTTGACTGCATTCATTGTTAAATCATTGAGTTTTTGCTGCAGTTTGGCAACGGGATTCGACGAGCGTCGCGCATATCCAACCTCAATTTGTGACGTTGTTGGACTCGTTGGCTTTCAAGTACGAGTGCGAGTGCGAGTGCCTCGCTGTCCGTGTAAACAAACACAGTCAGTCAGAGTAAGAAAACAAAATGTGGAAAACTCTCGTCCTCGTCCTCGCCCTCGTCCGTCGTCGTTAGTCCCCTGTCGCGCAGGACACCTGCTCTAAAATGTAAGCATTGCCTGTGCTGGCCCAACTTGGCTTGCCTTGGCTTGGCTTGGCTTGGCCTGGCATGGCTTGGCCTGGCCTGCAGCTTGTTAGTCTGATTGGGTGGCTGATTGGTCGGGCCGGCTGACTAACTGGGCTGACGGTTTGAATCTCGGCTGCTGCGGCGTTAAGGCGTCATCGTGCTCGTCATTGTCGGGCCCATTGCAATGCCCAGTGACAGTTGCTCAGTTCGTCCAGCATCAGTCGCCCAACAATGAAGCGGAAACAATGTTTACAATCCCGACTACATACATATATATCTACAATCTATATACATATATATATATGTATGTATATATGTATACACATGGGCAGCTTTTGCCTGCATTTCACTCTTCAGCCAGTGACAGTCATATTTTTTTCTATTTTTTGTTTATTGTTGTCCTCAGGTTTTCTTGGTTCGCTCTTTTTCTTTCTTTCTTTTCCGCTCTGCATTTTGTGTTTGCCTTGTTATGCTTTGTGTATTATATACACATTGTACCTGGGCTATGTTTGACTGTATTTAGCCAGCGGTCATAAAGTTAATTTGTACAAAACTTGCAAATAATTCAACAATTTTTCTACATTTTTTTGTCCTCATCTCTCTTTTTTCCCCCTGTATTGACATCGCAACGAAAAAAGGTCACATGCCACGAGCTGCATATGTTGGCCAGCAAGAATGTATATTGTAATAGAAACTGGCAGATAGGTGTGAGTGTAGATGAATGACATTTCTAATAAATATGTCTAATTCAAATTCCTCACAAATCTATTCCATAAAGAAACAGCCTGAGCTGAGGTGAGACTGAAAATGGCGTGAGGCAATGTCAAGATTTTTGCTATATATTAAAAAGTTGCATTTAAATGAATATAAATTGTGGGCAAGTGAAGGCAATAGTTACTCAAATATTTTATTTTATATATTTATTTGTTTTACAATTTTAGTAAAAAAAAATAGTTTGTAATAAATATATGAAATTGATATATATATATACATATCGGCACTTGTAATAATATGTATTATATCTTCAACATATATATTTATTTTTTAAAATATAACCCAGCCATGTGTAAATAAATAAAATAATAATAAATTTAAAATAAATAATAATAATATTAAAAAATAAATAAGTAAAATAAAAATAATACAAAAAAATTGTTCACAATTTTTATAACAAAAGCAAACACTTAAAAATTTATTCAAATCCTTTTAGGCAAACGAAGCATAATTTTATTATACATATAGAAAAATAATATACAAATTTTATTAGTAAATACTAAATAAAAATAAAAATATAAAGTAATTAATTCAAAATAAAACAGTATAATAATATAATATAATATAATGTGTATATACAATATATAATAAAATGCAATTTTAAAAAAATATATACTTTAAGTATATTTATATAAAATTGAAATATATTTATTTATATACCTCTATATGCTCTAAAGATATAAGTGCAAATGGCATTCAGTAGCGCGGTCCACATAAAATTTCTAATTAACCAAAGAGCCCATTACTGGGCGCGACAACGGCCGCCCAAAGTCGCCCGGTACACTGTGATACACTATTTTATGATTAGGCCAAAAGCGACGCGCTGTGGCAACGTGGCTGCGAAACGGCTTTTAGTGCGTCCTAATGAAATACTCGTTCTCAGCCTCGTTACTCGTTCGTGCTGTTTTAGTCGGGCCGCAGCAAAAGCATAATTTTAATTATTACAATTTTATATATTTTATAAATGGGCAAGCGGCGCCTGGTAAGGGATTGATGGAGCATGCGGCATGCGGCATGCGGCTTGCTTGCCAAAACATATTCTGAAAATTACCAATTTTGTTGCTTACGAATATTACCTTAACAATGTGCGAGTCGCACTCAATGCTCCTCCTGCTGTTGTTGTTCTTGTTATTAGGCTTGGCTTTTTGCTACACTCTGGAGATGACTTAACACGTAGCACATCATTAAAAATTTTGTGCCATTAATGCGTAACATACACACACACAGACACAGGCACACACGCTCGCTGAAAGACACACACGTAACATGATCAAATTGCCAATATGTCACACACACACATGCACACACAACTCCTCCGTTGGGGGTAGCGTTAGTGGTGCGGGCTGCCGAATGCGGCTGAGGTGGGTAAACTTATAACGACAGACGTCACACTAACAACGCTGGCTGGAAACATCATCATCTTATTTACGTCTTTTTAACACCTTACCTGCTCCCAGCCACTGCTCAAGGCAGATGCCCAAAACACAAACACAACCACACACAGACACACACACACACTGAGAGAGTCACCCACGCACACAAATTCTGGCATCGTTCGGGCGTTGAACAATTACCAAAAGGTAATGTAAAATTATAATTATCACACAAAAGCACATTTGTTAATTTAAGCTAAAACAAACACCAGCCCGATGTCTCTGTGTCTGTGTGTGTGTGTGTCATTTGGGTGGTGCTGGGTGGTGGTTGCGTGTGGCTTCATTTGAGCCTCTTGCAAGACACAATTTTGTCGCCTAGTTTCTTGGCGCTGGGCAAAACGACCGATGCGTAACAATGAAAACTCCCCAACGTAATAAATATAAAAACAGCCGAAAAATATGCTATAAAATTATTCTCAGCCACCGCAGCTAACATGCTCCAAAGAGAGACGGAGACGCCCGACTAACTGCACATAAAGCCGATCCAACGACACGAACATTAGCATTAACATAAAGAAAGCAGAGGAAACTAATGGTAATTCGGATGATATTCGATTTAAATATGTCGAGAATCGATATATCTAAAATCTTTCAGTTAGGTTTAAAGCTTTGAAACTCTTATCAGATGATAAATCTGTTTATGATTATTTGTAAAAAAGAAGTTAATAAACATATATACTTATTAATATTAATTAAAATAGTAAAATATTAAAGTTCATTTTCAAAATATTTAAAATATTTATTTAGTTTTTATGCTATCTCCTAAAGCAACCAACGAAACTATCCACACATATCGTGAAGTCGTAAGAGTCACGCTCATCTCTAGCTCATGATGGTAATGAGAGAGATTTAGGGCGAGAGAGAGGCAGAGCGCGCGCCTTTAGTAGTTAAATTGGAGAAGAGAGAGAGAGGTTTTGAGGTTTCGACATGATTGCATTGATACTCAGCTGCTCAGCTGTCGGTTGATTTTTGGTTCTTATGTCCTTTTTGCGGCACATAAATTTTATGTGCCACGACCTACAGCCCGCCCCACGCAACGACACCGACACACACACACACACAGACACACACACACACACAGACACACGCATTGTACCCTTTAACAAACTATATATATAAGAGAAGAGCACATTTATTGCTCACTCTGAAAACACTGAGCAACAAAATTCAGGCTGGAGTGCCATATATGCCTTAATTTATAATAATATATATATACATAACACAAAAACCTTTGATCTGTCGAATCTCCGCATATATCAGAAGTCAAGCAACAACAAAAATGCTTTGTTAGCTAGTGTAATGTATTAGCAGCCAGCGAAAAGCCGTTTATAGTTTTTGTTGTCGCGCTGTTTGCAGAGACTTGCAAAATATTTACACCCACACACACACGCACGCCTTCGAAGCGTTAATAATTTTTTTGTTTTTATTTTGGTTTTTTATACATATATTTTTTTTTTTGGAATTTTGCTTACTGTTTTGGCAGTGCTCCCGTAATTTATGGCCGTTACTTTGTGGCGCTTCTTTGTATGGCGCACACTTTGGCATTTTAATGGGCATTAATGGCATCCTGCGAAGCACTGGGCGCGCGGGCGGTTGAGGGGGCGGCAGGTTTTAGGGATCGACCATGGAGCCCATTAAAATTATTGAAGCCGACAATGGCCATTAATTCGTTGCGCTTAGCGCGCAATAACGCAACACATAATTGTTTATTAATGAAGTATAAGTATTTTTATTGGCATCGCTCTCCATTTGCAGCTGCCCTTCATCTAAAGGATATGCCCTTTGTTAACAAACAGACAATGACAACAGCTAAAAATACTAATAATAATAATGATAATAATAATGATAATAATAATGATAATGCTCATAATTATAGCAGACATAAGCAGCTCATAAGCCTCAGCAAGTCTCCGAAAAGTCTTGGGGAAGTATGATCCTTGATCCTTAAGCTACTGAGCTGAGAAAAATCTAAGAATATTAATCTATATGATATGATATGATATGATATGATATGATATGATATGATATGATATGATATGATATGATTATACTGTAATTAGTGTAAATACAAATCAAGAATTAGAATAAAAGAAACTCTTAAAGCGAACAGACGGCACTGAAAAGTCTTGGGTAGGTATGATCCTTGATCCTTGAGCTACTGAGCTGAGAAAAATCTAAGAATATTAATCTATATGATATGATATGATATGATATGATATGATATGATATGATATGATATGATATGAAATGATATGATATGATATGATATGATATGATATGATTATACTGTAGTTAGTGTAAATACAAATCAAGAATTAGAATAAAAGAAACTCTTACAGCGAATAGGCTGCCCATCCACTCAGCTGTAGCTCAGACACCTGTCTTAGCTATCATTAATATATAATCATTATATCATTATTTTTATATTTATATATTTCTATATATATTTTTCATCATTTTTATTAACTTTTCTCTCCACACAGATTTCAGCTAGCTAGAGCTCCAACATCTACAGAGGCTGAGCTTCAACTTTGCCCTACTATAACTCTCTCAAACTAACTACCTGACCACAAGGTTTCTTTTTTCAATTTCCCCACTTGCTCAAACACACACTCACACACACACACACACACACACACACGACCTGCCAAAGGGTTGCTTTGAGTGAAATTTTCCACCCCCCATATGAATGCGCGCGTCGAATGCTATTGAATACGCATCAGATATCAATACTTGGCCACACACACGCACGCATACACGCGCACATACGAGAGAGAGGCACGCACTCCGAAGGGGAGGGACTGGGCTGGGCCACGCTATGTGCGGCGGGGATTCGATTTCGGTGCCGGAACATGAAGCGGGCAGCCAATCGCATGAGTGCAGGCAGCTGATTGGACAAATTTCATGCTGCTGCGAGTTGCCAAAGTGGACCTCAAATATCAAAAGCTATAAAAATATATATATATATCTATGTGTGTGTGTGTTTGTAGTAGAAGTCAGCCCAATGGGCAGGGGCCGATGGGTCGTTGGAAAATGTGAAAAATTACATAATATGCGCTGAAAAATGTGCGTAGATTTTTTGTGTTTTTTTGGGGCTGACCATTTGTTGAGTAGCTGCTCTTTGGCTCAAATATGTTTTTTATATTCTCTCTCTCACTCTCTCTCTCTCTCTTTTATTTTATTTGTGTTTTTTGTTTTATGCAAAACTTTTGCGTTTTACAATTCATTGCATATTCAATTTGGTTGGGTCGACAACGAGGACGACCAGGACGATGACGACGCCACAAGGGCACCAAACAAACAGCAAAGGTCCAAAGCATATTAATAAGGATTTCATTAGTTTTATACGTTGCGTTTCGTTTCTTTTTATTTATACCCAGCACCCATTAGGAGTGGGTATGATCGACGGACTGGGCAGATATGGGACCTGTGAAAGTTAAAGAGAGAGCTGAAGACAAGGATCAAATGGATCCAAAAGTTGCCTAAAGTTTCGATTACTTTTTAGTGTCTAAGCTTAGAGCTAAAGCTGACATATATAGACCTAAAAAGACCTAGGAATAGTTACTTGTACTTCAGTCTTTAGCTATGACCCCTAGCCAAAAACATGGATAAAAAAATTCCTAAAAAATTCAGCTTAAATTTGCCCACTCTGTCTACAGCCACTCAGCACTTTACAGGGTATCTACTGAGTCAGTTGCTTCTGTATTTACATATTTTTTACACCCTCACACGCACACTAATGGGTCGATACTTTTACTTTCTGCTTTTGTTTTTGTTTTTTTTTTTTGCTAGGGGTTTTTGTGTGGCATTTCCCTGGACTTGAACTCTCGGCGCTAATAAATGGCTAAACGTTTAGATAAATGTCTGTTATTTTGTATTATCGTAGTTTGTTAGATATGAAAAGTTGACCAACTCCGACGAGTCCAAAAGCCAGAGGTCAGCTGCTAGTAATATGTATATCTGTCTCAGGCTGCTGGCCGGGGCCAGCGCATTCAGTGGGGATCAATCAGCCGGGCGCTGCCCAGCAATCATAACAAGTAACGACTGCCTGTTGAGTGTAGATCGACTAAGGGCATACCCTGTAAGGAGTTGCATAAGTTGATTAACTAATGCAATTACCGAAGATACTGAAGCCCGACCCTTGTTAAGACTCCTGCCAGTCTATCGAGCAGAGCCTTAACTTTCCACCCACTTTTCCGTTTGATGCTCTCTCCTCTGCCAGTTTCTAATCGGACAATAAATTGAGCATTTAATAGCTGCCGGCTTTGGGCCAGCTCGCTCGCCTGATTGATTGAAATGTCACTTTAAATGTGACGCCGACAAAAAATTAAAAAAAAAAAACGAAGGAAAAAAAGTAAATAAATAAAACGTATCAAAAATGCCAAATGAAACATAAATGCCAGCGAGAGCAGCGCTCGGAAACCGCAATGAGCCCGTAACCCCCGTTCTACGCGAACCTACCCCTACCCCTACCCCAACCCCAAAAAGCCAGTGTCAACCCTCGTGTGCGTTTGTTTTGTATTTGATAAGCATGAAAAACGCACAGAAAATAAAATTGTTTTAGATGCGAGGTGAGGCGCGGCGAGGCGAGCGGAGCGGGCCGCCCGGCCAGCACCCTGAACAGAATCCTTAAAAAATAGTGCTACTTAAAAGCAAAATACAAAAAAAAAAAAAAATTATAAAAAAAAAAAACTCACGCACACAAAGAACAAATGTAAAATGGAGCTGGGGGCGATGCTGGCGCTGGCAAATGTATGCGGCAGCCCTGACAGCCGGCAAATGTTTTATCGTTTATATTTTTTTTTTCACTGCGTTCTGTTAAGTTGGAAAAATGAGCGTCGATTAATTTAATAGAGACAAAAAGCCTTCGTACACACACACACACGCACACCCGCACACACATAGAGCAACGGGTCGAAGCATCCGGTTTGAGCATGGAAATAAGCTGCGGACATGAAATGAGCTTGCTGCTGACGAGTCCAGCTCACTTTTCCAGCAACTTGTGCTACCTGCCTAAGGTAATAGATATATTTAGCTAGCAGCTAAGGATTAGGCCTGGATTAGAGGATCTGATAGATATTGATATAGATTTTGAGACATAGACTTGGCTCGCAGTTAATGAGAGAAGTCCAATTATTTTGCTGTGAAAGTGGACTTTTGTCAAGTCTGCAGGATTTTTATTAAAATTGTACTATATAAATATTAAATTTCTTAAATAATAAATAAAATAATAAAGAATAATAATCAATACAAAAAAAATATATATATATAATATATTTATATATTTAATTTTTACTAAATTTTGTGGAATATCAATTTGAGCTTAGAGTCCTTAAGCGTTTGTATTGCAACTGCTTAGGCATAAAAAAAATTTAAAAAAATGTTCTGTTCACTTCTCTATAAAGAAAACTAAAGATTGTTGTGATTTACTCAAAGTAGGTAAAGCCAGTGGCTTCAGGCCACAAGACTACAGCTCTCAAGTGAAGCGCATTGAGCCCTGACACAAACATCTTTAGCTGCCATAGACACTAATTGTAGTTTACACCCACAACCACACCCCACCCAATTCATAAGCAAAAAAACTGATTTGAGTTCAACTCTCTCAACATTGTCGAAATGTTCGCTGCAAATCAGTTAATGCGTAAGAAAGGCAACATAAATAAACACATCAACACAAAGGCAAAAGTTTTGATGGCCTCTGGCTGATTTGTAGGACTCGCCAGCATTTGCATTTACCCAGGCTACGGCGAAAAGTAATAATGCCCCAACCCATGCCCCCTCCGCCCGCCTTCATATGTGCGTGAAATGCGCGCAGGATTCCCTTTGGTTCGTTGGCTTTTTGTCTTGAGCTGTAGACGATGACATCGCAGCGGAAGTCGAAAACAAAAAAGCATTTTTTAATTGCTTCAGATAAGACACAGCACACATAACTTGCAGCAAACTTCAGCCCCACCCCCAGCCTCCAGCCTCCAGCACCCAGCTCCCCCTAGAAAAAATACAAACGAAAGCAAAAGAAAGGCAAGCGGCAATTTTACAATTCAGCGCACATTTTGATGAGCTTCATAATTTTTGCTGCTCATTGACGTTCCCACTCATATCACATTTGAAGTAAGTTAGGCCCCCCAGCCCACGGACCCCAGTGTCGAATTGCTCCCTAAGACAGCCTAGACGACTAACCAGAACTCGTTTACACATTCGAGCTATGGCGCCGCAGATAAGACGCTGACAAATCGAGCTTAAGCTTGATAAAGGGATGAAGCGCGTGTGGGACAAGGCAGGCGAATAGATCAATGTAGAAGGGATGACATAGAGACTAGGCGACAAAGAGCGGAGAAGAGAAAGAAAAATAGAAAAAGAAGAAGACCGAACGAAAACACTAATCATATTACTAACTGCTTGAGGAATCACAGTGAGATAGAGCCAATAGCTCTTAGAAGCTCAGCAATCATCAGATATAGAAAATGAATGGAAGAGAAAGATATAAAGATAAAGAGACTTAACGATACCTTAAAGAGCTAAGAAATGGTTTTGATAGGTTATCTTAAGATATATATATAAATATTTGTATATCCCATCAAATAGTTCTCGAAATACAGCGCATACCCAGTTCGTCTAGGCCAACATCAACTGTAAATCCCTCGAACAACCTGCGTATATTTTATGACATTTGGCTATCCGCTGCTGCTTCATACACTTCACATAAGTACGACTATGTCACACAATTATCAAACGCTCTATCTGTGCATCAGTGACTGCCGCACAGGCGGCACACACACCCCCACCCCCACAGCCACGCCCACTGCGCACACATAGGCCATAGCAGTTGGCGTGTTTACACAATTATATGCATTTTACGCTACATAAACGAGATTAGTGCGTCGCTTACTTTTGCCTAACTTCTTTTGGCACAATGCGAGGGGCGCAGTGCGCGCAGGCAGCGCCAGCCCCATTAATGTGGCGACACCCACCTTCCCGGGCACAGCCCGAACGAAAGTTGGCTAAGAGATACGGGCCAACAACTCTTTGGGCCTTGAATGTCTTGCTGATGGCAGCGGATGGAGGCGCAGCGTCAATTGCTTTTGTTTTTTCACTGCTCTCCTTGAACTTTTTTTTTCCCCATTCGACTGGGGCGAGTGTGTGTGTGCGTGACTCGTGCGTTTGCATTGTTAACAAGCGCACATCTTTTGTTACACAACAAAATTTATAGAGATGCGTCGTCGTCGTCGTCTGAAGTGCTTATATGGAACACACATATCTATATTTTTTATGACTTTTTGTTGATCTTGGCACGGCACAGGCGAGTACGTGGCAGAGCGCACGAAACAAAGCTACTTGTTTATGTTTTACAAGCCCTATCAGCGCGCTTTGTTTGTTTTTTTTTTTTTTTTTTGTTCATATACAACATATATATATATTTGCTAAGATTTATGCTGAAGCTAAGCAACAAAATTTGTCTCTGAACAACACTATTCGATGAGTTTCTTTGCCTTGAAATATCTGCGAAGGTATAGGACTTGCCAAGTGGCCAGGCCGAGCAGGCAGCACATGCTAAATATGTTGAAGAACAGGACTCGACTATGGGTTTTCGCATTTGTATTGCTGCGTTCCTCTTGTCGTTCACGCATCAGAGCAAAGTCGCGTACAATGGAATCGGAGAGATCTTCCAGGCGCTTCAGGTCCACCTCGAGCGGCTCCAGTTTGGATGCCTCGCCAATGCCAATGTAGCTATTGGCCTCAACGCCCTTGTTAGTAACCAGCGAGACCACCTGCATAGTGCCCTGCTGTTCGCCTGGCACTCTTGAAGTGAAGCAAATTTCGTACACATCAGCCAGCTCGGACATGAAGCTGAACTTTCCCTTGGTAATGTGTTCCTTCTGGGACAGTATGTGGCCCTTGGTGTCGCGTGCAATATAGTCAACTGCTTGACCGGGCGCATCCGAGACTTTGTATTCGCCCATTATCAACTGGTTGGCTGGCATATCTTCCTTAAGGCATTTTCGTGTGTTTGGTTTCAGGTGAAAATTGACGGTCTCAGTTGGCCAAATGCATCGTAGAATCGTAATAATAACAAAAAATGATTTTATCATTTTCCTGCTTTTTTTTCTTAATATACAGAGCAGCAAAATTTTAGAGTTCCGGCAGAGATGAATGTAAATAAAAGTCTGAACTGAGTTTAGTCCCCAAGCCGAACAGACGTATTTCTCTAGGCCGCCCTACTATGCGCTTCTCATTCATTTATGTTTGAGTTTTACGGTTTCTGAAATTGCTTAGCTCTCTTTACGCCAGAGCTAAGGGCCAGAGAGTATTATGCAGTCGATAATAGCCGACTGCAATGCCTCTTTAGTCCACTGTCCGCATTGAACTCAACGCTATATCAGCTTCAAATCAGTTTCGATCTCTTCCTGCTGCTATTATATCATTTCGATAAGAATTTCTCCTTCGATATTAAGTCTTAAAAGTTTGGCCATTCATGTTTGGCCATAAAAATGCCAAAAACTCATTGACTTATGGGCCGAGGCTTGCCTCTAATTGCAGGCGCCCGCCCCAAGCTGGGGCGCAGTTGGCTGAGATAATGTCCTTTGGCTGGGGCATATTAAAATTGGATTTCCAAAATGTATGTATGCATATACTTGGACTCATTATTATTATTATTACTACTCTATCTATCTATATGCTTATAAATTAGCATTTTGGGCGGCTGTCCGGGCGCTCGCCTCGGAATGCGTTATTAATGGCAAATTAAAAGCAATAAAAAACAGATGTGCTTAACGTAGCACATTTTACGCGGCGCAGGCCACGCCTCCTCCTGCCTCAGCCAGTGCAAATGAACGTGGGAAGGCGGTGGGGGAGGCTTGGAGCTGGGTTACAGCTCATCAGCTGTTGGCCGCGCACCTTTAGTCAAGAAGTTGTCGTTGTCGTTATGAAAATGACTTTGCTCTTTGCTGTTTTGGCCCGCCTGAAAGGTGGGCGCTCTCTCTCCCCACACACACACACACACACACACACACACACACACACTTGTGCAAAAAAGTTTTGCATTCGAAATTTGTTGGTCTGTTGCGCTGCGCTGCGCTGCCGCTGGCTTATGCAGTTTATCATTTGCGCTCCATCCAGGTGGGTAATTTTAATTTTAAGCTTGAGTAATGACAATATTTACTTCCACTTAAGCGACAACGTCACACGCTTTAATGGCATTTTGATTTGAGCTGTTGTTGTTCAAATTGTTGTTCTACTGGGTCCCACCTCTTCTGCCTTTAGCATTTCCTTTTTTATCTCTTTGGCCGCTCGACGCCAACAGCTGCCGACAGTTGCCCCATGTCTCCGCATTTACCAGAAACATGCCAAAATATCAGTTTCTTTTTTGTTTTTGGGGTTTTCTGCAGCCCCACCCCTCAGCCTAACTAAGGGCTAATGGACTCTAATTTCAAGCGGCATTATGGTAAAATCTGAAGCTGAACAGGGCGGAGGTCGAGATATAGATGAAATTCTGCATAGCAATCTGTTGTCATTGGAATATGAAGGAAATTAGTTGAAGGAAGTTGATCGTTGGCAGAGAGAGAGAGAGAGAGAGAGAGAGAGAGAAAGAGAGTGTGAGAAATTTAAATTGAGAGAGGAGTGAGTGATGGAAAGACTGATAGAATTAGTAAGAGAGACAGAGGGAGAGAGAGAGAGAGAGAGAGAGAGAGAGAGAGAGAGAGAGAGAGAGAGAGAGAGAGACAGAGAGAAAGAGGGAGAGAGAGAGAGGGAGAGAGATAGAGGGAGAGAGAGAGAGAGAGAGAGAGAGAGAAAGAGAGAGAGAGAAGACAAGAGAGAGAGAGAGAGACTGGGAGAGAGAAACAGAGAGACAGAGACAGAGAGAGAGAGAGAGAGAGAGGGATAAGGGAGAGCATAAAAGATAGTGAGAGATAGACACAATGAGAAAGTGAGAGAGTGTGAGAATCAGAGAGAGAGGCTAAGTACCTGAGAGAGGCTAAGAGAGACAAAGAGGGATAGAGAGAGTGAGAAAAAGAGATACAATGAGAGAGAGAGAGAGTGAAAAAGTGAGAGAAATTGACTGAAAGGGAGTGAAAACAAGCGCGCGAGAGAGAGAGAGAGAGATAGAGAGAGAGAGAGAGAGAGAGAGAGAGAGAGAGAGAGAGAGTAAGCGTAAGATAGTCATAGATCGAGAGAGTGAGAGAGAATTATATTAAAAACAATGGGTATACAAAGAGAGAGAAATAGATTTTAATGTAGAGCTCTGGTAACCGATAGAGAAATGGAATTGAAACACGCTCCTTAGCCACATTCACTGAACAGCCTCAACAACAACTACAATTTCCCAGCCCCTCACTCTAGCTGCATCAGGCAATTGCTAGTTTTCTTGCCCGACTCCCTTCGATGCTTAAGTGCGTAGCCAAGATGTTAAGCAACGAGTCCATTAGCCATAAGCGAGAACAATTCATGGGCGGCTGTACGACTATTTTATGCATTTGCGAGTATTAAGTATGAGCATTATCAACATTATTAGCATTATTGTCAGTGCAGCTGAAGGGGGCGGGCGGCGCTGCTGAATTATGTAATACAGTCAAAAGGAAATGTCGAGCAGGTGGGGTGGGGGCGGTGCCATTGGCAGTGGTTTTTGCCAACTAACCAACCCGTTCGTTGTCATCAAATGCAAAAATCGCGAGGCGAGCTTCCTTTTCCTTTCACAGAGCTGCTGCAAAATTTCCAAAAATTCTATTATTATTAATAGAGGCAAAAAGAAGAGAGGCAGCGCGAGAGAGAGACAGGGAGAGAAAGCAACGCAAATGAATGCCAGGCGCTAGGCGCTGCAGAGCTGGCAAACGGCAAAGGCGACCATGACGACTGCCATGGATGAAGTGGCAGAGCAGAAGAACAAGCAGCAGCAGCAGGACGATGGCTGTCCTGTCCGTGTCGCATTCTCGTGGTATGCGCTTGTCTCTTGCCCGAAAAGTAGACTACAATAACCCGAAAAATGCACACAGTTTGCATTATAATGCGAAATTTTCGATTGCTCATTTGTGGCATTTACTTTTTACTATAAAAGTTTTATAGCCAGGCGGCTGAAGATGGCGCAGCCAGCAACAACGACAACGAGGACAACGACGACGACAGCTACAAAATTTTGCACAATGTCATCAACGTGGCTGACAATGTTTTGGACGACAGTGGGAGCAGCAGCAGCAGCAGTGAGGAGCCCTCCTCGTCCAGTTGGTCCACTTCGTGCCTCAACCCGCCGGCGACTCTGTCTGTCTGGCTGGGCTGTCTCTGCCTGCCCCGCCCGACAATTGTGTGCAATTCTTGCCGCACTAAACTTAAAGGATTACTTTTGGCTAATTTCACTCGGGCATGGGCACTGGCTGGCCATCCTGCCAAGGCACAAGGCACAACAATTGTCTCGCTAAAAACTTAAGCAACCTGCCAAACGTTCGCTTCTTGTTTAGGCATTTACGACTCGCCCGACTCCTTCATCAAAAGTTGCTGCATTGAGGCGGCCACAAAGCGAATATTATATAGAACAGATATATTATATATATATATATATATTATTATCATATATTGATGAATTATTTATAATTATTTGCGTATTGTGTTGACGCTGCTGTGACTCTACTTAAGAGGCAATTTAAAGAGTTTTTTTGTGAAGAGGCCTAGGCAGAGCTTTAGTTGTATGCTTCTATATATATATAAAAATATTTTGGTATAAATTTATATGAAATCTTAGAAAAAAAATATAACAAATTCTGTAACATCAATTTTATGTCTTTCAAAGTAATACCCATTACATTTTCTACACTTTTGCTGACGCTTCTTCCAAAGCTCAAAGCACTTCAAATGCTTCTTTTCTGATCTTCTATAGCTGCTCAAGCGTAGAGTAAAGTTGTCTTCAGATGAGCTTCTTCAGAGCTGGATAGAGGAAAAAGTCAATTAAAGTGGAACACACGCTGGCTGTGCCATCATTACTGTCTTGTTTATATAGATTTATATAGAGGCAACTATCGAGAGCAAGCAAAATAGCTCTCAACAGTCCAACGAGCTGAGCATATCTGATGTATATGCAATATATATATCTATATATCAAGACAACATACGTCAAATACATGAGTTACATATGCCAGAAACGTTTTGAACATACCTCGCCTAGTTGCGGAGGCTAAGCGAAGCCTCTCGTGTTATCAGTCTAATGTGTGCCTGCTTGTTCCTACTCCTGAAGCCTCTTAGTTAATAATTTTTAGATATAGATATATACCGTCGCTGATTACTATATATAAAAAGTATATCTTGCAGATTGAAATCTCTTTATAAAAACAATTTTGTTGCCAGGCCTTTGCCAGCTATCTCGCTGACAGTCAAAGCACAGCTTGTTCAGCTGAAGTTTGATAGCTTGTCTCATTGACAAAAATTGCCCGCAACTGAATATAGAATATAGCCAAGAGCTAAGTAGCTAGCACGACTAGCAAGGATAACAGAAATCTATACAAAATACACAAGTTCAGTTACTGTTGGTTTACTCAAGCCCACACAGCCTTAGCCTAGCTAATAATGCATTATCTCTCTCGCACAACACAGTTTATCTGCCCACGCTGGGGCTCAGCTGTGCATATCGATACAGCGGGCGCCTTTTTAGAACCCACCCCGCTCTGCCCCGCCTCTGTGGTGCCGCTCCAACCAGGTGGATTAAGGACAACAACGTCGCAGTCAGGCACATCGTTTGCCTCCTGCTATCCGCAGCCATTTGCTTATATTAAAACCATTTTTCGCTTATTACCAAAAAATTTAAATATTTTGAAAATAATAAACTGCGGGTGAGTTACTAAGTGGCTGAGGCCCGGCATGGTTTGGGCGCTTCATATATCCCAACTCATAAGCATTGGCATTGGCAAGAGATAGATAGAGAAAGGGAAAGAGAGAGAGAGCGAGAGCAAACAATGTTAAGGACGGCGTTTGGGCAGCAGCAGCCGCATAATGCTTAGCGTGCTCTGGCCCACCTTTTAACCCAATCCATGGCATGCGATGCCATTACTAATCCGCCCAAACCCAAATGTAACGCGCGCGCGCTGCCACGACGCTATCAGCGCGCCTCGTGTTGATTGTCGCGCGTTGCCATCAATGTGGCCACCCAGCCGCCCAGCCACTGCCACCTGTCTGCCACGCCCACTCGTGGAGATTGTGGCTGCCGCTGCTGCTGCCAGATACATTTAGCCGGTGTTGCGGGTCGCCTCGAAGCTCTGCTCATTATGAGCATCCCGCCTGCTGAACACGATAATGACGCTGCTGTTCGCGATACAGCTGATGATGATGATAATCGCGCTGATGCTGATGCTGATGCTGATGGCCGACGCGTCGCATAGTGTCATATTTTTATGATTTTTATGTTAATTCATAACCAGCCCGCATCGCGGTTGTCTGCGCCCGCCCCGCCGCCAAATGCTTTTTAATCCTTTTAATGAAAATTAGTTCCTCTCAATATCATTTAATATATTTTCTTTCGCTTGGGTTTCATTACACCCGTCCCGGGCACAGTCCGTGTCGCAGCCACTTCTCTCACTATTCCAGTTCCTCTTCTGTTCTGTTGTTTTCACAGGCATTATCATAATTTCTGTTTGCAACCCTAAATCAACACTTGCCTCATGCTGCGCGTCTCGATAAAGGGTTACTGACTGGGCCCCCAACCCTCCTGCCGGTTAATGGGTATGGGGTATGCATATATATATATAGTATATATCACAAGGCGCTCCAGTTCCAACTCCATGCCTTTGTCTTTCGACCTTTTGCGTTTGATTTTCTATGCGGCGTTAAATGCCGCAGTCCTTCGCCTTGTCCCCGCCTCTGCCTCTGCCTCTGCCTCTGCCTCTGTCGCTGCTGCCGTTGTCGTTCACGTGGCTTCTTTGGCAAATTGAAAACCCAAAAGCAGTAAAAATTAATGTCCGTAGCGAAGGTGTTGCCATATTTCTTGCCAACTGCCAGAGCGGCAACAAAGTAGCACGCATATCAAAGAGTGTCCGGAGCGCATCAGCTTGGAAATGTTTAAGGAGAAGGAAGAGCGACCAAAGGACAAAGAAACCAATGGTTCAACCTAAAATCCGATTTGGTTTATTCTATATGATTTTGATATATTATTTGATATATCATATTCAATTTTACTAATTTCCTTTCAACTAAGGCCAACTAAGTCAATGCCTACTTAGGGCCACAGATTTCATAGAGCAAACTAGTAGCTTTGATGTAGTAAGACGGACAGATGGAAGTACAGACGAATTGACGTACAGACGGACGAACGTACAGATGGACAGACGTACAGACGGATGGACGTACAGATGGACGGACGTACAGATGGGCGGATGGACAGATGCACGGACGTACAGATGGGCAGACGTACAGGTGGACGAGCGTACAGATAGATGAAGTAACGTACAGGCGAACAAAGGGAGGGACGGACAGACAACCAGACATACGACGGACAAAAGAGCCAGACGGACGGACAGATGAACATGACTTTATCGACTCAACTCATCGATCCGCTCAAATATATATTTACTTGCATGCGTTATGTGATCTATCACGACTCCTGCTTCCGCCCATTACCCACAATTCAACAAAACCATTATATTCAAATTAAAAAATTAGCAATTTGCATAAATTTATTAACAAATTTGTGTGTTTCGCAGATTCACAATTTGATGCTTGAAAGAGTAGCGAAATATTAGTCGAAGATTAATAAACTAATGTGCCTGTTTATTCGCTTAATAATAATAGGAGAAACTAATTTAATTTAATTTAAATGAATGCCATTTGATATTGGATTCAAATAGTTATATACCAGATCAATGTTGTATCGGGAGCTGGTCATTGAGGGTCCAAATTAAAAACTACTTCCTGTCTACATTCTGGGCTTTCACTATTTATCGTCCGCATTACATTGGCGTTTCGTATAATTTTGGATTGGTCCGGCCGGATTTTGGCTGCACGAAAGTGAGCGTTGAGTTGTTTGATTATAATATCCGATTGCATGTTTGAGATATGTGTTAGCGCAGTAAGAGAGTATATCTAAATCTGTTTTACTGGTCAGTCGCGGTTTTATGAACCTAACCGCGCTTGACCTATTATCAATTCCAGTTTCATTGTGTCACGGCAGAGATATAAGAGAATAGGGAGAGGTCTTAGATCGAAACATATAGACGAACATGTATATATTCTTGATTCGTCAACCATTTGTGTCCATTTCGTCATTTGATTATTTGTGAGTGGGACCCACTTGCTGGTTGGCCCTCATGTACACCATATCCTGATCTGGTTTGAGATTGGCTGCCTGACGCCTTCTGGTTGCTGCAACGCGCATCGCCAGCTCCCAGTCGCGGCCCATCGCGCTGCGGGTTCGCTCGTCCGGGCTACGCATAAACTGTTCACGCAATGTATTCGGTTCGGTCTGGCCAAAGTCGGGCTTATAGCGCCGGGGATCGCGCGGACGCAGCCACCTCGTGTCCAAGTGCTGTGGATCGTTCCACATGTTGTCCTCGCGTACAATACGTCGCGGGGCAGATAGGTCCCTCTTCAATGCTTCGATACTGCTGGGCTCGGTGCGATTAGGTGTGTTGCCTGCCTTCTGCCCGGATCTCACTGTTGTCTTATCTCCACTGCTCTTTGCCAATCCCTTCTTCGGGGTAAATGCAATGTGTCGCGTGATGAGCACTCGTGACGCCTTTGCCTGCCCGCACAAGCCTCCAATGAGCCTTATCGATGAACGCTGCATGATTCGAGTCCTTAATCGCGAGCGAAGCACATGCAATTAAATATCTGTGTCAGGCGCAACGGAGTTCCACGTATACCAATTACCTGAATTTGAAAATTTCACTGCTGAATTATACAAAAAATGAAATTAGGTATTTATTTTTTTTAACAATATTAAACCGGAATTTTTAGACTTTTTTTCTCCTTTTCAGAAAAATTTTTTGGTTTCACATGTGATCTGTACCTTGAATGGGAACCGAATGAGCTCTAAATCAACAGCCACACAGCATTATGGCTCTGGACGGGCGACGCCTACTAGGCTAAAAAAAATTTTTCATTTCCAGCGTAATCGAGTCTCAGCAGGCTAAATTTTTTGTTTGCAGTGGTAAAAACTTTATTAAATTATAGCTCGTATGTCTTTGAAGCTAGAGTCTTCAAATTTTGCAATGAGGTTTATATATATCTGAAGCAATTTTGGTTTTATTTATATCTTGGATTATGTCAAAGTTTTGCAAGTGTATCTCAGTTGCAAACTTGCATTGGCATTATAGCCAATATGAGTAAGAGTTTATATTTTTAGTAAATTTTCAAATATTCAGTGGTATGTGTAGATCAAATGCTGAAAATTTCATCGAAATCGGCAAAGTAATACAGAAGTTATTCAACAACAAGTTTTGGCCTATTGGCAAAGGCGAGCGGCAAGCAGTGGTGAGCAGTGCCAAGCTGTATGAATGCACTCAAGCATATGTGCACTATAGAGTGCTATATATTTTCGATCGAGCTGAGGGTGTCTCTCTCTCTCTCTCTTTCTAGCTTGTTTATTAGCAACGAGGATCCATGTCTAAATTGACATTTAGCTGTTTAAGTCAAGGGAGATTTACTCACTTCGATAGTACGCAGCTACAAATTTCTTGAGCCCGCCCGTATGAGGCACATTGCTATGCATGGGTTTGGTTCGCTCATATGCTGACGGCTTAGCCTTTTGAGGTCGGGTCTACTAGAAATTGCACATCCGCTGCGAGCAGAACCATTAACTGCCTGAGTGAGCGGCGGCACTTGGAACTTGCAAGCAGCGCGACTTAAACGCAGATGCTTGAACTCTTTTTGATTTTACACATACAAATAAACCAATGTGTGTGTGTGTGCGTGTGTGTTGGCTTCGCACAATTGCACAATTATGTTAAATATCGACAAGTGGCCTGGAGGCCAGTAGACGCTTTTGTTGTGCCGCAGGCAAATATTAATGACGACAGGTATTAAACACTCGAAGCAGCAGCTGCACAGCTGCAACTGCAACAATCGAAACGATTCAGCCAGCCTCGACATGTAATACAGGTTGAGTGGTTTATAATTTGGCATAGCTTTGTTGCAACCACCAGCTAACTGGGTGAAGTGCTTGACGGGGCCACCAGCCCCCCGCCCCCAGACCACAGCCCCACAGCAAGCGAAAGGACTTTGCCGTAATCTTAGCGAGTGCGAGTCCGACTTGGCCTAAGTATATGGCAGCTATATATAGAATAGAGAGTGGGCTGATTTTAATTTCAGGCTAGCCGCACAGAGAGCAAGAGTGAAATAGCTTTTCATTCGATGAGCCCAACTATCATTTAAAGTACAATAATACTTGAGAGGCATTGTGGGCCTTCGTCTCCGCGGCTGAAGTCCGATTTGTAATTCGTTTCTGAAGAGAGAGTTTAATAAATGAACGCGCCTTACTTAATTATGCAATCTAAATGCATTGAATCACCTCAACCAAATGACAATAATCATAATGACAGCAGCCAGCGAGCGGGCAAGAGGCGAATCTTATGGCTGAGCCGGAAGGAGTTGGAGATCAGGACTGCTGGAGATGTACATATAAATTTTTGGTGGAGCTGTCATCAGTGGGGCAGAGCCAACGATTGCCAAGGCTTTTACGTAGCGACGCCAAAAATTTTAACTCATTTGTTGTCCTTTTGCCACTGGCAGCGGCGGCGGCAGTTGGGGGCAAACCGCACAACAGTCTCAGGTCTATGGGGCAGGTGTTATGCTCATTCCAATTGTCGTCGTTCCTGCTGGTGGGTGCCAAGACCGTACACTCAACAGACGACAAATCTTTGCAATTTATTTACGTGCCATTTCGTAGCAAAATTTTCGTTAGATTTCTTTGGCTTGGCGGAATTCCAAGACAACTCGCCCTGGCCATAGCGAAGCTGTTGACGTCGTTGTCGCTGTCGCTGTCGTTGTCGTTGGTGGCGGCTCACAAAAGTCATGACGCGCTGATGACGTTGCCAGTGGAAGGATTTAATGGCACATTAAGAATTTTATTACCGCACAGAGCAACAACAACAACAGCAGGAGCATGCATTGAGCTGGAGTGTGGGCGGCAGGTAGAGCTTAATAGTCAAATCGCCCAGCCATTGCACACCTTGGCCGGAAAACATTTTTGGGGCGCGCGAGCACACAACATTTTTGACAGCAGCATCGTTGGGCGCCATGAAAATCTTTCAGAGTCAACAAATTTTTTTGCGCTTGCACGGATTTCACGAATCTGACGACCTCTTAGTGGGGCCCACCTGCCCCACTCCACCTCCCTCCGTCCCACTCCCTCTCAGTTGTCATTATTACAAGTTTTGCATAAATGAATAAACGACATTTATGTATTCCATTTAGCCAGCACAGCATATAGCCAAAGCCAAGACCAAACCGACACTCAGTCAGTCAGTCAGTCAGTCAGTCAGTCGGCTGTCATTTGTCGCGCGAAATGATGCGCGAGTTTTTCAAATCATCTTGGCCATTGTATGGGTAAGCTGCTCCAGCTGGCTTAGTCGGGAGCTGGCAGCAGCCATCTCAAGCTCCAGTCAGCACATTTCGTGTTTAGCGCAGTTCAACCGCATTTTGAGATTTGAATTTTATGTTTAATTGAATTAATTTCTAAAGCATCAAGATTTTGATTGCGTGGCAAATTATAACTGGGCATCAGGTGGGCTAAGCTCGTAGCTGTGCGGTTGGAGTTACCAAATCTTGAAATTAATATATACAAAAATAAAAATAAATATATATTTTTAAAATTTGTAATTATAATTGTATATATAAAATGAAATGAATATAAAAATGATTAAGTGTATTATTTATCTTATTTTCTTTAGAATCTTTTTTTTATATTAAAAATATTATTTATATTTCTTTTCTTTACAATCGATTCTAAAATAATTGAAAAAAAAATAAAATGAATAGAAAAATGATTAAGAATGTTATTTAATTTCTTAAGAATCGTTTGTCTTAAATTACAATTTTAAAATGTTTAAAAAAATGTTTTAAAAATATTTGTATATATTTAAAATAAAATTTAAAAAAACAATATGTATATACAAAAAATTAAATAAATAAAATAACTATTAAAAGTCTTCTTTCTCTCTGCTTTCTGCCTTCTCTCTCTTATACTCTAGTATATTATAATTTAGTAAATTTTCGTACATCTTTTATTATATTTTAGTCCCCTTTACTTCCTCTATCTGTACTTTTAATCAAGGTATTATCAGCTGGTCTCATTTCTCAGCTTCCCTTGCCAATTATAGGTTTGTAGCAGCTGAGGCTCCCCCACCTGTCACCCACCTTTGGCTCTCTCCAGGGAAGGCCAATTAATACCACCTTTGTTTGCTTGCAGCCGCAACAGAAGACACAACAGGAATGCGTAAGGCAATAGACTTTTTTATTTATATGCAATTTACTTTTTTCTCTCTATTTGGCTTAAATTCTATTTTTCCGTAACCCTTTCGATGGCGTAGCCAACCCATTGGGCGCTGCTTAATTTGAATGCATTTAAAAATGTTAAAATATGGCTAAGGAAAAAAATTAGAAAAAAAAATAACGAAAAAAGTAAATAAAATAAAATAAAATTGTCTGCAAAGACACGCACTAAGAGCGTAAAGCAGGCGCGAGCGAGACGCCACTATCGGCCAGACAGGGGCGAAACAACAAAGATTTGTACGTGTTGTTACTTGATGAGGTTGCCGAGTGTCAACCGCCCCAGCCGCCCACTCGCCCCAGCTGAAATTCCAACCACACACAGAGAGAGAGATGGAGTGTGTAAGAGGATAGCGAGTGAGGGAGAATGGTGGAGGAATAGCGAGAAATAGGCATTACAATTAAAAGCAAAGGAAAAAAATAGAGAAAAAACTCGCTACATACAGAAAACAGAAGGCAAAGGCGCCCATTATACGCCCCCTAGAACGACCGCCCACCAGCCACCGGCCCGCCTCCTCTTTGTCTTTGCCTTTGCAATGCGAGTGGTTCGCGTTACGCCGAAAAAGAGATAATTTTATTTCATTAATCCTTTTTTGGGACAAATTCGCCGACATTTTTGTATTTTTTTTTTTTTTTTTTTTTGTTTCTGCCGACTTTGGGCGTGGCTCTCGAACGTAATATTAGCTTAAAATTGTGTAAATAAAAATTACATTCGTAAGAAGGTCCCTGGCCGAGCAGCAGCAGCAGCAACGGCAGCAGCTGCTATTCCCCCAGCTAAAGGGCTGAGCCAGGTCACATGAATCAGTGCCTGAGCTCGCTCCCATCCTCCGCGGGACTGAACCTGACCGCAAGTGCTGATGGTGCTTTGTCTGACTCGGGCATATGCTCATGAATGCTTAACGTGGCTTAAACGCAACTGTACCAAACTTAACTCTGGATGCAATGGGTCAATTGAAAGAGTTTAGTGAATAGAATATTTATGGGTGCGGTGACCACATAAGAGTGATACTATTTGCGACAGCTAAATGTCAGTTGTTTTTTAGGTCATCGATAAGTTTAAAATGTAAATATCTTCGATAACTTGTGGCATTTGATTATAAAATAGCTTTATTGGACTTACGTATGAGCAAGCTTTGAAATTGTGTAGGAAAAAGATTTTGGTAACTCAGGCATGCGTTGATCTTAGCTTGAGTTGAGAGCTTGACGTTGCCTCAGAGCAAATAGTCGATGATTCTTTGACTATGCAAGTTAAATTTCTGTTAATTACTTGTAGAAGACCTTAAATACCATTTATATACATGCTTCCTGTATCATAATCAGTCTGGCCACGAAATAAACGCAAGCTGAGACACGGAGTCGCAGAGTTTTCTTTTATTTTGAGTTCCATTGTCAGCATCGATATTAACACCTTGGCGCCGCATTTGTTGTAATTTACAATGCTTTTTGGCCAATATAATTTGCGCTTAATGGCCCTGGCCGAGACGCGTTGGTCGCGCTACCAACTAGGCGAAACCCTTTGCCGCCACGCATAATTCAAATGCAGAAACTTTTGCTGGGATGGGCGCCAGGCGGGGGACCCATTCGCAAATTAATGTTACATTTCATTTCAGAGAGGAGAGGAGAGGAGGCTAAAAAAAACTGTTACTTTGCGCTGCCAGCAACAGCCACCTCAACGACAGTGCTGCTGAAAAGTTTTGCTATTTTTTTATTCCCCATTTTTATTACTAATTCATCTTTTTTATTTACATTTACTTTATTTATATTTATATTACAAAATTGTAAACGGCTGCGAGTGCTTCGCTCGGCATATAACTCCGCTCATTAGTTGCCCTACACGCAATTAAGCACAAATGGCTTTCAAGGCGGCGACGTCGGCGCACGCATACGTAGCCATGCAGATCCCAGCGAGTCGAGGCCAGGCCAGGCCAGGCCGGGCCGGGCCATCCTCATGCACACATCCATATCCAGCTACCAACTGGCGCTTATAATGTTGTTGCCATGACAACTTGGTTTAGCCAGAGCCAAGCAGCCAGCTAACCCCTTGCCCTCTGCCCAGGCTCCGGCTCCGGCTCCGGCTCAGGCTCAGGCTCAGGCAGCACAGTCAACTATAAATCCTTGAGCAAAAGTTACACGCAGAGGAAACATTGTCATTGCTTTTGCCAGTTCTGCGAAACTTTGCGTTTTATAATTCTTTTTCATCTTTCACTCAGTCGCTCTCGCTCGCACTCTGCCTCTCACTCTCTCTCCCTCTCTCTTTCTCTACCTATTCAACGTGAAAAGTATTTCAGCTGAACAACAGATATTAAACATATAATATATAGTGAGGCAGCGCGAGTGTATAGCGTTTTGTGCATACTAAAAACTAGTGTTGTAAAATTTCAATACAGTTCCTTATTGATATATTTAATATACATTTTATAAAATTTATTTTCTTTTATTATAGTGTTTATCACATATATTTCATCCTACGCTTAATGCTCGCTGCTCAAAGCTCTGCTTGGGATTGTTGCCAGCCAAAATTTGTCGTTTTAGTTCGTAACTTTGGCAGCCCGGCGTATCCGCGTCTACGTGTGGAGTTACTAGCAAAACTCTGCTTGGGCGGAGAAGTCAAATAAATTTATAGGCCATTAAATGTTACCTGTGTAAAGTCTATATTAAGCAGACTAAATATATATACAAATAAATATATATACAAAAAATTAAAATAAATATGTAAGTTAAGTTCTCACACACTACTACAGTAGTGATATGAAGAGCTGAGTCCTATTGCATATTAGGTGGATATTAGATGCTGAGGGGAGGGACATTGGTTCTCCCTGTCCCTCTGACAGGAGAATCTGACGTGCAGGGTCGGCTGTTAACTTATATTTATATAAATTTATTTTGTATATATATAAATATTTATAATAAATTTATATTAATATAAATATTTATTTTTAAATATATATATATTTATATATAAATATTTATATTAATATAAATTTATTATAATTATTTATTTATATATTTAAAACTTCACCTAAAATCGCTGCATAATTTTAAAAAATTATTATATCTTTTATTTCCTTTTTTTTTATATTATTCAAGTATTTATCAAGCATTACAATCCAAGGACTTTTCTATAATATCCTTCTATATTTCAGTTCAATTTGAATCCAATCAGATTTTTTGGTACTACTCTGATAATCAAATCTTTTTCTGCTAAGCAGATCCCTGAGCTTGACTTACCTTACCTTACCTTGCCTTGCCTTCCCTTTGCTTGCTACACCAAGTTAATGCCCATTCCAGATTGCTGCCTTCACACCTAGTTAGTATAGCAACGCAGTTTCGGCTAGCTGCCTTGTCACCTGGCTAGCTACAGATCGATCGAGCGAAGCTATTTAGCCAAGTTAGTTGGCTGGTTCTCTGTGTGCCCACTGCAGCTGACTTAATGACTAATTTCAACTGTTGCGCGCAAAGGCTCGAAGGCAATTTCCAAAGACTAGACAGCGGTGGCCGTCGCAGGACTCACGGCTGTCTCTCTGTGTGTGAGTGTAAGCAAAACGCAGCCATGTGGATGATTCGTTTATGCTTTTGTCAGTTCGTCAGGGCGCGCCCAAAAACATGGCGTGCAATGCACCTGTCGAGCCAGCCAGGCAGGCAGCCAGCCAGTCTGTCCGTCCGTCCGTCCGTCCGTCGGTCAGTCAATGCTTCAGTCAGTCCGTCAGCCAGTTGGTCCGGCCCGGCACAGGCGTGGGCAGCCAACGAGTAGTCAGTTGTTTGATTTCACAGTTGTAGTCCAATTACGATTTTGAGCGTTTACCAACCGCACACAGATTTTAGATTTCAGCCTTTAGCCATGTACACGAGCAGGTGGTAGCTACCACTGGCTGCAGCATCTTGCACCTGACTTCTCTGCGGGCAGTCATGCTGCTGCTGCTGCTGCTGCTGCTGTCAGTGCAGCAACATCGTTATTGTGCTGCCACCCCAGCCCCTGGCCCTGCTCCTAGCAGCATCCAGCCGGAGCATCAGCCAGCCAGCCAGCCAGCGCGGTTTTTGGGGCGGGCTGGTCGAGCGGGGCTCTCTCTCTAAATTACATTTTAGCAAGTTAATTGAAATGGAAATTAGTTGAAATTGTAAAACGAATTGAATTGTATGTGATTAGCCAGAACATTCTCGAATTGGCTAACCAGCAGTAACAGCAGCAGCAGTTTCGGGTCTTCCTTTGACTTTCAGCTTGACGTTGGAAGTTTGAAGTTTTCGGTTTCACGCACAGAGAGACCACATAATGCACCCACAATTGGTGCTCAGCTAGCAACAAATTCTTAATTAATTATATATGCATATATATTCGTGTTCAATTTCTGTATATAGAGAGATATGAACTGAATTTGAATAGCATAGGTTGCACGTATGGAAGTAGAAGAAGTCTTACTCTGCTTAGTTGCCTGCTTTCAAGAGCTGATCTCAGAAATAAGTGGAGAAGACCTATGACTGGCCATAAATACTGTATTTAAGATATTTACTATATTTACTATATTTATTACCTGCATTTGCCAGCGGTAAGAGCAGCGAGGCCTTGCTGCTGCTCGACTGTTTAATTATGTCAGATATTCTTTAACAACTTAAGTCTTAATTACATCTTCTTATTACTTTAAATAGCTTACAATAATATATGTAATTATGTTCACTTATATATAGTTACACATGTGTGCGTGTATGTGTGTGGCTTTGCACACAGCCTTGTTCAATGCTGTGATAGCTGACAGCATCCTGCAGAGCTGTTAACCACAACTGCCAACTATTTGCAGTTGCCACATTTTAGCCACAGTCAAGACCTCGTGCCGCTCCCTCTACCTCCTCCCGCCGCTCCGACACACGTCACAGAGAAGTCGCGCTTTTATTTTTAACCGTAAGTAATATTAATACCCATTTTGGGTATAAAAAAAAAAAAAAAAATTAAGAGTAGCAAAAAAAAAAGAATTAAAAATAAATAAAGAGCAGCGAGTGCGCATTATGAAAAAAAATTATGCTGCATATGTATAGCAGCGTCTCTCTGTGTGTGTGTGTGTGTGTGTGTCTGTGTATGTAAAATTATTATCCTTCACGCTTAATATGCACAAGCGGAAGCCGTCATTTGTACGCCGCTGCTGACCAGCGTCCATTTAGCATGAACAAACCCTGTCCACTATATCAGACTGCTGCTGCCCACACCCACACGCATGTGTGTGTGTGTGTGTGTGTGTGTGTGTGCTATTTTTTATGTCAACCATCGCCGTCGTCTACTTATGCGCCACATGCTCCTCCGCCTGTCCGCGTGTCCGTCCGCCTCGCGCGCGTGTCCTTACAAAATTAGTGCTCCTTTACATTTCTATGTACGAAAACGAATACGAATACGAATCCGACAAGGACTGCGAGCACACAAATATACCCATTTTTTTGCAATACATTTATGTTTTCCATGCTACTTTTTTCGCCTTTAGCATTTTCTATATATTTTTATATTTTTATTTTCAGTCAAGCCCCGAAATGCTGCGCTTAGCGCATTTTTTTCTCGCTCCAAACTCTCGCGATTCCCTTCGCAAAGGATATTTTAATTTTGGCAAGCGATTGAATGAAGTATTTGAGCTATGAATATTTTGCTAGAAGAGCTTAGACTTTTATATGGTATAAAATATATTTAAATTTTATTTATAACAATTGTTTTGTAATTATAATTTTATTTGAAAAAACTGCTGAAATTAATACAAATTATAATTTTATATTACAAAAGCCTTGAGAGAAATATTTAAAAATATTTGTATTATATGTAGAATATGTTTATATATTTAAAAATTAATTTAAAAAATTATTTAAAAAATAAAAATCATTTATTTATTATTTAACATATTTTTAGTATTATTTTTTCATCAAAATCACATTAAAATGTATAAAAACTTATAAATCTTCTGTCTAGTTCACATACAACCCCCCGCACACCCAACCTCCCACACCCACCCACACCTACTTCTAAGGCCATTCAATCTTCGGCTTTGGCTACCCGTAAATTCTCCCATTTTGTTGTTGCTGTTGTTTGTGCCACATTGGCGGAAGTATCGCAGCGACATCAGCGAATCTCTGGACTGTGGCTGCCACGTGGGGAGCCCAGTGGAGCCGCTGCGAAGGCACTGGCCAGCTGTGGGCCTCCCCTGAAAGATGGCTATCCAGTAACAGTAGCGCAGTAGTTCCCTTCTCTATTTTTTTCCACCATTTTTTTTTGTTGTTTCTGAAAAATGAGCGCATAAAAAATTGAAAACGTTTTCTCATATTAAATGTGTGCCGAGTGCATTGCATGGGCGTGGCAACGCCACCACCAGCAGTTAATAATGAGAGTGTGTGTGTGTGTGAGTGTGGAATGGAAAGGGATAAAAATTAGTGAAATACGTATATAATACGGGAAAGCGAGTGGAAGAATGAGATGAAGAAAGAGGAGGAGAGAGTCTATAAAGGGAGACGACGAGAGAGAGAGAGAGAGACTGAGAAAGAAGAAGAAGAAAGAGATTGAAAGAAACAACGACAGACAAAGAGAGAGACAGGGATAGAAAGAGAGAGAGAAGAAAAGGAGAGAGTCTATGAGCGAGAGAGAGAGAAACAAAGAAGTAAAAGAAGGAAAAAAGAAGAGAGGAAGAGAGAGAGAAAAAGATGGTGATAAGAAGAGTGAGAGAGAGAGAGAGAGAGAGAGAGAGATACATAGAGAGAGAGAGAGAGAGGGAGAGAGAGAGAAAGAAATTCGGCAAAAGAGACAATGACAGAGAACAAGAGGAAGAGAGACAGAGAGATAGAGAGAGAAATGTATGCGAATAGTGAAATAGCGAAAACGAGAGAAAGAAGAAGAAAATAAAGTAGAGAAAGCAGAGGATTGAGATTCAAATGAAGGCTCTTCATTACTAATAATATTATATATTTCTTTATAATTATTTTTATTTCATTTTTTAATTTTTTATATTAAAAAAAATATTTGTATATATATTTTATTATAGATACACTTGTTATTATTAATAAATTTATTATTATTAATTCTTATTTTTATTAATTATTTTGAGTACTTAAAAGTCTTTGAAACTTGCCATGGGCTAGACCAGTTACTCCGTTTGGCCTCCATTCGGCATGTTCATTTTTTTTTCTCACATTTATGAGTGTGTGTGTGTGTGTGTGTGTGTGTGTGCATATATCCGTTTCCTGTCGTAGACAACGTAACGCTGATCTCTTTTTTCTGCTCTGCGCTATGCACTGTACGTGTCGCCTTGTCACTGAGACAGCGGCTGGCTATGTCCTCGCCGCAGCTCCCGTTGCTGCTGCTCCTGCTGCTGTTCCTCCTTCAGCTGCTGCTGCTGCTGCTGTTTATTATTCCGCTGACCGTTTCGTATTTATTTGAAAGGCATTTGGCACACGCACGCTTAGAGCCAGGAACACTCACACACACACATGGACGCGCGTGCTGCTTGACTCGCCGTCGAGTGGGGTAAGTAAGGCAGAGGGGAAGGGAGGGGAGACTGGGACTAGCCGGCGCAAGCAGAACGACATATTCGTCCTGCATAAATGATGTAATTACAGCGCAAGATTTTTGCTATGAGCAATTTTTATTTTAATTCCCTTTTTTTTCTTGCACACACACACATTTATCCGTCTCCATGTTGTCCCTTTTTTTTCTATATGGCTTATATATATATAAGTATATATAGACCCGCTGCATATGTATGTATCAGTGCAATGCCACATAAGTCCCCGTATATGCGGTTGTAAAAATATTTTGCATGCTTTTATCATAATTTTAATTAAATGCGCAAATGACTATAAAATTTATGTGTGCGTTGCATCTTTTCCTCTTTCAGTTTTTCACATTTTCTTTTTTTCGCTTTCGTACGCCCACAAAACACTAGATTGATGCTGGAAAACCACTTGACGAGAAAAGGCACAGGCCTGTTTAAGAGCGCTGTTCCCATGAATTCGTAATCAGAAGTTGCATATTGGAACATGCTAAAAGTTTCTAATTGGCGGGAATAGCAAATTGAGAGAGAAGAATGTAATAAGTGCAGAGCATAAGCATAGGAAGTAGCTATACTTCCAGCTAGGCACTTGAGTGAAGAACAGCTGCTAGAAGCCAAAGAGACAGCTAGAGCAGGAGTGAACAGTGAGTGAAGCAGATGAAGCGATTTTGAATATAAAGAAGAAGTTAAAATTCAAAAGAAAAACCAAGCGAACGATAAGTAAGTAAGGTTTAAAGCTATAAAGAGATATGTAAAACCAAACCAAGCTACTCTGCATTAGAACAGTGCGTCTCGCTTGAAAGATAAGTAAATTTGATGAAAGCAGCTGGAAATAGGCTTCTGGAAGAGAGCTAGATAAAGCTAAACAGCTCTGCAGTCTGCCTCTTCAACGGTATGCTCATGTCAGACACCAAATCAGTTCGATATTATATATTACGTATACGCCCTGTTTCCTTAAAGTTGCTTCAAAGAACTTAACTTATAAATAACCCTTTTAGCAGCTCTCAATAAATAAGCCTTATTAATTAGAGCATTTATATATATATATAAATTTTATTACATTTTTCTTTGCATTTAATTGTTTCGCAGCTTCTCGCTCTCTCTCTCTCCCTCAACTGTCATTCGAGATAATTAAGAATTATAAACTTTTGCGAGGCGGGGAGCTGGCATAATATTTGTAATACCTTTACCTTGAATGAGAGCGCGCCGTGCAACTTGGCCAACTGTCAGAACCCTTTTGGCCTCCATGCCCAACCCCAGCACACCGCCCATTCCCGCCCCAGCCACATTTAGCAATATCTAACAATTCTCTTAATGCCTATTCAATGTTGAACTTATCTGTGGGCATGAGCAGCGAAGCATCGCTTTTCACCTGCCTCGAAGCCTACTTGCCACATTTCAGCGCCAGTTTAATTAATTAATTTATGAATTTATATGAAAGTTATATTCACGCTAATGAAAAAAGGCAGCTATAGCTGTAGCTGTAGCTATAGCTGAACACACACAATTCTTTGCGTCCGCCAACACTTTATTGCCATAATTTTTATAATATCTTGGCATTTCCATTTGCCATCATTTACCAACTGATTTATGAACTCCGAATGGCGCCAATTCGCATTTTGCATACCCTGCAGGCAGTGGAAGTATATATAGAAAAATAAGGGCATAAATGCATATACTTACTTCTTCTGATGCCCATTCAAGCTGAGCATCACACCTCAAGGAAACTGTTCTTTTCTCTGCCACAACTCTTAGCAGTTTCTTGTATTTATTTTTAGCCAAGCTCAGATAAGCCTAATACCAGAAAAATACCTGAGAAACAGCTGAAATCATGCTGTTTGTTCATAGTTAAATTTCTCTACGCTATTTTTATAGTTGACCTAAGCAAATAGGCAAAAAGCGTGAGCAAATAAGCGCAAGGAGGGCTAGCTCTTGCCCTACCGCCCTCCCGCCCTACCTCTCTCCCTCTCTCTCGTGCTTTGAGACTCTTTGGGCCGTAAATTTTGTGGCGGGCACTGTTTGCACGCTGCCCGCGTGTCCGCGTTTTTGTGCCAATTGTTGTTGTTGTTGTTGGGTCATTTGTTAATCGTTGGCACATTTGGGCCCATAATACACTGTCGAATTCAGGCTTACGCCATTTTGATAGAGCTGCGCTCTAAGCCAGCCCTCAATTATGCAGCCATTTTTTGGCGATTCTGCTGCGGCTTGCGTTCGTAAACGTTTTTAAGGGAACGATAAAAAAAAATTAAATTAAAAAAAATAAAAAATAAAACAAAACAAAAATTAAATTAATTTAAAATAAAATATTCAAAAAAAAAATAAATAAAAATGTTATACAAAAACAATTTTTTTAAATTAAATTCATAAAAATATATAGATGTAGAGCACAAGAGCGAATTTTTAGTATTTTAGTAGCTTTTGTCTTGGGGAATTACAATAAAAAATACTGCTCTCAAAAATACTGTTCTCTTTCTAGTATTTAAAGTCCTGAAAATGTGTCATAAAATAAGAAATATATATAGGAAAATAACTTTCGTATGTATTATAAATGAGTTTCATTAATGAAAATTGATTTTTATGGAATTCATATTCATTGTGTGGTATTTAAAAAATACTGAAATTTAGTTATGTCGCATTCGAATGCATCCAAATGCTTTTCAGTGTGCTCAATATTTCAGTTTTTAGCCAACAGTGCTTTAGTACACACACATACACACACAGATACCAAAGGGTAGGAACTGAGAGGCTGGCATCACCTGCTGCATTAGTGCCTAGTGGTTTAGCTAACGGAGCAACCGACAGCCAAAGTTGTTGTTGCTGTTGTGGTTGTTGTTACGATTGTTGTTGTTGTTGGTGCGTGTGTTTTTGATTTTTCCAGCGAAGGTGCCAACGGGACAACAACAACAACAACGCAGCAGCCTTTGAGTAAAATAAATGATAATGGCCTCAATGATTATGCATCGGCACGTTTCTCATCGCGGCCAACACACACATACACAGAGAGAGAAAGAGAGAGAGAGAGAAAGAGACACGCAGAGCTACACACACACACAGGTGTTGACTTCTACGTGTATTAGTGTGAAAAAGGATTCAGCGGCCGCGGCTGTTTTTAGCTTTGTGACGGCGTTTAGCAGTCGTTGTTGCTGCTGCTGTTGTTGTCTTTTATCGCCACTCGCGCGATTTGCCCAAACAAATTACAAATTGGGTTTAACTACTATTTTTTATGCTGCCACGGCGTTTTGCGAACGCTTCCCGCAGCTGCGTTTCATATTCCACACACAGAGAGGGAGAGCGAGAGTGTGTAAGAGAGAGAGAGAGGAGAGCCCACCCACAGCTATCCCTTGGTTATACTCTTTATTTTTTATTGTTGTTTGATTTTCGCGGTCGCGCGTTTGGCTTTTCATTTCATTAAACCGGGGCCCGCCAATGTTTTTGCGGCAAAGCTGTGTCAACAAATCGGCCGGACTCGGACCCAGACCCAGTTACGTACCCGGACCCGGGCTCCATTTCATACTGGACGCACTTTTTGCCATGTTAGAAATACATTAGGCAATGTGGACCTGAAGCGCGCTCCGTATCTGTCTCTGTTTGTCTCCGGGCCAAAAAAAACGCATCTAAATGTATTCTACAAACAAAACCGGAAAAACTCCGAGCATTTTCATTTGTTTTTGTTGATTTTTGTGTAAAAGGTTGCACATTCCATCAAATATAAGCGATATGATCTCTGAAAAATGTGGCTAAACTAGAAATCGAGCCAGAAAAAGAAACTTATAAATATAGCTAACTATTTCCAACAGCTATCATCTTTCCCACTTTTATATATTTATTGAACTTAGTAGGCATCAAACAAGTCTATCTGCCACTCAGTTTTGATAGGTTCGCATTTCTACGGAACTGAGTAGGCTCGGCTCCTGCGTGTGCCCTAGTGAGGTCTGGAGCTTTTTTCATTCAACTTAGAAGGCTCTGGACATACAACTCTGTTTTGTTAGGTTTAAATTTCTACGGAACTTAGTAGGCTGTGCTCATGCTTCTGCCTTTGTGAGGCCTGGAGCTCTCCCGAAATGCTCATTCACTTTTAAAAAGTCTCACAAACGGGTCAGTTTCCTGCTTTTTCGTGAATTATATATTTTATACAAATATTTTATATTTTTTTCTAACCAAACCCATTTTTTTTTTTTACTGTAAGTACTGAAAACCAAAATTGTTTTTTTGTTTAATTATTTTTTTTTTCTATTTTTTCTCGTGTTTTTTAAATATATCAGAAGAATATCGAATTTTTTTTTTCATTCAACTTAGTAGGCTCTGGTCATGCCACTCAAATTTGTCAGTTTTGAATTTTCATAGAACTTAGTAGGCTGTGCTCATGCTTCTGCCTTTGTGAGGCCTGGAGCTCTCCCGAAATGCTCATTCACTTTTAAAAAGTCTCACAAACGGGTCAGTTTCCTGCTTTTTCGTGAATTATATATTTTATACAAATATTTTATATTTTTTTCTAACCAAACCCATTTTTTTATACCCTGAGCCCATTGAAAATGGGAAATCAGGGTATAATGTTTTTGTGAAAATGTATGTAACAGGCAGAAGGAGACGTAGCAGACCATACAAAGTATATATATTCTTGATCAGCTCGATGAGCTGAGTTGAAATAGCCCTGTCCGTCTGTCCGTCCGTCCGTCCGTCCGTCCGTCCGTCCGTCCGTCCGTCCGTCCGTCCGTCCGTCCGTCCGTCCGTCTGTGTGAACGCAGCGATCTCGTAAACCACAGAAGCTAGAGAGCTGAAATTTGACATGTATACTCCTGAATACCATACGCTATACGAGTTTTTTTCAAAAATTCGATAACTCTTCCCGTTCTCTTTTTATCGATAAATTTCGATAACTTTTCGTCTCTTTTACGTACCGTAAGAGCTAGAGACATGAAATTTACTGTGTAGATGCCTGTTGTGAATGCAGACATTTTGTAATTTTTGGATTTTGGATGCCACGCCCCCTTCGCCCTAAATTTGCAAAAAACGCATTTCAAATACTAGAGACTTGTGCTTCGGCACATACACACATATGAATAACATAATCATGCCCTGAAAGTTTGAATCAAAAAGTCCTGCTAGAAAAAAAGTTATTAAACATTTAATTTACCATAGCGTAGGAGTCTTGCAGCCCAAGCGCTGTCGCTACGTCAACTGCGCAGTTGGCAGAGCGTGTGCTTGCGCGTGTGTCTGTGTGTGTGTATGTGTTGCTGGCAACATATGTATATGTAAACTAAGCATAGAATATTTGAAGTATCGGCACTTCGCAGGGCTCAGAGTATCTCCTAGTCGAGCCGTCTCGACTAGAGCATTCTTACTTGTTTTTTACTGTAAGTACTGAAAACCAAAATTGTTTTTTTTTTTCATTTTTTTTTTTCCTGTTTTTCCTCGTGTTTTTTAAATATATCAGAAGAATATCGAATTTTTTTTTTCATTCAACTTAGTAGGCTCTGGTCATGCCACTCAAATTTGTCAGTTTTGAATTTTCATAGAACTTAGTAGGCTGTGCTCATGCTTCTGCCTTTGTGAGGTCTGGAGCTCTCCCGAAATGCTCATTCACTTTTAAAAAGTCTCACAAACGGGTCAGCTTCCTGCTTTTTCGTGAATTATATATTTTATACAAATATTTTATATTTTTTTCTAACCAAACCCATTTTTTTTTACTGTAAGTACTGAAAACCAAAATTGTTTTTTTTTTATTATTTTTTTTCTATTTTGCTCGTGTTTTTTAAATATATCAGAAGAATATCGAATTTTTTTTTTCATTCAACTTAGTAGGCTCTGGTCATGCCACTTAAATTTGTCAGTTTTAAATTTTCATAGATCTTAGTAGGCTCTGCTCATGCTTCTGCCTTTGTGAGGTCTGGAGCTCTCCCGAAATGCTCATTCACTTTTAAAAAGTCTCACAAACGGGTCAGTTTCCTGCTCTTTCGTGAATTTTATATTTTATACAAATATTTTATATTTTTTTCTAACCAAACCCATTTTTTTTTTACTGTAAGTACTGAAAACCAAAATTGTTTTTTTTTTATTTTTGGATTATTATTTTTTCTATTTTCCTTTTTTTTTTCAATATATCAGAAGAATATCGAATTTTTTTTTCGTTCAACTTAGTAGGCTCTGGTCATGCCACTCCAATTTGTCAGTTTTAAATTTTCATAGAACTTAGTAGGCTGTGCTCATGCTTCTGCCTTTGTGAGGTCTGGAGCTCTCCCGAAATGCTCATTCACTTTTAAAAAGTCTCACAAACGGCTCAGTTTCCTGCTTTTTCGTGAATTTTATATTTTATACAAATATTTTATATATTTTTCTAACCAAACCCATTTTTTTTTCACTGTAAGTACTGAAAACCAAAATTGTTTTTTTTTTTTCATTTTTTTTTCCTGTTTTTCCTCGTGGTTTTTAAATATATCAGAAGAATATCGAATTTTTTTTTTCATTCAACTTAGTAGGCTCTGGTCATGCCACTCAAATTTGTCAGTGTTGAATTTTCATAGAACTTAGTAGGCTGTGCTCATGCTTCTGCCTTTGTGAGGTCTGGAGCTCTCCCGAAATGCTCATTCACTTTTAAAAAGTCTCACAAACGGGTCAGTTTCCTGCTTTTTCGTGAATTATATATTTTATACAAATATTTTATATTTTTTTCTAACCAAACCCATTTTTTTTTACTGTAAGTACTGAAAACCAAAATTGTTTTTTTTTTATTTTTGGATTATTATTTTTTCTATTTTCCTTTTTTTTCAATATATCAGAAGAATATCGAATTTTTTTTCGTTCAACTTAGTAGGCTCTGGTCATGCCACTCCAATTTGTCAGTTTTAAATTTTCATAGATCTTAGTAGGCTCTGCTCATGCTTCTGCCTTTGTGAGGTCTGGAGCTCTCCCGAAATGCTCATTCACTTTTAAAAAGTCTCACAAACGGCTCAGTTTCCTGCTTTTTCGTGAATTTTATATTTTATACAAATATTTTATATTTTTTTCTAACCAAACCCATTTTTTTTTACTGTAAGTACTGAAAACCAAAATTGTTTTTTTTTTTTTTTTGTTTTTGGATTATTATTTTTTTTTTTCCTTTTTTTTTCAATATACCAGAAGAATATATCGATTTTTTTTTCGTTCAACTTAGTAGGCTCTGGTCATGCCACTCAAATTTGTCAGTTTTAAATTTTCATAGAACTTAGTAGGCTGTGCTCATGCTTCTGCCTTTGTGAGGTCTGGAGCTCTCCCGAAATGCTCATTCACTTTTAAAAAGTCTCACAAACGGGTCAGCTTCCTGCTTTTTCGTGAATTATATATTTTATACAAATATTTTATATTTTTTTCTAACCAAACCCATTTTTTTTTACTGTAAGTACTGAAAACCAAAATTGTTTTTTTTATTATTTTTTTTTTCTATTTTTGCTCGTGTTTTTTAAATATATCAGAAGATTATCGAATTTTTTTTTTTCATTCAACTTAGTAGGCTCTGGTCATGCCACTTAAATTTGTCAGTTTTAAATTTTCATAGATCTTAGTAGGCTCTGCTCATGCTTCTGCCTTTGTGAGGTCTGGAGCTCTCCCGAAATGCTCATTCACTTTTAAAAAGTCTCACAAACGGGTCAGCTTCCTGCTTTTTCGTGAATTATATATTTTATACAAATATTTTATATTTTTTTCTAACCAAACCCATTTTTTTTTACTGTAAGTACTGAAAACCAAAATTATTTTTTTTTATTATTTTTTTTTCTATTTTTGCTCGTGTTTTTTAAATATATCAGAAGAATATCGAATTTTTTTTTCATTCAACTTAGTAGGCTCTGGTCATGCCACTTAAATTTGTCAGTTTTAAATTTTCATAGATCTTAGTAGGCTCTGCTCATGCTTCTGCCTTTGTGAGGTCTGGAGCTCTCCCGAAATGCTCATTCACTTTTAAAAAGTCTCACAAACGGGTCAGCTTCCTGCTTTTTCGTGAATTATATATTTTATACAAATATTTTATATTTTTTTCTAACCAAACCCATTTTTTTTTTACTGTAAGTACTGAAAACCAAAATTGTTTTTTTTTTATTATTTTTTTTTTCTATTTTTGCTCGTGTTTTTTAAATATATCAGAAGAATATCGAATTTTTTTTTTCATTCAACTTAGTAGGCTCTGGTCATGCCACTTAAATTTGTCAGTTTTAAATTTTCATAGATCTTAGTAGGCTCTGCTCATGCTTCTGCCTTTGTGAGGTCTGGAGCTCTCCCGAAATGCTCATTCACTTTTTAAAAGTCTCACAAACGGTTCAGTTTCCTGATTTTGTGAATTCGTGAAATATTTTTTTATACAATAAATATTTTAAATTTTTTAAGATCGGATAATTCAGAAGTATTTTCCCAATTATTATATCCTGTACTAATAAATAAATAAATTCTCCATTTTGCAGATGAGCAAACAGAAGGAGCAACGCATGTGTCCCGTGGGTACCGTATCGGGCACAGGGCGTCGTGCCGTCGTGGAGACATACGAGGGCACACAGCTGATGCCGGATGAAGCCATGTTGCCAATGCCTCCTCACAACATGGCCCCCAGTACGAGTGCTCTGCTTCGGGACACGCGGCTATTGCTGAGACGCTGCAGAAGCCTGTTGCGCCTGCTCAATCGTCGCGCCTAAAGAAATATACAAAAAAAATCGATAAAACCCCCACTACACAGATTTACATTACGTTAAGCCAACCCAATTATTGCCAATACTTTTGATACCCAGTTAATTCCAGTTTACCAATTGTTACTACTTATATTAACATGTATGCATACATACATAGATATGCATGTCCACAGGTGTGTGCGCACGCGAGCTCTATCTGTAAGTATCCTTTGGCTTCTACGATTCTCTGTAATCAAGTCATGCTCATATCGTTTCTATCCTCAGGTCACAGTTGTCAAGAGCAGATCATTCATATATACCTATTTTACCTGATGTTCCGCCGCCTAAGCAAACGTACGACGCCCTATTCATTTGAATTCGCTTTAAATTTGAAGTTTCTACCCTTAAAATGAATGATTTGAATATTAAATTCTTAGTTTCGTGAAAGAAATATTTAAAGAGTTAAATTGAATGGGGGTGGAATATATAATGGAAACTATATCTGAGGCGGGTGGTCAGTCGAGCTAGCTCCAATTGTGGGAATCAATCGCTATTGTTATATTATCTAATGTCGATCCCACACTGACTTGATAAGGATCAAAGGGATAACCCACATATGAAAAGGAATACTATATATGTATGTTCTTTGGAATGAGCACATATATAGTCATATATCACATATTGAAGAGCTATGCTGACTGTCTTCAATCTATCAACTATTCATCTCATCTCATCACAAATTTCACTCATTTCCTTCTATACCATACTCACAGGGTAACTACGAGTCGTGCAGACGCCTTCTGGCTCTACTCAGGCTGCTGCATGCAGAGCAGCGGCTGCATTTTTGGACCATGGCGTTACATTAACAAAGGATTGCCACACCACAGACGCGGAGAGCAATTTAAATGTATTAAGGGTCGCTGTCGAGCTGCACAACAGCTGCCCAAATCGCAAAAGGCCCCTCTCAGCAACAACAACAACAACATGGTAATGGCAACATTAAAATAAGTTTTAAAAACTAAGCAGCGCGGCTTGTGCCACGTCTCAAAGCAAACAAACGGGAAAAAACTGCTGCCACAACATTTAGAATATAAATTTCGTAAAACAAATCTCAGGCAGCAGCTTCCCCAAGGTATAAGCGGGCCAGGGTTGTCACATGTGCAGGGTTGCCAATCGGCTATCTGCTGTCTGCCCTCTTCTCTGTTCTCTATGCTATCTTGTATCCTTTCATTTTCTATCTTCTATCTGTTTTATCTTATACTTTTTGCCTATCTTCTATCTTCTACCTTGTAACTTGTACCTTATACCTTGTACCTTGTACCTTGTACCTTCTATCTTGTACCGTGTACCTTATATATTGTACCTTGTACCTCTCCCATATCTGTCTTTCGCTTTCTCTATCTCTCTCTCTCCTCAGTTTCTCTTATCTTCTCTTCTCTCCTCTACCTTAGACCCTTTCGATTCAGGGCAACACCTACACTTGACCCCCCAATAGCCCCCAAAGTGCATTTTGCCTAGCTTTTTTCGTTTAGGCCACATCTTGTTGCAACGGCTGATGCGGCTGCCGCCACCCACCTGCGGCCCCCCTTGGCCCCAGCCACTGACAAACGTCAAAATATAATTTTTGCGTGGATTTGCGTCTGCAACACAACAGCAACAGCAACAATAATAAATGTTCAAAAATAACAGAAAAAATAAAACCAGAAAATAGAAAATTTTTTACCACTTTTACAACTGCTGCTGCTGCTGTTGCTGCTTATCGCAACGCTGACTGAGTAGCACATTAATGTGGCCTATGTGACTGGAGCTGGGATTGGAGACTGGCGGTAAGGGCAGGAGCTGGGGGTAACAGTTGCCAGCGCATTGCATGTCCTACTGTGAGACATAATTTTTAATAATCTACAACACGACCGGGTTGAAAAGCGACAGCGCTGTGGCCCTTAGCTGAGCCCCTCTGCCCCAAAAAATACGCGCATGCAAATGGCTTAATTTAATATATAATTATACCCTGTAAATGGCGTCAGCTAGGAAACTGGGCATATTGGCCACCTGTGGCCTGAAACTGTAGCCAATTCTTGAAAGTCTCTACTCTAAAGCATAATTGAGTGAAGGTTTATCTTGAGGATAAATCATTTAGAGCTTCATTGTATATATAAAAGTCAAATTTACTTTAAGATTTCAAGATACTTTAAATACATAATCATTAAAAATCTATAATAAAACTAGTTTTCATTCTCATTGTATATTTTAACCTGCAGCTAAAGTGCCTGGTAAATTTTTAGAAGAATTTTAAAATATTTAATAAAATTTTTAGCACACAAAATTTAACATGAAGTTAACTACCTGGTAAATATCCAACTTATTTTGCTTTTCTATTTTTACGTAACTAATAAAGCTGATATAGACAACAAAACTTTTATTTAAGTTTTCTCTCACGCTCATTCTTATTGTATATATTTACCATGCAGTTAAAGTGCCTGGTAACTATTTGTCAAGTCATATTAAGCTGTTCTACCCCTCAAAAAAATATTTCTCTGGGATATGTTTTTCAATGACTAATAAAATGTATTTATCATGCGGATAAATTGGAATAAACATAAATTTTTATATATGTGAAGCTCTATATTGGCCAGTTTCCATTTTAAAACTATACCCTGCACCTAAAGAGCCTGGCAACTTTAACATGCAGTTGGTGTCGGGTCGCGTATACCCAGTCGTAGTGATTAGTTCGCGCTAACTGGTTTCTATCTGGCAGTTGGCTCGCTAAGGTGCCAAGGATAATGTGGATATGTATAGGTGTACTATATGGCCAGATTGTCTTGCCTAAGCCAGAGATTGATGCTGCCTCGCACAACCGCCAACCGCCGAGTGCCAACGCCCGACCGCCGACCGCCCTCGCAATCCCACTGCTGTAATTAAATTATCATGCGAGCTACGTAAAGCTGCCTACTTTTAGGCTGAGACATTGTTGCCTGCATACGTAAAGATGGTGCTCGGGCGACACTCGGCCTAGCCAGCCCCGCCCACACCCGCCTTTGGTAGCTGCGGTCTTGGTCTACTGAATGTTGTAATTCAAACGACAGCAACGGGTTAACATTAGCGCACTTTTTATGGCCATGCGTTGGATAAGTGCTCCTCGTTGTAGACCAGCTCCTGCTCGTTGTTGTTGTTGTTGGAGCTGTAGCTGCTGCTGCTGCTGCTGTTGTCGCATCTCTATGATTAGCGCTGAAATTTATGCCAGCCGCAAAAGGCATTTGCGACAGCAACAACTGCAGCTCGCTTTGTTAGATGTGTCCACGTGTATGGCCACGCCCACGACATCTAGAATTTCGCATAATATATGGCAAGGAGAAATATATTCAGCTGTATATAAAGTAAGCAAACAATCATATCGATAAACATATGTTATCGATAGGCAATTGGCTGAGGTAGCTTGCTGCTAAGCCAGTCAAATGCATTATCGCCTCTCTATGCGCATTTCATGTAATTTCTATATGTATATCATGAACATAAGTCTGTACCTAAGCTCGCCTGTCAATGTTTTTCGACTTGTTTTACTTTCTATCTATCTGTCTCGCTCTATTTATCTATCTATCTATACATATATATCTATCTCTCTCTCTCTCCATTTCTTTCTATCTATTTTTCCCTGCCTATCTATCTATCCCTGTCTCTCTAGCTACATATATCTCATTTGCTTCTACTCTCTTCTGTCTTCTTCTTTTTTACTCGCTCGTTCTCTCTCTCTCTCTCTCTCTCTTCTCTCTCTCCCCTTCTGACTTTCTGTGTTTACGTTTCTTTCTCTCTTTAAACATGTCTTTCTCCTTCATTTTCACTCTATTCTTTTTTCTATTTCTCTCTTTCTCTATTTATCCCTCCCCTTCAATAGCCTTTTGTGTTGTTTCCATCTTTCTTCGTCTCTCTCTTTCTCTCTCTTCTATATTATTCCTCTCTCTCTCTCTCTCTCTCTCTCTCTTCTATATTATTCCTCTCTCTCTCTCTCTCTCTCTCTCTCTCTCTCTTTCTCTCCCTTTCTCTCTCTCTCTCCTTCTTAGAGTAAGATCTCCTCTTCTTCACCCTTACCGTTCTCCTCAATTGTTTCGTCAAGATAGCGGCGCACTTAGCGGTCACTTCTTGGTTGTATGTCAATTTGGCTGGGTTCTCCTTTTGGTATTCATTTGCTCCCGGGTTCGAGGTGCACTCGAATTCTATTTCGGCCAGCAGCAGCAGCGGCGGCAGCTGTGTGGACCAAATGTGGACTTGGGACGTGCTTTTAATTTTTTAAAAACTGCTCTTAAAACGTGATAAAACACGTTGAAGCTGCAAATAGTTATAAAAGACACACGGAGAACATACGTATGTATATATATAGCATATTTATTTATGCAACGATATTTTTTTCTTATATATATATATAAAACGCGCTCAAATCCCCAGCCGCTGATGAGCGACAGAGAGAAAGAGAGAGAGAACGAGAGGGAGAGGTGCATGGGGGAAGCGGTGTAAGTGCTGCACAGCAAAGGCAGCAAACACAAAAAAAAATGTGTAAAGCGTGCATTTACATAATGAAAGATGTAGCAATATATGACAGCATGTGTGTGTGTGTGTCCGAGTTCGGCTGGGGATAAGCAGCAAGCGGGACATCATGTGCGTGGCTGGTTTTTTTTTTTTTTTTTGCTCCTATACATATATGCAAGGCGAGGCAGCGGGCAACGGAAAAAAAATTAAATTATAAAATATTGAGGCGAGTAAGAAATGCACAAAGCACACACACAGACAAGCAGTGGGCGCTGCTTGACTGCTTGCCCGCACTGCTTGCCAGCTGTGGGTCTAGATGGCGCTGTGGACCACACACAGAATTAATGTCCTTTTAGATACAAATGCAATTTATATATATATATATATAATATATATATATATGTGTGTGTGTGTCTGTGTGTGTGTGTGTGTGTGTGTGCGAGACGCCCCAAAAAATGCTTTCACATGGTCAGCTCAGCATCTTTTACTCCACTTCCTTCTGCTCCTCTTTGTTTTTTTGCTACATAATTTTGAATAACATTAAAATTATTAGCTACAAATGCAGAAAAAAAGGCAGAAAAAAATCGCAAAAAATGGGGCGTGGCACGGCAACAAATGTGCATAATGAGCTACGGTCTGACCAGGCTGCAGCCTTGGTAGGTGGGCGGCGCAGGGTTCAGGGTAAGTCGCTGTCTACGCCGAGATTTACGCGCGACACATTTTTTATTTGGTTCTTTTTTTTTTTTTTTTGTAAGGCTAAACACTTTTCAGTTGATATCGCAAATCCTTTTTTACAGCGCTTACATAATGATATGTGGGCAGCGGTTTTTTTTTCTAAAGTCCAGCTGCTGCGGTCTGCGTGGGCGGCGCCAGGCGTGGGCAGGTGGCAGGTGGAAGGAGCGAGCTATTTGCATGCAATTTGCGTTGTTTAAAATGAGAGCGAGAGGGTGGGAAAGGGTGAGAGAGAGAGGGAGAGCCTGTGATAAGAAACCGACGAGAAGAAGCAGACTAAGAGGAACTGTTATCCTGTCCAGCTGGAGGATACAGACTGCAAACTGGCAAAAAAAACTGTTTCTAGTTCACTTCAAGGTTCAGCCCGTGCCCAAGGCTAAGGACTACGCTATGGCATCTTTCATTAAAGTCAAATAAAACTTTAATACATATTTGAATGTTTAAAACTGTTTCATCAATTATTTCTTCGCCTGTCTATGCGATTCTCACCCGCCCTTCTATGCAATTCTCATAGTTATCAACTGAAGATATTAAACTTATGCAAATTGCTATTTCCGTATCTGACCTAACTCCAATTTTCCCATTTTTCTTCTTATACAACATGCATTTATGTTAATTTTCTTAAAATACATTTTCAAGAAATTAAAAAATTAATTTTTTTCCATGTTTATTCAATAATCAAATCAGACATTTATATGATTGTGGTTTACGCATCTATAAAACATCTATAAAACTGAAGCACAAAAGCCACGAATCTGTATTATTACAAATAGTATGCTAGGGTATCCACTAGTCGAGCAGGCTCACAAATAGGTACATATATGTATATATATAAACATATATCTCCATATTATGTGATAATGTAAAAATTATCCTCACGTTAATATTCTTAGCTTTAACCTAATTGTAAAATTATCCTCATGACAAATTTATCCACTTTCTTAAGTTTTGTGATCACCTAAGTTAATGCTAAGATTTAGGATCAAATAAAAGTTTAGCTCGTTGTCAACTCTTTGTTAAATTTGTTAAAAAATTTATCAATAATCTTATGCTCATGTCAGCCTGATTGGAAATTTAGTCTCATCTTTACGTGATCAACTCTGCCTTCACCTTATTCTATATAAATATAATTTACATTTCTATATATTTATAATCTATATCCCTAAACCTCACCATAGATGTTAGACCTAATGTCAAGTGGAACCTCTGTGTAGTTCTCTTACTTTGCTTTCAGTTTAAATTTAAGTACTCAAATTACAATCTGATTTACCTCGCAGTTAAATTACTCAGTGTAAGATTTTAGTGTTTTTATTTTTATCAGGATAACCTGTGTGTATAATATATATATCATTTGTAGTACATTGTATAATCTAAAACATTTCGGCTTGCCCTTACAGTGGCAACGAAGTTATTGGCTTAACTTTGCGCTTGCGTCGCTTGCGCGCCTTGCGGCGCAGCCGATCGAATTCTCGTATGTGCTTAACAATAAAATGCTTTAGGTCCTCGCCCTCATACTGACGGCAGGACATTGTGAATAGTATAAGCGAATTAATATAGAAAAAAAATCTTATATCATAATTATGCATATTAGAGTTGGGGCCCTGCCTGCCGCCGTGCTGCTCCCACTTCTGCTTCTCCTGGTTGCCTCCGCTCTTTTGCTGATTGTTGTTGTTGTTGTTATTGTGATTGTAATGATAGTGTTTGCGCACCTTGGGCGAGGGCGGAGGCGTATCCTCATCGCTGTCTGTCGAGTAGCGACGATTGCGTTTGCCAGCCGCATTTAACTGTTGCCGCAAATAATCGTAAATGCTCATATTTCTAATTGTGATCAAGTTGATGGCGTTGGTGTTGTTGTTGATGTCGCTGTTGCAGTTGATGCTTGTGATGTTCTTGTTGATGTTAGTGTTATTGTTGTCGCTTGTCGTTTGCCTTGTTAACGGTCCCGATTTATGCAGCGCCACATGCTGTAGATAGGGCCAACTGCCGCACGCCTTCTGCGCGCGTGTTGGAGTCGTTGTTGTTGTTGTTGGCAGCATTGGCTTGGTCTGTTTGTTTGCATAGCGAACATAATGTTGATCTACAGCAGTGACTGCAACGCGTCAATGATCAGCAATCAGCGGGCCCCAGAACATTTTCGATATTTTGGTATCATCTTCGGTTAAAAAGTATTGGCGGCCCAAATGTACAAACTCCTTGAGCGACACCTGGCCATCGCCATTCTTGTCTATCACAGCGAATGAAATGGCAGCATCCTCTTCAGATAGTCCCAGACAGCAGAAGAAGAGCTTGTATTGTTCGAGATCCAAATGGCCAGTGTGATCGAAGTCAACGGCCTGCAAAGCAAGTCAAATTTCAGTAAATAACCTATTCAATCAATTTCACATCAATCTTAAATACCTTAAACAAATAGGGCAAAAAGCGTCCAATGCGCTTAGCCATTTTCTTGTCGTTCAGTCGATGATGCAAATCGGTTAGGAACTGCTCAGCAGTCACTAGATTGTATGGGGTAATCTCGCCGAATTGCTCCTCCCAGGTCTGTTTAATCACCTCATTGAATTCCTCTGCCACCTCTTCGGACAAATGGCCCAAGTCGCTGAAGCGCTTCGCCAACAGCTTAAAATCATCGTACGAGACGACACCATCATGATTAACGTCCATGATGCGATGCAGAGTGCGCATTTTGCGGCGCCAGAACGCAGAATCGCCCTAAAAATAAACATTAATTAATTTAAATGTAAATTCAAATTATTAAAATATAACTGCCACAAGTCAACTGCTTGCGTGTACTGCTTATATCACACACACACTGTTAACGCTCAACATTAGCCAAGACAACAACCGTGCACTGCTTATGGGTCTGCGCCTGCGTCACCCACGACTGCGGCGCAGACGTCGCGAGTTCAAAATTCGACATTGAGCCAAAGCAAACTTTAAAAACTGGTTTCACACTCACACACACATACACAGTTTACTAGTTTTCGCCACGTGGCTCGCTTACCCGTTCGCTATGCTTCACATTGGCAGTTCTGCGACGTCTTTCAAACTCATCATCCGACTCCGAGTCCGAATCGCTGTCCTGGCGGCGCATAGTGGCTGCGCCAGCAGTTTTCTTTGAATATTGGCGCGCATTCTGCAGCGCAGTTGGTGGACGGTAGACAATGCTCCATGCACCATGTGCTGAAGCTGCCACCAGAAGCTGCAAAAGACAAAAAATAAATTCAAATAAAATTAGTTTTGATTGTTACAGTTTGCGAGTCATTGTTGCACAACTGCTTGTTGTTGTGTGCACTGCTTGCCTACTCCATTTCAAAACAAAACACACTCATAAATCAACTCTGTTAATGTTGTTTACTGCTGCATTAACAGCGAGCTGTTACACAATTTTTGGCGCTCACGCAGCGTCACGCCCTTCAATTTATATATGTATATGTAAGCACCCACACATAAACAAATAGTTGTTTTTGTTATTGTTATAGTTTTGCTTTGTTTTTGTTTTGTTAAGGTCAGTTCTAGATTCTTGTTATGGACCGGTTTTCACAGCAGCTTAACAACGACCCTGAGACCCTCCAATAGTTGTCAAAAGTTTTGAAAGTAACTGACGACCCAAGTCTACACGTGGCGCACAGTGCATTTGCAACTATTGTTTTGAGCTATGCTTTTGTCTTGCCTTTACCTTGTGCGAGTTGACTCTAGGGGCTAGAGCAGGAGAGAAACATGCAGATCACCTGCACGCACACCTACACATGACTGATTACAGCAGTAAATCTCTTATATGTGTGCGTGTGAACATTTTAATGAGTTTTCGGATCTGTTATGGCTTGTTAACAGTTTGATAACTAACAGATAACAGTATGCAACATTTCTAATTTTGTTTTTTCTTTCTTTCTCTTCTGCTCTTTTGTTTTTAATTACAAGCAGCAAAAGTTATCACAATTTTGTTGATAATGAATATTGTAGCTGCTCTCGTTATGATAATTATGATGACATCATTAATCTTAGTTGAATTTTGAATTTTAAATATCGTCTAGATGACTTGCTGATCAAAAGCCTAATACACACACACATAAGCTATGCGTGTGCCAAAACAAGCTTCACAAATAACAGTTAATATATGCCAAAAAGCAGCACAAAGCGCACAACGAAAGCCAACAACAGTGCAAAAATGTAGAGAATGAAGCTAACAGAGCACAATGGGTTCATGCCTTTGCTAGAACAGTCAGGGTTGGTGGCGCGGCTAGGCGCAACTATCGCCGCACGCAAGGCTTAGCTGGCTGACGATTTCCGTTTCGCCAGGTAAACATAAAACAGAAGTGTTTTTCTTTTTGTTATTGTTATTTGGCGCTTTGCGCATGGCAGAATTTGCGCAGTTCGCCGAGTCGCCCCATTTTTTCTATTTCTTTCTTTTTTTGGGGATGGTTTGAGTTGCTGTTGTTGTTTGTGCATTGAAAGATGTGCGTCTTGGGCAGTATTGATTGCTGTTAAAGAAAGGAATAGTTTTAAGAAACATATATGTACATATGTACACACATATATAGTGATCTATATATATAAATAACTGTAAAGCATGCTCCTCTACTTCTTCTTCTGCTTAGCTGTGCCACGCTTACAAAAACCTACTTTATATGCCCATCTCTGTCGTACACATGGTGGCCTCATTTTTTCTTGTAACTGTAACAGATGCCCCTTCCCTTCTCGCTTGCTCATCCGCTCTTTTGTTAAATTAATTTAACTAATACAAACATACACACAGAGAGTGAGAGAGAGAGAGAGAGACATATACAAACGCTTACATTGTTGTTGCAATCGCTTGTGGAAAAGGTGGAAAGGGGCTGGTGTTGCTGCTGCTGCAGTGCGCCCACCGTTGCGGCCATATTGCGTTCCAGGATTTCTCTCGAAGTACGCAATAGACTGCGGCTTACAATGGAGAGGGCCATGTTTAGTGTTGTTTTTGTTGTTATTGCAGCTGCTGGTATTGTTAATTTAACGGTAAACTTAAGTTGTTAAACTGTTTTTCTCTTTCTGGCTCTTCTTGCTGTTGTTGTTGTCCCTGTATCAGGCAAGCGAAAATAAATATGCAAGCTGACGGCGTTGCTTTGCTGCACTTATTATTATTGTTGTTGTTGTTTTACAGTCGATTGTTGCAGTTGCAGCGCGCATTTAACAACCGGTTTCAAAGTCACACACACAACAGTCTTTCAGAATGTTTTTTTAAACAAGAAAAAAAGTTGCACTTTTGTTTGCTTTTGCGTATTACACTTTTCAGCTCCTCTTCAACTTCTTATTCGTCTTCTTCTACTTTAGCTTGAACTTCTTCGACTTGTTTCCGTTCAACACGACCGTTCGCTGGCGCGTTCAAATTCGTTTTGACAGTGACTGTTGCGGCGAAAAGAAATGAAAACAGCGGCGACGGCGACGACGACGACGGCGACGCTGTACCAGAAGCGGCTTTGGATGTGTGCGTGCTTGCGTGTCTGTGTGTGCGCGTGTGTGTGTGTGTAAAATTGGGAGTGTGAGCATAGAAGGGCAGGCCGAGCGATGTTACCAGAAAAGTAACACACATACAGAGACACCAATTTAAGCCAGTAGTAAAATTAAAAACAACTTCAACAGATGTTACAGGCCGGTCGGTGACTCTCAAACTAACTATATACATACATATGTATATTACAAATATCTATTTTGTATGTTTTAAGCAATTGAATAAAGAGAAATTTAAATAATGCATGCTTTTTTCTTCGTACGTAGATATGTGTGTATGTATGCTCGCATGCACGTAAATTTACGGTAGTTTGTATGCTTATTGATAAAGTAAACGAAAACTTACATATTGAGGTCGGTGTGACAGACTGTTTGTTGTTGAGCGAAAGGGTCACACATACATACATATATGTATATTTACACACATGCATACATATGCACATACATATGTAAGCGCCAACGGTCGAGCGAGTTTTCTGTTTTTGTTCTACTTTTACTTCATTGCCTCACCACCACATACTTGAGTAGTGTGTGTGTGTGTGCTTGAGTTATATAATTGGTTTTGTTCAAATATAATGAGCGCTCTTTACTCTGCCCACTTTAACAGCGATCCTGCAGAAATTCTGCAGCGCAAAAAGCAGTAAACAAAAGAAAGAGAAGAGAAAACGGCAGAAGATGCAAGAGAGTTCACAATAATTAACAGCTGTTGTGCATCAGCTGACATCCACAAAGAAATGTTTTATGTGCATGCACATACATATGTATATGCATGTAAGATATAACACACACATAGATATACATACATATGTATGTATGTATGTATGTAGATAGATGATTTGCCATACTAGCAAATGTGCAAACAGACCCCAGCAGCGCCATTTATGTACATACATACATATGTATGTCTTCTTTTAGCTGTTTGGTGGGAGTGCAATGCACTCTGTATTCATTTGAAGTGTGTGTGGATGTGTGTGTGTGGATGTGTGTGTGTGGATGTGTGTGTGTGTGTGTCTGCATGTGAACGTGTACAAGAACAACGCGCGCATCGGTAGCGGCAGAGACAGCGGCATCGGCTGACTTCCAAAACGTCACGTAACGTTTTAAGCGCCGGCGATTGCAGGCAATTTACATGAGACGACAACAGGTTAAGGAAAATGCTTTAGTTACCTTGCAATATGCATGTGTGTCTATTATGTATGTAGGTGTGAACGCTGAATTGTATTGTACGCTCAATGCTTTCCCACAGCTCGACACACGTCGCTGTTTACGCTAAGTTGAGAACATTCGATTATACATATTTGCAAATCATTTAATGTTTTATAGATATGTACATATGTACATTGTACATATGTACATATGTAAATACATTTTATTTACACTATTACTCTATATCTAGGTTTTTAGCAATTGAGTACAATAAACTTTAGTAATTTGAGATTTTCGTGATCAGCATACTAGCCTTCTTACGTCACAGGCGTAAGTCTGGAATCGCCAAAAACAATGCGTAATTACATACATACATACATACATATGTATGTACATACATCTGTACTACATCTGCATGTTAAGTAACAGCAGATTAAATAAAAGATGACGTGCTTTCGTGTAAGAAGTGTATGTGTTTTCTTACATACATTTGCATACTTAGATAGCTACATATGTACATACATACATATGTATGTATGTATGTATGTACATATGTGTCGCACATGCTGATCTGCGACCGGCTTATTAAATGGCAAAATATTGTATGAACATAATTATGTATGTTTATATAATTATACATATATGTGTATACGTTTTATGTAATTGTAAGTGTAAATGTAATCGCTTTTTCAGCTGTTGAAGCGTGGCGGGAACCTGAAACACATATGTACATACATATGTATGTACATACGTACACACTTCTGTATTTGTATGCTGTGTAGAACTTCTGTTTCTGTTTTCGTTTTGTCTTTTGATTAAACACATGTTGTTGTTGTTGTTTTGGTGTTGGTTTTTTTTTGCGCTGCTTAAGCGTTTGGCGCTTTTGTCAAGGTTTCTTTTTCGTCTGTTCGAGATTTCCGCAACGCCATTTAGCTTTTGGCGTACGTGTTGTGCCTCATTGTCGTCTGCCGACTCCACAACAACAACAACATGATACTGGTATTTTCAATTTCATTAATACTGCGCTCTGCATTCGCATTGAGAGATAATTTCCATGTTGCATGGGAGAGTGCGCTGCCGTTTTTGTATGCGGATTTTGGCACGTCAGCACCGTTATCATGAGAGAGCAAGAGAGGCGGGTGATATGCATATGTACAGATACATACATATGTGTGTGTAAATGTTTTTTGTAATGCTGCCTTTGAGAATAAAATGAGATAAAATTAAGTGTGTTGAGTGTGTGTGCGTGGTTGCATGTCAATGCGTGCATTGGTATACATGTAGGTATATGTATGTATGTGTTTGCGTGTGGTGGCGTTGCCACATTGCCGCAAAGTCTACGTGCGACATGCAACGTATCCTTTTGTGTTGTCGTAGGTTCAAGTCGAAGGCAAATGCACTGAAACTTTGCTATTCATATGCACACATACATACAGACATGCATATGCATGTGACCATGTGCGTGTATGTATGTGCTTGCATTTGCTTGTAAATACATACATATATTTACAGTAATTCATGGACAGCTAAAATCTAACGGCTTATCAGCGCGAGCTGCTTGTGCTATTTTTCATTTATTATTTTTGTTTATTGTTGTTACAATTGATAAAAAAAAAACGAAAACGAAAAAAGCCAACGTCCATCATTAATTTGAAAGTGCGGGCGCTTTGTATGTAAAAGATTAGACCAAAAAGTAAACACAAAATAAACGAGGGTCGTTTCACAAGTTCTTGTTGTTCAGCTGGGCACGTGGTGTGGAAAGTTCTCAACTGATCTAGCAAGCTTTTGGCTTACAAACGGGTGTAATAAATGATGGGAATTGTTTGTTTGTTTGTAGTATTTATCTATGTTGAGCAGCTTTATTTGATCTATAAGTGTGCAGTAAATTTTTTTTTATATTAATATTTATGTACATACATATATTGTTTATCAAAGCATTTGCAAACTCATAAAACTGCCCTCGCCGAAAAAAGTCACAAACAGATTTCGAAATAGCTTCGACGAATAGGGTAAATAAGAAACCAAACTGGTAAACAAAGTTTTTAATTTATTTGTATCTATATATTTATTTTTTTTTTTTTTTCATTTTGTTTGCCGCTCGCTTTATGTTGCCAAAGTTCAAGATTTGTTTTTTTCTTCTTTTTTTTTGCAGCGATTCAAGTCCAAGCTTTAAGCAAAAAATATATTGAATAATTAGCTACTTGATTAATAGAACCTAAAACTGTTATAATTATGCAGAGTTCAATTGGCCTTGCAGAGCAACAGACAAATATCACAAAACAAAGCAAAGGAGAAATCAAAATATTTAAAATATGTACATACATACAGTCGCGGACAAAACTCTACATACGACCCCCTTTTTTTGAATTCAACCCGATCTATAGCATTTAAATAAAAAGTAATGATGCAGTTTTGTGGCAAATATAATTATAAGACAAATAAAACAAAAATTGTGCATTTTCATCGCTTACTTCAAAAGTTATTCATAAAAAATCGAAAAAAGGCACTGACAAAAGTGTACGTACGTTACGCTATTTCACTCTTTTTGCTCTTGTTTTTGCTAAAATATTTCTGTAAAGTACATTTGTTTAATAGTATGCTTCTTATGTGCGTTCTTCTTTGAATTTGTAACATTTGGGAAAATACAAAAAGTTTAATATCGCTATAATGTCGCCTCGTAAAGAAATTTCAGCTGATTTGCGAAAATTAGTTATTAATTATAGAAATAATAACATCTTTTGGCAAAATAGCAAGCCGCGCAGTGGCCGCCCAAAGAAGCTCGACCGACGAGATATCTCGTTTATGCAGAATGCTGTGGGCTGTGGGCGGCCACTGCGCGGCTTGCTTTGGATGGAACCCGAAGTCATGAAGTTTTTAACAATTGTCTGCACTGTAGATTTGCTTAAATTTAAAATTTCCGCTATTTTGCCAAAAGATTTGTTATTATTTCTATAATTAATAACTAATTTTCGCAAATCAGCTGAAATTTCTTTACGAGGCGACATTATAGCGATATTAAACTATTTTAATTTTCCCAAATGTTAAAAATACGTACACTTTTGTCAGTGCCTTTTTTCGATTATTTATGAATAACTTTTGAAGTAAGCGATGAAAATGCACAATTTTTGTTTTATTTGTCTTATAATTATATTTGACACAAAACTGCATCATTACTTTTTATTTAAATGCTATAGATCGGGTTGAATTCAAAAAAAGGGGGTCGTATGTAGAGTTTTGTCCGCGACTGTACATACATAAACAACAGCAAAAAGCGATGCACAAAAACATGCAAACTTACAGCTGTGCATGTACACGTCTCTCTGTCTTTCTGTCTCTTTTCGTCTCGTTTTCTTTGCGTGTACTCTGGCATGTGTTTTGGTGGTATTACTTTAGCTGTAATCCACACCAGAAGGGCGCATCATGGCTGCCTGACAGAGAGCGATGTTTGCTGCCTACAGTGCGCGCTTTAAGAGATGAACTCTTTGTTTTTTAGCATTAACATAACATGCAGGTCGATAATTTAGCAATAAGAAAAATATTAAGATATTAAGACTTCCAGGCACAATTATATTAAATTTAAGAGATTATCTAATTCAACTCAGCTCAGCTTTCGATTATTCATTATTCAGAGCATTCACTGTGCCATGTGTGCTGATTACCCCTTCCCCTTATTGGTCAAGTGCTAAGTGGTAAACAGCAATTCCGCTGGCCCTTCGGCAGCACTTTTGTAAATTTATGGCTATTTTTAGGTGAAAATACGTTTCGCTTTATCTCTTCACGAAAATAAGGGTAATTTGTAACTTCGGCGACGTTGAAGCCGGCACGTTAGCCAAAAAAAATCATGCGTAAACAAAATTGTAAAAAAATGAAAAACAAATAAACAAACAACAATAACAAAGCCCCACAACCTTAAAGAACTTATCGCATTACAGTTTTAGAGCCATTAGCCACAAATCAATATTATGTATAGTTGTACGAGAAGAGAACAATTGTAATTGGACAGATGACATGAGAGCGCTTCATATCGTGTAAACATGAAATTCTTTGCTACCTAGCGCGTAAAAATAACATTTTAAACATGCGCGCTTTATAGCTTCTTCAACAGTTGCTTACTTAACGTTGCAGACGTTAGTGCTTAAAAATAACATTAATCAGGGCTACATTACATAAATTCGCAAAAGCTGTTAGTCGAAATCATCTAGTGCATCTTGATGTGGCACCATTGTGATTTTTCCCACCTAGTGCTTAAAAATAACATTAGGCAAGCTTTTTAAACTTGCGCGCCTTAGATTCTTCAACAGCTGTTAAAAATCATATTATTTAGGGTTACATTTACACAAATTCTGCAACAGCTGTTAGTTGTAGTGCTGTTAACAGCACACTTGGTGTTGCAGCCAATGTAAAATTTTAAATGTAATAGATTGATATTTCTTGATCACTGTTTACATTTATTTAAAAAAAATGAAAGCAACAGAGCATTTGTAAAACTTAGTCAATTTGGAATTAACTTATAAGATAGCAAAATTAGCGGCAAATACATCGGTACATATCGATATAGCACCAATGCACGCTCTTAACCAACACACACCGATAATTGGCAATCGATTGTCAGCGATATCCATTGGAGTGTATCGGTAGGCTTTCTGTCAGAAAAAAGAAGCAAAGATTGCAACAGCAACGGAATAGATTTATTGATTTTAATATTCAAGTTTATAAAACAGTTGCAAGTGCTGAACTTAATAAAAAGCACTCTGGCAAAATGGAGGCGCTGGTGAACTACAGCAGCGAGGATGACCACGAGGAGGAGTCCGGCTACGAGATAAGGGTAAATACAACTCACAATATTTTTGGGAAAAAAAAACCCAAATGTCAAAAAAATTTTTGTGTATACATTTTGCCGAGGCGTGCATGCCTCTATGCATATGTGTGAGAGAGTGTGTGCATGTATGTCTGCTTGTGCGTGCTATCCATATCTATAGTATAAGCTGAAAACTGTGTTGAAATATGTAAATACGTATGGCGGGCAATCCACAACACAAACTAAAATCAAGTCAAGACTCTTTCCCTTCCCCTGTCCTGCTCCACCGTTCCCCAACCAATCAACAATCTGCCTCTTTAATTGTAGTTGTGCCTAGTGCTTTAGTTAAATAATGCGAATTTGCTGTTTCTGAATAGTTGAACCATTCCCCTAGGCACCACAACCGACACCAACACCATCTGCTGCTAGCCGAAAGCGCAGCTCGCCGCCCGTACATGCATCAGCTGCAATTACGACTGCGTCCTCATCAATGGAAGCAGCAATTACATCAACAACAGAAACAGTTGCAACATCTTTGAGTGGTCTAAAGCATCACAAGTCGCATAAACACAAAAGCAACGAGCGGCAGTTGCGACGCCAGCGTCGACGTTCGAGCAGCCATAGCGCCAGCAGCGGCAGCGACAGCAGCGTCGACGCCGACGACAGCAAAGACAAATCGAAAAAACATCTGGCAGCGCTGTCGCCAACAACAACATCCAGCTCAAAGGTAGTTAAAGATCAAGTGACTGGCAGTGGACGACATGGGCATCACCACCATCGTCACCATCATCACAGAAGCCGCAGCAGTCGCCATAATAACAGCAACAACAACGACGAGGTAAACTTTTGTTCTTACTGCCATATAGAAATATATAGCTCGAAATGCCTCATATAAATACTTAAGATGTAAATGTATGTAATGGAATTTGATGGAATTTGCATTAATTGGCAACAAGTTGAAAAATTCGATATTGGAGAATCAAGATGAGTGAGATATGTCATGGATGAAGAGTCTTAACTTTATATTACCTTCCATAAATGCTGTAAACTATTTGCTATGAGCAACAAATATTGATATATTCATATATACTATATCTGTAAAGTGTTAGAAGGCGTAAGCTAAATAATTATCTGTTATATTACATGACTAACTATGTAAGAGATATGCTGTAAAGCCTAATGATGTAAATCTTATAACATGTTACTGTTATCTCTAACTATATAAGGCATATGCGTATTGTGTCTGCCAGAACGAATCTCTGTGCAGGAGACTCTACTCAATATGTGCTCAGGTCTCTGAGTATTTAGACGTCAGTTCCCACACAATATGTACTTAGTTCTCTGAGTACTTAGACGTCAGATCGCACTCGCGTCTCTTCGTGCTTAGGCTCGCTGAACATAGCTGTAGAACCTCTCTGTCAGGCATTCGACCGATCGATTCTCTTAGGTTGCTTCTCGATTCTCTTAAATATTTGTATTTATAACATATTAAAGCTCTAAGAAGTAGAGATCTATAGAAGACAAAAGTGAGGAATAGTTAGAAAACTATTATCCATATATAATATAATATCAAATATATGTACATATATTAGGTATTTCAAAAGTAATACTTCATATAGAACTTAGGCTATGTCAACCTCTTTAGACTCTCTTGACTTATCGATATCATTTAGCCAACTTGAGAGCTGATTAATTGATCCAACGACAAAACATGCCCATCAAATATAACTGCAAAGAATCTATAGAGCAAGAAACATATTGTTAAGTGTTTATCTGAGGCACGTAGTCGTAGCTCGTAGTCAATTTGTTTCAACTTTTAAATAAATCTTAATGTTGCTTTGTTTTTCTATGTGTACATAAAACGTAATTTATTTTTTAAGAGTTTTGATTTATGGTTTGTTGTACACTTTCAAATTTCTCAGCTTGTCCGATTTGTCCGCTTGCCTCAAGTTCTCTCTCTCTCTCTCTTTCTATATATGTGTATGTGCGCGTGTGTGTGTTTGTGATATGGTTTTTGGTTGGTGTTGGGCTCGAGGTTGTTGTAAGAACTCTATTAATATCTCTCTATATATATAATTTCCTATTCTAATTTCGATTTCTATATTTTTTGATTAATACATATTTAAGATAAAACATTTATGCAAAACTTTTATATTTATATATGACTAAAATATACCATTTTATTATTGTTATTATTATGTAAAAAAAAACAAAAAAAAAAAAAAAACAAAAAAAAAACAATTAAAGAAACCAAAAAAAAAAAAATAGTCTCGACCAGGACCTGGACTTGAACATTAAAAAAAAAAAAACAAAAACTGTAAACGAACTGTACGATAACCGATAACCGACCATCGATAATCGTTGATCGATAAACCGTGATCGTGACTGTCTTAGAGTTATTAGAGTTGTACCAACGTGCCCCACTCCTTTAACTCCTTGAACACACACTCTGACCGCAAGGTTTGCGACCAAGAGCGAAAGCAGATCGAGACGCATCCAATGTGAGTATTCCAACAAATCAATAATAACCAAAAGAAAATACAAAATACAAAAAAAAAAAATAAACACAAATACTTAGCATTTGATCAACACACCTCTCGACGAGGAGGCGAGCGACTCCAATCAAATTCTTTTGCAGGCCAAGCGCAATCAACAATCCACAAGCAAGATCAGGAGCAGATGCAGCTGTCACAATGTCTCAGTTCGGTTACTTAACAGCAACAGCGACTAATTAACCACAAAATTTCTTTTAACTTATCATTTCATTATGTTCTGTTATGAAACAAAAGCAAAGAGAGTTTCATTTAAAACTTAAAAGTTCGTTTAGTTGAGCCTGAATGTCCATGCACTAACTTCAATATCTGCTGCCTGCTTCTTTTCATTGCAGGATGCACGCGGCAAACAGCGCGACATGGAGCGCAACAAGGATAAGGAGCGCGACAAGGAGTACGGCAAGGTGAGAGTGAAGCAAAGAAGCGAGCAGAAAGAGAGAGTTTAGAGTTTGCAAACCTTAACTATTAAAAAAATAATGATTCATACTGTTCAAGAGTTGCTTAGCAAATATGCCAATTAGCCGGCTCTATTCTTCTCTCATTTCAATCCATGACAAGTGAGACCTGACTCTCGCTCTACTTTCTCCCTCTCTCTCGTTTCGGTTTACAATCTCTAACAAACACTTTCATTTACAGAGCGAGCGCCATCATCGCACCAAGGAGAGCAACAAGGAGGGCGACTATAAGCGTGAACGCGAGCGTGATCGTGAGGAGCGCCGTCATGGCAGTGGCAGCGGACGGGACAGAGACAGAGATAGGACTGGCTCCAGGCATCAGGGCAAAGAGGCGCGCTACTATAACTCCTCGTCCGCCACTTCGTTGACGTCCAAATCTCAGTCACAGCAACAGCATCAGCACTCGCGTCGCTCCTATGACGAGCGCAGCCGTCGTCGATCTCGTTCTCGCTCGAAATCTGGCTCCCGCACACGCACGCCCGTCGAGCCATCCAACAGTCGCCGGCGTCATGTGTCATCGCAGTCAACACGCAAATATCGTAAGCGTGGCTCGCATGATTCCAGCAGCCGTTCGAGATCGCCGCCACCTCGTAGCTCCATGGAGCCGGTGATGAAAGCCGCCTATCCTTCGTCGGCGCTGCTCGGCAAGCCGCCGAGCCATGCCGTATCATTCTCACCTGGTGGAGGCGTAGCAGCCGCAACGACAGCTGCAGTGTCTGCCACCATGTCGGCTGCAGGCGGTGCTCCGGGTGGCGGGCTGCTGCCCACGCCCAACTACGCACCCAAAATACCATCTTTAATGTCGCTGGAGTTGAATACGCCGACCAGCACGCTAGTCGAGTCACAGCCGTCAGCTGTGCAGCTACCCAAGTACTATAATCCAGGCATCATCAATGCCAACCGCTACGCCGAGCAGCAGCAGAAGCGCAAGCTACTATGGGGCTCCAAGAAGAACGAGGATTCGGCCAACAAGTGGGGCAATGCGCATTTCTCTCAGGACTCCGACGGCAAGGTGGCATCCAAGTTTATGCGGCTCATGGGCATCAAGAATGCCAACAACTTAAATCCCAGCGGCAACAGCTCCGCCACCACCAACAACAATAGCACTAATAGCAACATCAACAACAACAACAGCAGCAACAACAACCAAAACAATGGAAACAACGTAAGCGCCACAGGCAATGCGGATGCCACGACTGACCCAACATGCAGCAGCAACGGCGGTGGGGCATCAGTCCCAACCGACGTGCAGTTGCGCCAGCGCATGTTCTCCAACATGGAGCAGCAGTACGAGGTGGCACGCGCCGCCACCCACACAATGAGGGGCGTCGGCCTCGGCTTTGGCTCGCAGCCGCGCAGCTTTTAAAGAGCGCTGGGAGTAGATGCTGTAAATAGAACAAAACTCGTTAAGTCACCTACAACAACTGTTCTAATAATATATTCAGTTCGCAATATTTATTTGTTTAAACTCAAAACTTCTTCAATTCTTTGATTATTTCTCTTATTGTTTCCCTTTTTCAATTACTTCAAATAAATTTTGCGAGAAAAAGTTCCAATTCAAAAGAAATTGTTTTTTATGGTGTGGAAGTTGAAATATTGAAGAGATAGGCTTGCGATATGTATATATAGCATATAATACTCAGGATTATTACGATCTAATTGATATAACGACCAGAGGAGAATAAAATAAAGATTTTGTTTAAGGGATTTGGATAAGCTCAAATAATTCCTGAGATAATTATATGAAACGATGATTCCTTGGATTGAAATGGATATTGGGAAATTACAAAAAAATATTCATTCGGCAATTCTGATTAAAACAGCATCCATTTATATAAAAAATCTACTTTTATTTACTTTTTAGCTTATAAATATATATGATATAATCGACATTCAATATGATATATATATATATAGGTGTGCCCCTGCAGAGAGTTGTGTTTGAGCTTTAGATTTGTATTGTAAATATTGCAGATTATTCGAGTCTTTCTTAGGGTTTATGGAACTATTACATTTGACACACATTGGCTGTATCTCCCTCTAGAGATTCTCTACAAGGGCATTGTGACTTCGGTCATCCGAAGTGGGGCTTAAGTCGTACAAAATGCAATCTCATTTCTATGTGCACATACAAAATAGAGTATTGTTACATTGACTTGAATCTCCTATAATGTATATATATATATATGGTATATTACTAAAGCTAGGTTGGTCCTTCGATTCTAACCATTTGCAGACTTTTACGAATTTCGACAGTTTAAAAAGACAGTCGTAGAGCTAATGAGCTACGTTTCTTGTGTTCGTTTACAATCTCAAATATAAATATGATTTCTTTGCAAAATATTCGAAAGACGTAGACATAAAAGAGTCTGCGCTACATGCTATAAATATATATATATATATCTGAATATTAGAATAATCAATCTCGAAATAGCTGCCAACTAAGACTAAGTGCGTGACTTATGCTGCCCAGCGTGACTTCTGCAATTCGATTTGTCCCTCCAGCGTCTTGGCCAGGTAGATGACCAGTAATTGAACCAGTGCCACGCCCAGTGCTATGCCAGCAATGGTATAGAGATTCCGTTCCGCCCAGACGCGCACAACCTCAATGCAGCCGCTGGTCCAAATCAGTTTGCTGGCAGCCGCCACTGAATGCTGCTGGACGCCATAGCCGCACATGATGTTGACCAGGCCCGTGCTGATGTCCGTCGCATTGATGCAGCAGCTGTAGGGTACGCCGCACTTCTCCACCGACGGCGAGGAGCAGTTGAAGTACTCGTTTTTGCTCCAATCCTGGTAGCCAGCGTTGCTCAAGCCGCAACACTGGAACTCCTTCTGGGCGAAATCAATGAAGTTCTGCAAATCTGGATCGTCACGATACGAATGGATGATCTTGTCCGTAAACTGATCCTCGAGGAAGGAGTTCATGTTTTGCGGAAACACAAAGCAAATGATCGCTGTAAATAAACAAATCTATAGTATATGTATGATCTGATCATTCGAGTCACCCCCACCTATGGCCATTTCCATGAGGAAGAATATCAGCAGGCACAGCGAATAGAACTTGAGCAGACAAGTGTTTTCTCGCAGTGCGCCCAGGCAGCCGGCGAAGCTGACCACAAAGATGACAATGCCGGTGATGATCATCACCAGCGATATGTTCAGTATGACATCGTAGATGTTTTCCAGCTTCACCCAGCCATTCGACTCCTCCCACTTTATCTTGAACGCGTAGACGCCGATGCTCAGGAGCAGCCCGCCGAACAGCCAGAACAAGAAGTTCAATATAAATATCATGTACTTCACGCAGGAGCTGACGAACGTAAAATGATGCGGATAGGAGATACGCTGATGCATATCGCGCACCTCAATGCCATAGTAGCCGCCGTTGCCTCCGCCCCCACCGCCGCCTCCTCCTCCGCTGCCATGGCCATGGTATCTGTAATTACTCATTGCTTGTTGTCTGGCTTAACACACACACATATTTGCTTATATTATATATTGTTCAACACATGATTGTTCGATTCGCTTGACTTATGATTTATTTTCGTTATGTTTTTACATTTTGTATTGTTAAAACGATTTCATCTGTGGCTCATACTCTAATCTAAACACTGAGTGTATACATATGTATATATGTCTATCGATATATCGATAAGTTGAATTCGCCTGCAACTGCAGCTGATAGTCAAAGCAAACCGTGAACTAAATCAAAAATATGAATTAACTTAATAAAGAATTTATTATAAATTTAATATATAATGATTATTAATAATTTTGTATTAAAAATTAATCATTCCTTCACTTGGTATTTAATTTTTCCTTTAATTATGCATGCGTTTGTTTGGTTCACTTCAGAACTAGTTCAACTATAAACCCAGTATTTCTGTAGATATTGGCACGTGAATGAATCAGCGCGCTGCTCGTCTTAGTCGATTGCAAGTTGTTAACAACTGAACTGATAATGTGCGTCGCTGTTGCCGTTCAAAGTTTGAACCGCATACCATGCAAATCCGGCAATAGCCATTATCGCCGATAAGCAGCAAGCAGCCAATTATTAGTATGTGCTACGCTATTTAATAGCAACAGTTCGATAACATACGCAGTCGGAGCAAAGATCGCCGCCATGAATTTTCTGCTGCGCTTCATCATATTCTGCTTTGATCCGCTTGGCCTGGGCCGTCGCTTCCTGGTGCGGCCCGCTCTCAATCTGACGCTCAATGTGTACGATCGCTTCCGCAGCAAGGCCGACGAAAAGGTGGACACCATACGGGAGCTGGTGCTGCGATTGGGCTTGATCGCCTTTGCCGTCGTCCTGATCATCTGGCTGGCCGTCTTCTTCTATGCCGCCTTCTACTATGTCTACATGCCGCCCATCTCGCATACGCGGCCCGTGCATATGCAGTTCAAGTGAGTATCGCTCTCTCTCCCTCTCTCTCTCTCGTTCTCACTCTCGTTTATGATTAAATGATTCATATTTGTAGAACCTGCTTGGACACGAGCACGCCGTGCACCTTTCCCCATGCCCACGTCTCGCTGACCAAGAAGCAACAACTGCTGATGGTGGGTCAAGCGTACAAGGTCATTGTCAATATTGATATGCCGGAATCGCCGCAGAATCTAGAGCTGGGCATGTTTATGGTCTGCGCCGAGATGCGTGACTATGATTCCATGTTGCGCGGGCATTCGTGTCGCTCGGCCATGATGCGCTATCGCTCGCCCCTGATCAGGCTGATATCCACCTGGGCGCTTAGTCCGCTCTATGTGCTCGGCTGGAAGGAGGAGTTCCAGAAGGTGCCGGTTGAGATCTTCTCACGCTACCTGGAGGAGCGACAACATCCCATCACAGATGTCTATGTGGAAATCCAGTCGCAGAAGATACAGTTCTACACGGTGACGCTGCATATCGAGGCGGATTTTACTGGTCTGCGGTACATCATGTTCAACTGGCCAATTCTGTCGGCAATAGTGGGTGAGTGCGGCTGCTTAATACCTGTTTCGAAATGGCTCAATTGGCATATACTCCTCCACAACTTGCAGCCATTAGCGCCAATCTATTCTTTATATTGGTCGTCTTTCTGCTCAGCTGGTATCACTGGTCGGATGCCACATGGCTGCACAATTTGCAGATCCGATATGCCCGCCTCACCAATCAGCTGCAAAAGAAGGCCAGCAGCGTGATCCTGTCCAGCGCGAGCAGCTTGCGCGACGACGACGAGCTGAGCTTCATGGACGAGAAGTACGAGATTGCGGAGCTGGGCGCCCACGGCGACGAACTGCAGCTGGACAAGACCAGCGACAAGCCAGCCGAGAGCTCCGATGTCCAGGCGGTGCGTCAGCGCAAAGCAAAGGAGAAGGCCTAAACGGCTAATCATGGCCAAAAGCCAAAGACTAAATAGTTTTACATTCGATTCTTTCCGCTGCAACGAATTTGTTATTGAAGTATTGCGCTGCTCTAATGCAAAGTCAAACGAAACTCGCAAAGCTTATTATGAAAATAATGCAAATCAGTGTAAACTGTTAATTAACTAATTTTGTTAGTTTAAGTTAAGTCAGCTATATACCAGATTTATATATATATTATATATATGTATGTATGAATGAACTGAACTGAACTGCTGCTTGTGAAATGTATTTAAATGAGAGATATTAATGCTTTTGTTAGCGAAGAAGTTAACTGTATGGAACAATATAATCTGTATAAATGTATTTATATATATATATGAATCATTATATATATTTATTTAAACTGTATCCAGCATTTGCATGGATGTAGCTAATATCCATGCTGCCGTCTCAGCTTTAGGTCTTCTCTACCTAAACTATGCATTTCATGCAGACAATTTAAGGCATGAGCACTTGAGCTAATTTGTATAGAGTGAAACTTGTATATAAAGAAATATTTTGCATAAATTTATGAGCAACAGTTGGAGAGACCCTTGTAAGCGCTCTCCCGCTCGTTCAATGCAGCTGGGCCATAAAACCACTGTCAAATTGAGAGTGAAAGCAAGCATCTATTGGAGAGCGTGCTCAAGTTGCTCAACATGTTGGACTTTGGCGTAGGTCAAGTTGCCCGATATTGATGTATATATACATATATATAGTACTTTATATCTTGATATATAAAGAGAGCGTTGTATATCTGGCAGCTATGCATCATATAACGAAATTGAGCCATATAAAGAGACAGTTATGTAGCAGATATGGCATATAGCTATATACCTATATATAACTGATCAAAGTCGGGCAGTATATGAAATATAACTATGAGCAGATAAAAGTCAGTTGAGCAGTCGAGGGCTGCCTTTAAACTAAAGCTCAGAGCAGCTTAATTTTAATAATTTGTTAGGATTTGATATTGATATTGTTTGGCTCAGTCAGACTATCAATAAATGACAAACTTTAATATGAAAAAAAATAGGTATATATATATGTTTAAATATATATAGATATAGCTAAAATTAGCTTAGTTGAAGCATTATTTCTCGCTGGACTTTTCCTCTTCGGGCTCCGATTCCGAGGACCATATCGATTCGATAGGCTCCGGCGAGTCCGGTTTGTCCTCTCCGGCCGTCTCCGCTGCGTCCGCTGCGTCCGCTGCGGCCGCATTATCTTTACTGTTAGTCAGCAGAACATCGCTGAAGATAATGTCCAATAGCAAATAGCCAATTTGCTGGGCAGGAAAGTCAATGAGGAAGGCGACGACCAGAGCGAAGCACACAATGCAGAGCAGCTCCTGCAGGCTTAGCTGCGGAGATCATATCAAACAGATATATATGTATATATATAGCTATATAGCAGTGTATTCATTTACCAAATCGGAGACTTGAAATTGCTGTGGCTCCTTTACGCTGGCCGTGTTCCACAGCACCACCACATAGGTGGCCAGCTGCAGTGGAATCTGGATTCTGGAGAGGATTAGCACTGGGCGCGCAATGGTCGGATAGCGCTCCAGCAGACTCCTGTCCAGCGGCGCCATCAGCAGTGCCCAGCATATGCCCAGGCCCATGATGAGCGGACTCCACGCCAAGTAGGCAGCCGCCTCCGTCGATCTGTAGACGTATTTGCTGCGCATGCCCGCCGCCGCGGCCCAGAAGCACCAGCCGATGCCCAGCATGGCAAGAGACCAGCCAACACGCTTGTAGCGCGTGCCAATGCCAAACGAGCCGGACTCGCTGCGGAAGAGCAGTCCGGCCCCAATGCCCAGCAGATAGGTGGTGGCACGGGCCACGGGCGAACTGTAGATGAGGTTGCCGGTGCGATAGAACTTGCTGATGCTGCAAAGCTCAAGGTGAGTATAATTCTGGCGAGGATTCAGGTGGCTGGCGTCACTCACCCAATGCCATGGAAGAGTGAGGGAGCTAGGTAGTCGCGCTGGGTGCGGGCATAGCGCGCGGCAACGGAGATGGCATGAAAGGCGCCGCACAGAAAGAAGCCAGCCTCCGGATCCGTAAAGTACAGCCAGACGACCAGAGCGCCCAGGAAGTACAGCTGCACCTCCAGCGACATCTGGACTGAGGTGGGCGAGCACTGCGAAGGAAAGCGAGAGAGAGAGAGAGAGAGAGAGATTATGATGAGACTCCCACTGCAGTGAACTCTTTTACCATCTCCTCTAGGTCGCCCGTGTTCTGCAGATTGAGCGCATTGCGCCACATGTTCTCCTCGCAGAGGCGCGCATTCTCGCCGACGAGCAGGCTCCAGAGCGGCCCGCTGCCCAGGTGGGGCAGTACCCAGGCCTGGAAGCCGAGTACGGCCAGTATGCTGGGCACATAGCGACAGGCCTTCGCGCTGACGTTGCGCAGAAAGCTGAGACGGCAGGTCTGCTCCATCTCATGGGATAGCTGGTAGGAGACGAGGAAGCCGCTCAGCAGCAGCAGCAAATCGCTGTGGAGCAGGGGAATGCGATAGGCCAGACTCCAGTAGCCATTGACAGCCTCCACGAAGGCGTCCCGATTCGTTATGGGCAAATGTCCGGCCATCATGAACTTCAGGTTGATATAGATTAGCAGCGTGGCCAGCAGCCTGAGCAGATGGATGAGTGGAAACTCCACGTCCGGATGGTCGAGGGTCGCAAGCTTTTCGAATGTGAGCGACGGCGAGAAGGCGCTCAAGAGTCGTAAATGGAGTGCCGGAGTTTGCTCCGGCTTAGCTATGTTCCCCGACTCTTGCTCCTCCGTCTCCGCCTCCGCCTCCTTCTCCTCCGCCTCCTCCGGCTCAACCGCCTCAACTTTGTTGTCCTCATCGACTGCTGCTGCTGCTGCCGGTCGCAACAGCCTGGCGCTAATCCAGTCCCAGTGCTCCCAGACGAGGGCCAGCAGGCAGGTGCAGCCAAGCGCGGCAATGCCTAATCTATGAAACGTGTCAGGATCTTAAGCGTGTTTAATTGAAATGCCAGCCAACTCACATGCCCGTTGCCAGGTAACTGTCCTTGGCCATCAGCTTAGCGAAGCTCTTCCGCTGCCTCGTGCTGCAGTGCTCATCCCTGACATCGATATGGAACTCGATGCCCGTGTCGTTATAGGGACGCAAGCTCGTCTCGATGATGCCATGCACCACGTGGGCGGAGCACGCGTGCGGCAGGCAAATACCCCAATTGGCGATGTTGTAGCGCGGCGCAAAATGTTTCGGCTGCCGGAGCCCACAGAGAAAAAAAAAAACAAAATTCCAACTGAAATTGGGGAAAGTATTTCCGGGCGGCATAACATACGTTCTTCAGATGGCCGTGCCACAGGCCGCGGCCGTGCAGCAGATGCAGCGCCTCCTTCAAGCTGCTCGCCGTCGAGCGCATCTCGATCTGGGCCAGGCAGTATTTGCCATGCACGCGTACCGGCTGCCTCGATGTGCTCTTCACGGCCGTGGACACCTTGGTGCACTGATCAAAGTCGCCGAACTGATTGATGTTGCCTCGCAGCAGTCCGGCGCCAATTTTGCCCGTGGCATCGAGCACTGCAAAGGGAAACGGGGGATAGAGAGAGAGAGAGAGAGAGAGAGATATAAAGCGGGATGAACCGACAGACAACCGGACAGCTGGACGGCCGGACAGCAAGACAGACATGGCCCAAAGCTAATATACCCAGGACAGGAAAAAGGACTAAGGTGCGGGCTCTTACTCTGCAGTGTCCATAGCTTGTGGGCGCGCAGCTGGCGATGCAGTAGCTCCAGCTGCTGGTGGCACTCGCCGCTTCTCGCCTGCGACACGTTCCCAATGAAGGCGGGCAGCGAGTGTATTAGCAGCTCCACGTATTCCTCTTTGCTCCTGGATTGCTGCTGGCGCGACTGTTCGCCGCGGGCATCCTGTCCGCTCCGGCTGCGTTCCCGCTGGCGCATCTCGCTGCGCGGCGGCTCGGGGAAGATGCTGTTGAAGGGCCAGCGTTTCAGATAGGTGAACCAATCGATTTCGCTCTTCACCGATTTCTGTTTCTCCTTCTTGCCCGGCTGCTCGGCCGCCTCGCCACGCGGCTCAATTAGCCAGTGCAGCCAGCTGAGTAGGTTCGGATACTGGGATTCCTCTTTCTTTTCCTCTTTCTTTGGCTTCTCCTCGTTGTCGCTCATGAATCTGTCCCAGAGGCGACTGAGTAGCGATGGTGTATCCCCGTCATCATCATTGTCATTATCATCGGCTTTATTTTCAATCGAAGATCTGTCGTCTCTCTGACGTTTTCTTTTACCACGTTTAGACTGCTCATTATCATCATCAGCGTCTTCATCATTATCATCATCATTATCATTATTATGATCATCGTCTTCGTCTTCATCATTATCCTCATCATTGTCATTATCATTCTCGTTCTCATTATCATTATCATCATCATCTCCATTCTCATTATCTGCATCATCATCATCCGCATTAGCCGCATCATCGTCGTCATCATCATCATCATCATCATCATCGTCGTCATCAGTTCGCTGTATCTTATGGAATTTGAACTTAGCTCGCCTCGGCGCCCCCTTTCGACCCGTGCCCAGCGCCTCCGTCGCTTGGGCGCAGGCGGCCGCATCATCCGAACCCTTGCACAGGTCACGGCTCACCTCTTGCGTGCCCAACGGCAGCAAGATGCTGATGAAGAGTATTGCCAGCCAAAAGACCTGATTCGTGCTCTGGCCGCGTACCATCTTTATGATTATTAATATAGATTAGTCAGATATATGTATATAAAGATATAGGTATATAGATTATATAGATAATGATCCTGATTCGTGTTCGTTTCGCTTATTTTTCTTCTGCTCGCGCTTCAGTTTCAGTTGCAGTTGCAGTTTCTTGTGGCTTTCAAATAGTTTACACAACCTTTTCGCACAGACTAATTGTGCCCATCGAATATGCACCCAGATGAAAATAATTTTTATGCATATGCATATGGTGAGGAGGACCATGCTCTCGGCCCAGAGTCGTGCGAGTGGCAGCACTAGCTCTGGGCCTCGATGCTATTAATAAATGCCAGAAAGCAACAGCAACAACAACAGCAACACTGAAACAGCAGCAGAAACAAAACGCATTCGCATTGCTGCAAATACTCGAATAATTTTTTACTCACTTCTAAATAGACCCTATCAGCGGCGAGCTCATAAAAAATAGAAAACCGTAAATTCAGTTTCGAGCAGTTTGTGCAAGTGTCGCCTCATAGATACCCTGGACGAACGATGAACCAAGGTAAAGGAAATTTAGTTATATTAAATTATTTGCAGTAATATGAGTAATGATAATGCTAATGATGATGAGAGAGAACAATGAAAGGAGCAATAGCGAAAACTATGATAGTCGAAATCATAATAATATGTTGTTAATGATAATGATGATAGCTAGATGATGATGATTATAGATATCATTATCATCAGCATCAGTGTAAGGATACTAATGCTGGCGTAGTGGGTCAGGCAAGTGCTGACCGCATCTCCCGTCCATCCTTTCGAGTTACCGACTTAACGACTAACGAATCCTTGCCTTTGTTGTGCTGCCTCACTCCTTGGCACCGTGCGTTATCCCGCAGTAACCTTCAACTTAACTGAGAGTTGTTATCGTGCAGTTCCTATTCGGCTTTACGGCGAAAGCACAGACTGTTTTCCCTGGCATATTTGCTGTTGCACAGTTGCAGTAATAAAGTCTCTACTTCTCGCTATTTGCTGCCAGGATGGTCCATTTTGCAGTCCCCCTATTCACAGTAGCAATATGGCTCTGTATCATCCATGGCATTTCTGCAGTTAATACAGCCGGGGGCCCACCCTATGTAGGTATTTTTGAAAATACCCAGAACCAGAGCGCATTTGTGTCAAATAGAAAGTCAGCCCATAGTGCTTCCTATTCAGGCACTTCTCGGTAAAAAGGCTCACTGACCAGCTATCGTAGCTCCCGGTTGACCATGTTGCCCTGAAGGAGGCAATATTCTGCACTAGCATTTCATTGCTTGCAAAATTCCTCACTTTGTCGGAAATCCCATATCGTAGCTCGACCAGCATCAGTGCAGCTATGTTGCTAATAACAGCAGCTCCAGGCGCTGTGCGACGAGCAGCAGCATTAAAGCTGCTCATGCTTTGCTTTCAGCTGTTAAAGTATGGACTGAAGCTTGTCTGCCGAATAACAGGATTGCATTTGTTGCTCAGCTTTGCTGCAGTCCGAAGGAGATTTGCTATCCTTCTACCTAGCGACCTTGTTGCTATGGCTCTTATTCAAGCGGCATGTTGCAGCTGTGTCCAAAAGGTGGGGTTATGAAATAGTCTAACATCTGTTGAGTCCTTATTATGTGTGAGCTGAGCAGCATCAATATTTCTGCTGGAATTTGCCATTCCGTTAACTGAATTAGTTCCGTGTTTTGGGTAATAATAATAATAATGATGATGATAATGATAATGATAATAAAACTATGAATAATAATAAGAATAAAAATAATAAGAATAATAATAATAATGATAATGATAATGATAATGTTAATGATGGTAATAATAATAATAATAATAATAATAATAATAATAATAATAATAATAATAATAATAATAATAATAATGATAATGATAATGATTATGATAATGATAATGATAATGATAATGTTAATGATGGTAATAATAATAATAATAATAATAATAATAATAATAATAATATTTATAATGATAAGGATAATAATAATGATAATGATAATGATAATGATAATGATAAGGATAATAATAATGATAATGATAATGATAATGATAATGATAATGATAATGATAATGATAATGATAATGATAATGATAATGATAATGATCAAATTAAATCCGACAAATTTCTCCTAGAAACAATCAACTCTCTGCATGCCCCTGCATATAGGGCATCCCACTCGCTGTACTTATTTATTTATATATTTATTTATGCATATATACATACACTTTTGTTTGATTATTTTAGCTGCGTTTTATTGTTTACTCGGCGCGAAAAAGTGGGAATATTATTTTTAATTCAATTGCACTGTTTCTGTTTGGGTCTATTTGATCGCCAATTGTACGGTCTGACGGCTTTTGTTTTGTTTTCACGTCGAACCAATGCATTCGTATAGGATTCGTGCTGGTGTGACAAATGCGGCCACTAAATTATTGTTGGCATCTGTCGTGTATGGCGATTAATTCAATTTGATATGACATAGTGAAATGCGAAATAGTGAAATAGCGAAAAATTGAAATTTAAATGCCTTTTCCTCTCGGATTTTTTAGGTCTAAAGGCCCAGACTTTTATCAAGATACATAAAAGAATTGAAAGCAAGGGAATTGCCAAACGGGAAAGTAATTTGCCCTAAGCTGTATTCTCTGTAATATCGGACAGATTTAGCCATCAGCTATATATCCTCGTCTTCGAGTAATTGCACGTCTTGAGTCTTCTTGTTCACAATGTTGATGAACAGGGACTTGAGGGAGGGCGCACTGATCTTGAACGGAAAGAAGATGTCGCTGTTGTTATGCAGCACCTCCATGACCAGGGACATGCTGTACATGTTCCTCGATACCCAGAAGCAGACAATGTGATTGTTAATGTTTCTGGCAGATGAAATTAAGATCCGTATAGGTAAATCAAGGATATCGATTGGGCTACTCACTTGACGATGGCATGGGGGAAATACTTTTCGACTATCGAACAGAACTCAAAGTACATTTTGTTTTGCCGAATATCGCGAACTTTGGACGATTCAGTTGCGTCATAATGGGGTTTATTTAGTAACGGTACTCGTAATCCTTTCATTTTGATGCGCGCCCTGACCACGATGAAGTCCCTGAAGTGCTTCAACTGCAGCTCGTTGCGATCCCCGATGACGCACAGGTTCGTCCGATCGAGCACAGCCGTGCGGCTGGCCATGTCACAGTACTTCGTGTCGGAGGTGGTGAAGAGCACAGCCTGGCCCTGGGAGCACTGCGAATGGATTAGGCTGTGAATGGTCAGCTGGCTGCTCAAGTCCAAATAGGCGAACGGCTCGTCCATCAGTATGAGGCCAGCATAGCCGATCAGCGATATGGCCAAGCTGACGCGCTTCAACACCCCGCGACTGCAGTGGGGCAGCAGAATGAAGCGACTGTTATAGAGATTGAAGATCTGCAGCAGGTTGATGGTCTCCTCCAAGGCCTGCGCCGTCTTCAGGCCACGTATGGTCAGCACGGCCTGGATGTACTCGACCACAGTCAGGGCCTCCTTGATCGTATTATCCTGCGGACAATAGCCAATTAGCTTATAGTTCTCGTGCTCGCTGTACTGCTGATTGCCAAAGCTGCTAATGTGGCCGGCACTCTGCTTATTGGCCCCAAGTATCGTCTGGACCATCACCGTCTTGCCCGACCCGTTCGCGCCGACCACCGACATGATTTGGTAACTGTTATTGGATCAAATCAAAAAACTACAAATCAAATATACTCGAATCACATAACAGTCACGTACCGCTCCACCAACATATTGATATGCTTGAGCACCACGTGGGCGCGATAGAATACAGCAAGATTTTCAATATACAGCGCCTTCGCGTACAGCAAGGGACGCTCCACTGTACGCACACGTATCTTCTCACGTATCCACGAGTTGTCCGACTCAGTTTTGTTGCTAAAGTGCAGAATGTTTTCGTCAAAGCAGCTGTCTGGACTGTAACGATAATCATAATGATGGTAATGTTAATGGTAATATAATAATAATAATAATAATAATAATAATAATAATAATAATAATAATAATAATAATAATAATAATAATAATAATAATAATAATAATAATAATAATAATAATAATAATAATAATAATAATAATAATAATATTTCTAACTTACTCGATGTCCTTTTTTATGTCATCACGACGTCTGAGTGTTTTTCGATTAGTCACATTTAGATTATAGCGTATATAGATAAATCCCCAGATCATGAATAAGAATATAAATGTGAGAAATGTTAAGTCCAGGTATACATCATGTAAATTTAGTTCATCTAAAAAGAGAGGGGCGAACATTTTGTTAGTTACTTTCTTGATTATGCTTGGCTTGAAAATAGAAACTAGAAATTTCACTGTATTTTGTCCTCAAGCTTCTAAAATTTTTATATAATTAAAAAAATAACAATATAAATTATTTTTTGAGCCATCAATAAATTAAAAAAAAATAAAATAAAAATAAAAATAAAAATAAAAAATTTATAAAAAACAAAACTTTAATAAATATTTTGTTTGAACGAAAATATTTTAAAAAATAATTTATATACAAAAAAATTTGTAAATTAAAATAATATTAGAAAATAAATAAAATTAGTATTACAAGAATATATATATCATTATTAAGATATTGAAAAAAAAAAAAAAACAAATTTTAAGAATTTGTTTAAAAAAAATATATAAATACAGATTGGATCAGGAATACTACGGGACAAATTATTTATAAAAAAAATTGTTTATCTATAAAATCATTTCTATCTAAAAAATCCCTTTAGCTAACTTAAAGATAGAGCAATTTCGGATACTTACAGCAGCAGTTGGGCTGCAATGCGCAGCGCTCTAGCAGGACGCTGGTCTTGTATGTGACATCGTCCTTGCACAGCTCGGCAATTTCGTTGAAGTCATTCAGCCGCAGTAGATTGTTGAATAGCGCATAGTTTGGAAACATTTTGAGTTTGTTAATGCTTCTATCTACTTTGAAGCTGTCATATTCGCAGATGGAGAGATGGAAGACGATGCCAATCGAGTAGAAGGCGATGAGCAGAATGTAGCCAATGCGCAGCTCCGTTAGCCAAATCGAGAACAGTATATTGATGGATATGATGCAAGCGCCCGACACCAGTATCGTATAGTTGAAGATAACTGTAGAATAGAATGGAATGTGATGACCCAGTTACCCCGTCGAGTGTCCCACTCACAATTGAAGTACATATCCATTGGCAGGGATCGGTGGAATATGAAGATGACGCCGTTCAATGTGGCTATCGAAATAACTATGACAAGGAGACCGTAAAAGAAGTAGGCAATGCATAAGGTGCTGAAGCGCATGCCGCTGATCAGCTCCAGGCGATTGTGGACCGTTTCGCGGCCCAGGCCAAAGTCCAGTAGCGGCAAGGCCCAAACGTAGCAGAAACATAAACTCAGCATCATCGGAACAACCCAATCGACGCAATTGAATCCATTCGAAAAAATGAGCGTATGCAATGTCGAGTGTTCCTGTGGCTCGATTGCGACAATTATCTCGCAACTAGGATTTACATAGGCGCTAAAAAAAACAAACAAAATAGAGGAAATCGAATTGATTGCTTGATCTTTAGCAATGAGGTACATATATATATATATATGAACTCACACGGCTAGCGCGTTCATCACCAGATTTAGGCTAACTGGCGCCGAGCTCATCAGGTTGTTGTTATATAGCGCCTCGATAGCCCGATCGTTGAAAATCGCTGCTACTGCGAAACTGAGATCGGTTATGATCATATTCTTCTGCATATAGTCCTTGATGTAGTTGAGCGGATCGGCGGACTCCTCCAGCTCGATAATGGGCTGCTCGCCCGTCGCAAACTCCAGATAACGTCTGCCAGCCGCTTGCAATGCGACATTGACTGACTTTTGGCTAAATAGTACCGTCACCCGCCTCAACATGGTCAATGTAATTGTCGTTGGCGGCAACTTCAGGCGGTTCTGGGTCAGATGCGGCATGAGAAAGCACACGATACAGAATATCGATGGCAACAGTATCTGCAGCAGCGGCACCGTGCAGCAGCGTGTGTCGATAAGGAAACGCTTGGTCAGCACCACCTGAATGTGGGCGAAGCACTTCTCTAAATTGGCCACGAAACGGCCCGTCTTCGTGTGTGGTACCGTGCTCTCGACGGCCCTAATGCGATTCGCCAGCTTGGGCAGGGTGTTTGTCAACGTTCCAGTGGCCTTCATGTACGTGTGCATCATGGCGTTTAGCAGAATCTGGTCCAGGCCGGTTGTCATCAGCTCAAAGCTATCCAAGTGCAAATCGTTCATCTTGCTATCGACCAAATTGATCAAATTATGCAGTGTCCTTAAGCTGGCGCGCTCCAGTGCAAAGATGGCCATTTCGCCCATTTTCGACTCCACTTCCAGCTCGGGCACGTGCCGGGTGAGGAAAATGATCAATAGTCGAAAGTTGCATTTGACGCCCAAATAGCAGACCTTAAAAATGTGTATATATGATATTATGGCTCTATGCCTCTACGGCTCTAAAACTGTCATTGGAAGCAAAAACTAACAACGTTCTTGAGAGTATTTCAAGGGGTTTAATACAAATATTAATAGAAGCAATTATATATTAATATTAATATCAGTTAAACTGTCAGTTTATCAAAAATAATTGAAATTCAAAATAAATTATAAAATTAGTTAATATAAACATGCGAATGACTCTGAAACTGTCACTAGTTACACTGACTCTCAAACTGTTGAAATACCCAATTGACATATAACAGATAAATATCGATAACTAATCGATAACATGGCAGCTAGAAAGACACTTTCTTTACCTATCATTATATACCTTTTATAGATCATAGATAAAGGCTCACACTGGACTCACCAATCGATAGACATGCCTGTTGCGGCGCACCAGAGTTTTCTCGAGGCCGCAGTCAAACAGCTTGCCGCTGACTATGATGGCAATGCGATCGCCCAGATTGCTGGCCACGTGCGGATAGTTGGTGGTTATCAAAATGGTGCGATTGATGCGTTCCCGATTGATGAAGATGTAGAAGTGGCGCCGCAGCTCCGCGTCCACGCCCTCCATGGGCCGGTCGAGCAGCACGATTTTGGTGCGGCCGGCAAAGGCGCTGAGCACCTGCAGCAGTCGCCTGTGGCCGCTGGTCAGCTGTGCAACGGGCATTTGGGCCAGGTGCTGCGCATGGAGGGTTGTCAAATAGTCGGTGATATCATTTTGGGCTTCCAGCTGCGTCAGGCCGCGCAGGCGACAGATGTAGGTCAGATGCTCGGTGAACGTGAATTCCGTGAAGATCTTGAGGTTCTGCAGAGAAATGCCCACATTTCTCAATGCCCGCGATGGATGCTTGACCACGTTGTGGCCCTCGATCAAGATTCTGCCGGAGCTGGGCACCGTCTGGCCACAGGCCATGTTTAAAATGGTTGTCTTGCCGCCAGCATTGTGCCCGAGCAGCACCATCAGCTCCCTCTCATGCACTTGCAACGAGAGGTTGCGCACGACAAACTTTTTGTGGTACTTCTTCCACACTTTGATAAACTCGATGACAATCGGACCTTGGCCATCGTTATCCTCGTCGCTGTTGTCATCCTCCGTTTGATCGTCGCTTGACCCGTTCATACTGTCAAATATCCTGCTCGGTCCCGAATACAATTTGTAGGAGCTCCTGCTGTCCCTATCGAAAGTGGGCCTCATATCGTTGTTGCTCAGCCAAACTACCAGCTGCTTGTCCAGCACGTATTGATGCGTCTCCGCTTTCTCTATTTGGTCGCTCGATTCACTTGTGCAGCTGCTCGACTCGGTGCTCGCACTGATTTGATTTGGCGCCGAGACTAGGTTGCCGAGGCGCCTCTTCGGCTGAATTGCCAGCATGCCCGGAAGGAACTTATTTGCGTGCTGGGTAAATAGCTCCGAGCTGTGTTGCATTGTGTCATTTTGAAAGTCAATAGCTTGGGATGCGGTATGGGTGGAGTCTTGCTGGTTTTGCAGTTCCCTCACTTTTCGCTTGCGCTTCCGACGCCGCCGAATCCAGCGTCGAGCCCTATTCAGCTGGTTGCGGCACGGCAAGCATCTGCTCATTCTATAGGCCCACGGCACTATGTTCTGGTCAAAGATAATTGCCAATAGCAGGTATACCAGGGTCTGCAGTAGGAAATAGCAGATCACATTCAGCAGCGTTAGGTCCTTGGTCACCATCGTGGAATAAAGATATTCCCTGAAGCTTAGCTTGTACAAGTGATTCTCGAGGCTCAGGATTCGTTTCAGACCGCGGTAGATTGTCACATTGCACAGCGTATACGAGGTCAGTGTCAGCGCGATGCTCGACAAGGAGGTGTCCAGTGATTGGCCCGACAGCATCGGCAGCGGCGCTATGATCCAGTATATTGGTATTATTATCACCACCAACTTGGTGGTGCGAATGATGACGGCCATGAGCAGGGAAAATGCGGAAACGGATAACACATAACAAATGAAGAATAACAACAAGATTTCCCAAGGACACTTCTTGAACACCGCCACATTGACGGACCACTCCACCTGAAAGGTCGAAAATAATAAGAATCTCTTAATGAACTGGTCTATCACTCACCTTTAACACCACCACGAATATGGTGCACGATATTAGCTGCAGTATAAAGCTGTTGCAATACCACGCAGCGAACTGCCACAGTGTTCGACTGGTGACTCGATGCAGCGCATAGTGATACGAGAGTTCACGCTCCTCTACTATTTCCTGGAAGATTATAGATTAAGTCCTTAGTAGTAATGTGCATTTGAATGTGTATAAGCAGAGGCTACCTTAGACATAGGTATTCTTTATTCTATATTCTATATTCTATATTCTATATTCTATATTCTATATTCTATATTCTATATTCTATATTCTATATTCTATATTCTATATTCTATATTCTATATTCTATATTCTATATTCTATATTCTATATTCTATATTCTATATTCTATATTCTATATTCTATATTCTATATTCTATATTCTATATTCTATATTCTATATTCTATATTCTATATTCTATATTCTATATTCTATATTCTATATTCTATATTCTATATTCTATATTCTATATTCTATATTCTATATTCTATATTCTATATTCTATATGAATGCATCTGTGTGCATGTGTCTATGTGTGTGTCTTCGCAAATAAACGATAGTACGAACCTTTGTTAAAATGGCGACGGGAAACATGAATCCAATTAGCAACACTAATACAGCTGAGTCAACGCCTTCGGCTATTAGCTCGTGCACAGTATTATTTAGGTTGAAGGGACGTAGGATGACTTGTGGTATCTCAGTCTTACCGGATGCCAACAGTAGATACTTGAGCGATAAGAAGTACTGCAAAGATATGAAGCCCTCGCGGACATAGTTCGAAGCGTGCGTTGCGTTGGTAGTATTCGTCCTTTGCGATCGATGCGTGTCGAGCGTACCATTAACATTCCACGTTGCACCAATCCAGGTGTCGTCATAGAATCTCAGCTCAGACGGCATCAAAATCGCAAAATTAAGTTTTGAGGGCTGGCCATTAAGCGCTTCGTCGACATCGCGAAAGCACAAGCTGGCAATAAAATATTGTATTTCCAGTCGAATGCGCATCTCATCGCAATTGGAAAATCCATGGATCTCTTCCAGTTTCAAGGACATGCCGGTCAGCGTCTCTTCAACCAGCTGGCGGATGCCAGCCGTTGTGTTTGGCGCATAGCCGATGCTGATTTGCGGCACAAAGACGTTGCTCTTAAAGCTGTGGAGGGTTGAATTCAGTTAGTCAATCAATCAATCAGTCAATCAATCAATACTATGTTCAACTTTACGATTTGTCCTCCTTTTCCATGCGCTCACGTCGTTTGCTTATCTTCTCGATAAGTGATTTCCACCAGACGTCGTATTGGATCGCTGCAGTTGAGCTAAACGCAATCTCATCGAAGTCGGGAGAGTATCGCATCAAAATGATGAAAAGAGAGAATAACACTGGCATCACCATGGCCGTAATGAAGGTGCCCTTGTACTTGCGTTGCTTCTTGAAGTACTTGGAGACCACCAGAAAGAACGCCGAGCAGCTAAACACTTTGCAGGTCATGGCGCTATATAATCCGTGCTGTTTTCAATAAAATATCTTTTTGACGACGACGAGAATGATAACTCACAGTTTTCTATGAAATGCTCGTGTGGAAAATTGAAAATTTCGATTAAAATATGAAACTTTTTGCTTCTGTTTGCTTGTTAGTGTTGTTGTTATAACTGCTGTAACTGTTCAAACACAGTCAGCGCAAACTCATCCTAAAGAAAATGGCTAATAATTGCCAATTGTTTGATGTTTATTACGTGACTCGAGCCCAGTTGCTCTTTCGCACAGGTGCATTTTGTTATTCAATAAAAAAGGTGGACAAAATAGAGAAAAAGTGGAACTGTTGCACATCGTTTGGGCCTTTACTTCTTTTATGTGCCGTTCCGTGCCGTGCCGTGCCCTGCCCTGCCCTGCCCTGCCAAAGCTGAGTGCTGGTGAGGTCAGCATGATGCTGCATAATGTAATCAAGTCCGTGTGTCCTTCAGCACAACTGGGCAGCGTTCAGTTGCATAAATACTCGTAATAATACCGCCGTTTTAACTGGGCCGGCTTATAATTTGATTGTGTTTTTAATTGAACTGCAAAAAGGCGCTTTCAAAATGCTGCCAGCTCGTCAAAGTGAATTTTTAAATGGAAGTGCAAACATTTTACGACGAATCGATGCTAACGCTTGTGTACATTACAGATTAAGATGAAATGTGTTTCGTAAAAATATGCAAATCAATTTTGTAAAATTATTTATTCGCCAAATGAAATTTGGGCAGAAAATAGAACAACAAATATTGTGGCATATTTGCAAATATATATTCAATAAAATATACATGTAATACATTTATAAAATTATTTAATAGTGTTACTATGATTATAATATTTGACATTTTGTTTGGCAACATTTGAAAATATATATTGAGAAATATTTGAAAATTAATTTATAATTATTATTTGCTTGAAAAAATATACAACAAATATTTTGTCAACATTTGAAAATATATTTTTGTAAATATATAACTAAATAAGTTCATTAAATTATATTTGTAATATTTTTACCATCATTATTTTTGCTTGCAAAAAATATAACAAAAATATTTTGGCAGCATTTAAAAAATATATTTAAAGAAATAAATATGAAAATAAATTTAGAAATTTTTTTTCTTATGACTTGTTGGCAAAAAATATTTTAAAAATATTTAAAAGAATATTTTATCAATATTTGATAAGAAAATCGTTAATTTATTTAATTTTTTATTTTTTTCAAGAGATTTTCGCTTGTAAAAAAAAATTTACAAAACTTTGGTTACATTTCGAAATATATTTAAAGAAATATATATGAAAATAAATGTGTCAATTTTTTTGTAATATTATTTATTTTCAAAAATATTTCACAAATATTTTGACAATATTTTCAAAACGAATTATCAATTAAATTAAATTTTGGTAACAAACAAAACTTAAAAAAATATTTTGCCCACATTTCTTTGGGCAATCCCAACTAAATACATGAATATTTAATATAATTACGAAAGGACTCTCATGCAAAATGAATGCTTTTCATTTTTTAATCCAAGTAGACAATTTGTCTTAGTACCTTCAGCTTAGCATAATAATAATCATATGAAACATATATGAGCTGGGAATACCCTTATGCTATTTCTCAAGCCGTGCGTCATGTCAGGGCCATAAAAAAAACAAAAACAAAAAAAAAAAACAACAAAAACCAAAAAAAGAAAAACAAAATGAAAAACGCAGTGGCGGCATCAGCTTGAAGATGGCAAGCGCATCTTTGGGCCCACTACAAGCTCTACGAGTACTTGGTTAAGTTGTGCCAAAGGGTGTGTGTGTGTGTGTGTGCGGGTGTGTGTACATGGGCAGAGGGCTACGTGTCCTTCAATATAGGCATACATATTCGTGCTGCTGGCGTTGCGTATTTTCTATTTGGCTGCTCAGATTGATACATTTTAGACATTTCATTCGGGGCGGACTATTTCGCACGCCCGAAAATTGGTCGGTGCTAAATTCTTCGAGTCCGTGCACGGACATAAATATATGTACTTGTTACTTATTTACATACACACACATATATATATATACATGACAACTAAGGCGAAAGTGTGTGTGTGTGTGTGTGTGTCAAGGGGGAGGCAGTATGAAAGCTGTTCTCTTTGTTGGCTCCACATCTTAATTATATTTGTGCGCGAGTTGGTGTGTATGTGAGTATTTCAGAAACAGATGTCTGCTTGTGTGACAAAACACTAAAAATATCTCAAGCATGTGGCATGGTATGCCAGCAGTTGCCAGCAACAACCAGGCTTGGGCACCAGTGCGCGCAGTCAGGCACTCAGTCACACCGCCAGCCCTCATACTCATGCATGAAACAACAGTCTTCAACGCAACGCAACGCACCGCACCGCCAAGCCGCCAAGCCGCCAAGCCGCACTCTGGCTACAGCCGCCCACACAAAGCCAAAGCCCTCGCCTCGGCCCCTCCTACGCCCCCTCCTAAATACAATCTTCAAACCAAAAATTCCCCAATGCCCATGCCCATGCTCATTTCGTACGTATAAAAAGTAAATGTCAATGCTCACGCTGAACAGCGGCAAAGCGAGAGAGTGAATGAGAGCGAGTGAGAGAGAAGTAAAAAAAGCCCAACAGTTTCATGCAACGTGTGCTTAAAAAATTCCCAACTTGTAGCAAGCAAGAACAATAAAAACAGAAAATATCCTCAAACACCTACACGAGTGAGAGAGACAAAGAGAGAGAGAGAGAGAGGCAGAGAACGTGAGCATGTGTGACAGCGATAGCTACAATTCATATATGCCGAAGGGCGCGCATCGGCTCTCTGCTGAGCTCGGCTTAATCTGCGCAACTGCTCAGGCGCACTTCGTGCCTGGCCGACGGCTGTGCCGATGTCGGCGACGCGACGTCGCTTTTGTTAAACGGCTGTGCATCCGTCCAATGGATGCTGACTGCAGCAGCTCCAGCTGCTGGCCTAGTTATTCAGCGAGGAATAAGGTGTGTGTGTTTACTTAGAGCTCGCGCTCTTTGCGAAACCGCTGCAGCCAAATGTGAATTCGTCAAATGCTCACCACGAGAGCCAAAATAAGTGTGAGTGTGCACGAGTGTGCGTGTGTGTCTATGTGAGCGTTGTTTGTGTGGTCTGATTGTGTCACTATGTCAATAGTTGTCGTTGGTCTTCTTGGCAGGCACTCCATAGCCACTTGCTGAGAGCAGTGAGCGCCGCTTTAACCGTCGCGCTCTTTGCAGCTGATGTGCAGTGCTGTGCCATGCCGCCTAACCCCTGTGTTAGCACACACACACACACACACACACAGAGCATGTAACAACAGCAGCAACAGTAACAGCAGCCGACGTCGCAGCAGCAGCAGCAGCAGTAGCAGTGACAGCGTCGTAAGGCGCCTTGTTATTATGTTTACAATGTTGTGTAAAGTTGTAAATGAAGCACAAAGACAACACATACATGTGTACAAGCAGACACACACACATGCACAGATATTTATATATATATATATTATAAATATAGGTCTATACGCTGTGTATACACACAGGTGTGGCGTGTGCGTGTTTTAGTGTGGGAACAACAAAAGGCAATGAACGGGCAATAGTGCCGCCCAGTGGGCGTTTGGGTCTGAAGTTCACAGTTTGTCCACCTGTGCCTGCGTGTGTGTGTGGCCATTGTGAATGTGTGCGCTTTTTGATTTCTCATTTGATTGTTCACCCATTTCAGTGCCAGTCCCACACCCACACCCACTCCCATTCCCAGTCCATTTACAATGGGCATTAATTATGTATGCCTCAAAGGTTCAACTGGAAAATTGGTCGACTTCTAAACAGCAAACAGTCAGGCAAAAAGTGTAGCATAGTTTTCTGCGCACACTACTGGCGCTGCTGCTGCCGCTGCCGCTGCGGATGGGTAGATGGAAATCAAGCATTAAGGGTGCGTTGACTGGGGGCGGTCTGCTGGTGCTGCTGGAGCTGTTGGAGCTGCTGGATTGGCGGGGCCATGATTAGATTTGCAAATCGCACACTATTGAATTTGACAGCCTTCTATTCATGTAAATTTTCAATTTGTCATTACTCGTTGCCGAGTTGCCAGCCGGAATTCCGGAATTAACTTTAACGAAGTTTGCATATGTGATTGCAAAATGCCAATCTGTCTATCAATCTCTCTCCCTCTCCCTCTCTCTCTCTCTCTTTATATATATAAATCGAATGTATATATAGTGCCAGATAATATTTATTACAAGTGCCGAGGTCAGGGGATGACGATGAGCCAGAGCAACGACCCACGGCCAGCCCTCAGCCGTCGAAATATCCAAGTTCGGCTCAAGCTATAATTCAAATTGAAATTTGAAATTTGGAATTTGTAATTCATTTCAGCAAGAGCTAATGTTTTTGACACTACAAAGGCTTCGCCAACAACTCGAATGCAATTAAATGTTGTGCTCATTTTAATGAGATTCGAGCCAGGCTTTACGGTCGACGGAGCGCAATGCTGTACAAAATTCAGTTAGTTTGCCGCACACAAAGGGCTCACGGCGTGAATTGCCGGATTCTCGCTCGTAATTTACACCTAGACAAAATGCACCTCAGTGTTAAGTGATGCTTAACATCAAAATTGAAGAAGTTGTTGCAAGCGCCACACTAAACAATGCGTACCCAAAATACAAAAATAAAGAAGCAAAATTAAGCAAACTACGCCCAGCCAACACCTAACCAATTAAAAGTTTTTCTCAAAAACTTTTCGAATTAACTCTAAAAACAACTTAATTTTGTATTTTAATTTTTTTTTATTTTTATTTTTTTTTGTGTTCTGCAGTGCGCTCTGTGGCTGCTGAGGGAACATGATATATATAAATATATATATATTTATTTATAGGTATGTATATTGGAGAACAACAGTGTGCTTTAAAATAGTATTCCCATTGCTCTGTCTATAGTTGTATATATGACTGGGAAACTTTTAGTGTCGGCATGTGTGTGGCGTGTGTGCGTTTGCTCTTTCGTATCTACAAAATATCCCATTTTTCCTAGATAATTCCACACGTCCATCGTGTAAAAACAGGGGCGTTGATGCTCCCGCCCTATACATTTTTTGGCCTACATCGTGGCACGTAACACAGCGAGAGGCTGAGTGCATGGTGGAGTGTCTAGGGGTGCTAGGGGGGGGGGGGGGTGAGGGCACCAAAAAGACGCCGCCACAATAACAGTCAGCAACGCGCTTAATAAGAGACCAACTAACGGTACTTGTACATATATATACAATAGCTGAATTGAAATTGAGAGATAGAGCTAGAGACGCACACACACAGACAGAGAGAGAGCGAGAGTGAGAGTGAGAGAGAGGGAGAGAGCGAGAGTTTGGAAACTGAGAGAGCGGCTGTGATGCTGCTGCTGCTGCTCCTGCTCCGGCCTCTGACTACTCTGGCAGCCGAGACTTGTGTGTGTTGCCACCCCCGGGACTCGGTGTGGAAACCGGCTACAGCATGCTCCAATGCTCCATTGCCCCAATGCTAGTGAGCGCCATGCGGCCATCTCGATCTGCGTCTGCGTCGTTGTTGACGACGACGACGATGACGATGTTGATTGCTGCGATTCGGACGATTTTGGGGCCGTGCGCTGCGGCCATGTCGCGTGCTCATGTCCTGCAGACTGCAGACGTATGCGAGCGCTTTAGAACGTTGTTTGCAATCGCGGAAAGTGGCAACGGGAAAAACAGCAACGGTGACGACAGCGACAGCAACAGCACCGCCAACAGTCGACCATAACATAACAGTGCCAGAGTACTACTATAACAGCAGCAGCAGCAGCAACAACAGCAGCAACAATAACAATCACAACAACAACAACAACGATAACATTAACAACATTAACAACAACAACAACAACAATAACAACAGCAACATTAACAACAACAACAATAACAATAAGAGCAACTGTCAACGGCCGCATCCAGAGTCACAGCCGGAGTCTGAGTCAGCGATAGAAAAACACCAAATAGAAAAGACACACGCACACACGCACACTCTCACACGCACACATAGAAAGAGACAGCAATTAAATTGAAATGCAGTTGACTGTTGTTTAATGTAAATCTTAAATTGTTACACAAACACACTCACACACACACACACAAACACACACACGCACACACACACACACGCTCAAAACACACACACACACAGAGAGAGACACGAGAGGGAAGGCAAGCAAGAAAGAAAAACCAAACAACAGGAAAATGACAAGCAGACAAAGATGAAAAAACTGCGATTACACATAATTGCGATTCGGTGAGCAGGCGCATTCAATCAACCAACCAACCAACCCACTAACGAAGCAATCGGAAAAGGTGCACCTTTAATGCGATACAAATTAGAGGAAAATAATAGAGAAAACAAAACAAAAAAAAAAAAAAAAATTAATAAGATAACGAAATATATGAGAAATATTTTATAAAGATTTTTTGCCAATTTTTTTTTACTGTTTGCCCGCAAAACGGCAAGCGCCAAGTGTTCAAGTAGTTAAGTGTGCTGTAAAACCAAATCTCACGAAATCTCTGAGAGGCGATTCGACAAAAAAAATAAAAAAAAAAATAACAAGAGAAAGAAAAAGAAAAACCGACTAACGCTGCCAAAAAGAAAAACAAAGAAAATGTTTGAAAAATGTAAGCAAAAAATGTAATGTAAAAGTCAAAACAACAGAAAGTCGCATGGGTAAGTTGTCTATAAATATATACAGAGAGAGATATATCTAATTATACTACTTACACACACACACACATACACACATGCGAGCACTCGCATGCCGTTACACGCACACGAGCATGTGTGTGTACATACAAACATGCTGTGCTTTCTTTCGGTTGTCCGGGTCAACAAACAAATGGGCAAAAAGCGTTGCGTGCTTTCAGGCGCCACCCGCTCGAGCACAAATGCATTTCGCACACACACACGCACGCACATGTGTGTGTATGTGTATATGAGCACATATGTATAAGCATATGTTAAAGCCAATTGTAGTTGTTGTAAATTTTAATCTATATCTACTTATGCAATACGCTTAGCTCACACACATCATCCACGTTTCTGCGCACACCTCATATCAAATATCAAATGGTCTGGCAACTTTTGCTAATGGCCAGACCATCAGTCTGGCAACTTTAGCATAGCATAGATGGAAGCTCAAAAAAAAAAAAACTGCAGTTAACTAACTGTTCGTAATGCAATTAGCTAATGCCAGAGCTTTGCATGATTACATTTGATTTCCACTGGGCTTGCCCGACGCGCAGATCGTTTGTGTGCTCGGCGACGGCTGTTGAACTGTGCAGGACAGTGCGCTGTGCCAGCGTGTGCCAAGTGACGAGGTGTGCTCGGAGCACAGGCTATATATGTGAGGGGCCATAGAGTATGTATGATGATCAGCTCTGTTCAATGTAGTTAGAGCTAACTCAGTTTGTTATAGCTTTTTGTAGCTTAATCTTGATAGAACAATTTTGATAACAGTTTCTTGGCTGATTCTAAGCCTAATTTAGAATACGCCAAGTTTAAGTATATATAATAAAATCTGGACATTATCAAAATTGAGCTGAGACTTAGGTATTTGACATTTGAGATGATCCCGAAGAGACAGTTGATCGAGCTGTAAAGCGATACATTCATGTCTATATTTATTTATTTAAAAAATAAAAATATATAAAAATAATAAATGAAAAATATATAAAATAAAATAATATATATATTATAAAATAAACAAAAAATAAAAATAATTTATTATAAAATATCTAAATAAAATAAAAATATATTTTAAAATATTTATATAAAATCAAATAATAAAGTATTTCAAAATATATATACAAAAAAAAATATATATATATTTTAAAATATGAAAAATAATTTATCTTAAAATAATTATATAAAAAATAATTATTTTTTATAACATATTTAAATTGAATAAAATAATAATGTAATAAAATGTACAAATGAAATCAACAAAAGATATTTTAAAATTATTAAATAAACCAAAAAAGTAATATATTTTTAAATATAGAAGTAAAATAAAATAAAATAAATATAAATATTGAAAATTGTAAATATAAATATATACATATATATGCACATATATTTGTGTTAACATTTATACAGAAATACATATTTATTTCTACATCTACCTATCTATGTTTCTCTGCACACTTCTACGCTCTCACGCACACACACCCACACGCACCCACACATACTCACACTTTCTACATAGTCACTTCTTCTTCATCTTCATCTCCTTCTTTTGTTTGATTCTATGCAAATATATGTGCATATTTATACATATGTTTCTAATTATACTATATAAAATAACTGAAAGTATCGCCCCGACCACAGTTGTTGGGGTCGAAGGCGGCGGCTGCGGCAGCGACAGCGACAGCGGCAGCGGCGGCGGCGTCAGCTGCGCATGACTGACAATCGCGATTCGAAAATTGTTTTTCGTCCGTCGGGCCATTTGTCCGCCGTAGATTAGATTAGGGGATTTGGTCGGCTCTTTTGGCGGGGCCGTGCGGTTAGGGGCGCAGGCATTTTAGTTAATTGGATATTGGATGCAGCAGTCCGGTCAGCGTCAAAGCCAAAGCCAGAGCCAGCGCCAGCAACATCTTCGCTGGGGCGGCGACGACGTAACGTAACGGCATTAACATTTTCTTCGCCTCGCCAAGCTGCCAAGTTGCCAAGTTTTTGGGCGCGTTTTGTGCCAACAACGGCTGCTGGGGCTTGGGCTTGGGCTTGGGCTTGGGCTTGGGCATGCGTCGATAGTGTGTCGCTGCTCGGCTGTTTGATGTGGCGCACATTTGGGCTACAGCTTCGCATTTGGGATGCTGTTTTTGGCCAAAGAGAGCAAATCCACACACACAGAGAGCAAGAGCGCGAGCGAGAGAGACTAAGTGAGAGCTGACACTTGCTCTTTGCGTGGGTTGTCAGCTGCCTGCTGACTGCGAGTTTCTAACTTTGGGCCCAGCTCTGCCTTTGTGTGTGTGAGAGAGAGAGCGCGATGTATGTGTGTGTGTGTGTGCACTTTGGTCTTATAGCAATCGGCAAAATGGCAAAGCGGCTGTCGGCGGCGCCTGACGAACGTCCGGACCGCCTCCTGGCAGCAGCGGCAGCAGCAGCTGTCCCGCAGGGCAGGGGCCTCCGATTCCACAGGGCAACGTCTGCAAAACCTAAGAGAGAACGAGCGTGTGTGTGTGACAGAGAGAGAGAGGGAGAGAGGGAGAGAGAGGGTCCCAAAGAGCGAGAGAGATAGAGAGAAGGGCATGGTGAGAGCGAGAGATTTGCTATGTGCTCCGTGTAGTGAACTGCCCAGACGATTCTTGAGCCCAGGCTGCGTATTTTGTTTAGATTTTTTTCTTTCTTCTCTTGCCTTCTTTATATTTTGGTAAATTTGGGTTTATTATGCCCACTCGGCGCGGGCATGGGCCGTGGGGCACTTTAAAAGCATGGCTTAAGTCCTTTGAATGCCCGAAGTATTTCAATACTTCATTGTGCCAGGCTAAATTCCAATTCAATTGCGCTCAAGTTCCCTCTGGCCGCATATCCCATTGAAATGCGCATGCGATGGGGCATCAAATTTCCGAGCAGGCCAACAAATGGCCAAATACCAATTGGACCAAGGTTAAAAGCTGAAGCCTTATTGCTACGGCTTATGTACCACATCCAGCCATGCACACACACACATACATACATAGACATCATCGCCAAAAATATGAGCCATAGTCAAGTTTTACAATCCGATGTTGGCAAGGAGACAAATGCACAGTCGCACAAGAGGCGTGCGCTCTCCCCATCTGCCCCATCTGCCCCACTAGCCCGCTGCTGAAAGTTGAAAATTTTGCGGTTTATTGAGCGCTGGGCCTATGCAAAGCAAAAGATGAATTCCACTAAAAACAAAAAAAGAGGCACACAACAAACAAGAAACAAAAAACAGAAAACAGCAAACAGAAAAAAATGAACTACAACAATGACCACTGCAGCACAGTGCCGCTGGCAGCAAATGCTGTGTGATTATGCAGCCGCATGATTGAAGCTGTGGCAAGTTGCTGCTGCCGCCGGCACCCCTCGCTGCTCTCCATTCAGGCCCACCGCCCCACCTTGTCCTCCTCAGGCATAGTCCGATTTGCCCCAATGCCATTGCGGTTGTCATTAACAGGGTGGCCATGCGGATTATCTGTGTGGCCAGGGCTGGCCGCAGCAGCGCCGCAATCAAATATTTTCAAAGCGAGCCCTTGCCTCAGACAGCAATTTTTCAATTGTTGTGTGTGTCTGTGTGCGTGCGGACCGCTCTGTGGTACGCAGTACCTTTGCATTCTTGCCCCGTGGTATGTTGGCCAAAATAGGCTTAAAGACCAAAAACCAAAAGCCACGTACAAGCATACATCAAATCGCATAAGTGCTTTAAGTATTTCGGCAACCTTCTGAGCGCTGAATGTGAAATTGAAGCAAGCATTTAATTGTTTATAAATATATTGCGAACAAAACTAAAGTTGACTTAACTTTTCTGCTGCACTGTTAGGCATAGAAACTTTAAGTGTTTGAGAATGTTGTTGCCATAAAATCAAATTCAGTTCCGTTATCAGTTTAGACAGCAACGAAAATTAGTTTCTCAAGTTTCGGCTCAGTTTGCGTACAGTTTTTGACAGTTAACGTTTTGGAAAGGTGAACATAATATAAATTTAATTGATATATGAAATAGTAGAATAAAAAATAAAGTTTATGATAGACTAAACTAGACTTTTTTAAGTAGCTTAAAAAAATAATGAAAAATTTAAAAGTATAAAAAAAAATCAAATAATATATAAAATAAATTGAAAATGTAATTTTTGATAAATTACAAAAATATAATATATATAAACAACAAAATGGTATATATAATATATTAAAAATATATTTTATATAATAAATTAAACACATTAACATGTAATATATTGAACATTTAATTTAATATAAATATAAAATATTTATAATTGCATAACATAATTTAAAAAATGAAACTTAAAGAAAATAATAAAAAAAAATATATATATATATATATTATATATAATATTCATATTTACTATGTATATTTTTCTTAAAATTTAAATTACATTTCTTACATGAACATTAACATTATATTCAACTTCTGTTAAATATTTAATAAATATTTTTGGTTTACCTCAAAAATAATGCAAAATTGCTAACTCAGTTAAATTTCACAATGAAATTAAGTTTAACATGAAAATACCTACCCTTTGACTTTTAAGCTTACAAGCTACAACATACATATTTAATTCGACTTGAAAGTCCTGTATTTATAGCCCCTCATATTAATTTCTAAGTAAATTTGCCACGCATCCATTGAAAATATTTTCTTGTGAATTTATATAAATTTTTCTAATGTTTGCCACTTTGCAATCTGCAATAGAAAACTTGTGTGGCACACTTAAATACCAAAATGAAAGCCCAAATTACAAACTACATTTGTGCTCTGACTGTTGCATTGGAATTTCTCTTAAGGAACTTAATACTGTTGTGAGACGTACGAAGATTTCAGAACTTAATTAATGCTGCCTGTTTGTTGCTCTATTATGCATAATTAATATACGGACTCTCATTATAACTTGACATAGTATCAAAATACACAAACTTGGCCAACTAATTACAATTGCCGCTTTGTTGTGTAATTATAAGTAGTTGACGTCGACGTCGACGTCGACGTCGTAGTTGTAGCTGTAGTCCTAGTCATAGTTGGCATTCCTACTATCATTATGTGCTGTAAAATATTGTGATGAAATAAAAGTGAAAAGTTGACGAAAGTTATTTAATAACTTTGTTGTGCGAGCTAATTGTTATGAGTAGTTAGTTGTTAACGGCGGCTAGAGGCTATTGAGAGAAAAGTTGTGCTCTAAAGTAAAAGTTGGACAATTGTTTTAATTACTTATGCGATGTCAAAGCGAATGCAAGAAATACAAAATAAGCTGCTGCAAAAAGAAGGGCCAAAATCTGAAATAAGATACTTATCGAAAAACAATAAAGCGACTGAGTTGGGGCAGCTCAAAGACCATAATTAATACAATTATAAAGGTAGCGAAAGATAGGAAAAAGCGGCAGGTGAAAAAGTAGCCGAACCGTTTACAAAAAAAAAAAAAAAAAAACAAAAAAACCCTGTGAAATTACCAAAAACAAATTTTAAAGAATTCGGGTAAAAGGATATTTTCTTGCTGTTGAGCAGCTAATTGCCGTTATAATAGGGCGGCAGGTTGGTGCTACCTTTGGCAACCAGGTGCTCACCGAGTGTCGCATTGGGAGTGTAGAAAATTTATTACTTAGAATTAATTTGAAAATAGAAATAATATAAATTAAATAAAAATAATTAACAATAAATTAGAAAATATAATTAATAATAAATCAAATAATATAACTAAAAATAAACTAAAGTGTTATAAAAATATAACAAAATAATAATAATTATAAAAAAATTGTTTATAACAAATAAAAAAATTAAATTTAAAATAAATTTAAAGAAATTCACAAAAATAATTTAAAGGAAATAAAAAGTATATTTAAAAAAATACTAAAAAAATATTTAAAAATAAATTTAAAGATATACTACATAATAAAATAAACTAATAAATAAATAAATAAAAATAAATAATAAAAAGTTATATAAATTTAAAAGAAATCAAATTTGTAATGAACTTAAAAAATACAATTAATAATAAATGAAATCAGAAGGCAAACGTGCGAAATTGACGAAAACAAAGTTGAAAGAATTCGGTTAAAAGGACATTTTCTTCTCCGCTGAGCAGCTAATTGGCGTTATTATATGTAGCAGGGCTGGATGGGGCCTCGCCTACAAGACAAAGATGCTCATTGCATTTAACATTGAGAATATCGAAAATGTACCCACTAATTGACTTATAGCGATAAATCCAATTATAAACGACGACGACGACGACGACGACGACGCCGCCAACATCCGCACACATCCGCACAGATGACGCTCGACAGTCAGGGACACTCGGTTCGCTCGCATCACAATTTGTTTATGTGTATCAGCGCACTGTGTGCACCCTTGACTGGCTAGCCTGTCCGTCTATCCATCCGTTCGCATGGGGGTCGCGCCGCAATTAATTATTTAAGCTTTTCATTGCATTTGCTATGATTTAACTATGGCCCCTTTACGGCTGCCCTTGGCTAATTAGGCGCCTAACAGTGGACGCCAATCACAAGATTACTTTTCTTTTTGCGCAATCATTAATTACAACTTGCTCATTAATAATTGAGTTAATGCTTTGAGCCCTTTCAAAGATTTGCAGTCATCAGTTGATTGAATCATTCCAACGGAATTCGAGCAGGTAAAAAGGCACCGAGGCACCGCTGCTAATGAACATCTGAGATAACATTTTAAGCTCAGCCACTGTTATGCTGTCAATGTTCACATTAGTCAAATTCTGAATTATCTCATTGGCTTGTGGTTCGGTGCCCACTGTGCGGAAGCTACGCTCGCATCAGAACGAGCCACAGTGACGAGCATCAGCAGTTGCTTCGGCTGCTGCCGATCGCTTAGTCGCGGACCAGTGATCGGCCAAGCGCGTTTAGCCGGGAAATACCATAGATAACGGATAGCCAACTATATGTGTATATAGTATATGTGATTAGACAAATATTCGCTTGAGTTCTTGAGAAGCTCGATGTAAGTATGAGTTCAGGTTTAAATTTAGGAAGAGCATTGCCCAGTCCATAACTTAAGTCTATATATATTGCCATAACTTTAACTAATCTTATTTATATACATTCCATATCTTTGCAGATCAACTTCGTTTGCTAGCAAATATCTATTGATATTGGCAGATTTGTGACCAGCCGCTGGCTAAGCGAACAGTAAAAGAAAAATAATCTTTTTTTTTTCAACATCTATTGTGATTGTGAAAAGCGTTGAACGAAATCGTGCTGTTTTTTCTGGAATTTTTTTGGTGGATTTTTTTGAAAGAACGAAAGAGAGAGAGAGAGAGTGAGAGAGAGAAAGATATAAAGAAACTCATACTCAAGCTATAAGTGAATGTTAAATAAGTGTTAGAACTAAGTGTGAGTGTATGTGAAGAAGAAGAGGAAGAAAAGGGGTCGTCGGGAAGCTGGCCAGCTAGTGCAGCACTGTGCAGCGCGCGAAATGATGCCGCAATATCGACTTGACCTGCACACTGACGTCAGCCGAGCAACACCCAGCCACGCCTGCCCACCACTGCCATACAACACAACCTCTGCCTCAGCCACAGCCATAGCCACAGCCACAGCCTCAGCGTCAGCCGCAGCAACTGCAACAGCAACAGCGAAAGCAACTGAAACAGAAACAGCAACAGCAATAGCAATAACAGTCCCAGCCTTAGCTTCTGCCACGTACTACTGCGGAAGATCGAGTTAAGCAAACAAAAAAAAACAACGTAAAATAAATAAGTAAAATAAAATAAATAAATAAAATAAATAAATAAAAATAAATAGCAAAATACCGAAGGAAGACACACACGGCATACAACATTAGGGAGAAGCGAGAGAGTGTGAGACACAGAGCGAGCGAGCGAGCATTAGAGTCAAACAATTAGAAATTAATTTCAACAGAGCTTGAAAGCAATTGCGACAATCGTATGTGAGTGAGAGATTACACAGGTGTATCAAGCAAATATAGCCTACCGGAAACACTTCACTTTCGAAAAGCCAGTCAGCTACCTGCGCTCAACCGGAGCGCCAAGGCCAACGACCACGTCAGTGCAACCGTCGTCATGTGGATAACACTCACTTATTTGGTCCTCATCGTAGCCCAGCTTTGTGCCCTGGTCCACGCCGCTGGTGGTAAGTACATAAGCCACCCCTATACGAGTTACTCAGCCCAACTAAAGCTTCACATTCTTTGAGCTATTCATATTTAATTGCAATTTATGTGAGACATTTTGATAAATATTCGCAATTGAGTATGCCTTTGATGCCGTCATAAAGCTATCAAATATCTAAAACAAAATATTTGTATTTCACTTTTGCAATGTTTGCTCTAAATCACTGCAACTGCTTTGATTAAATTAATTTTCAATTAAACAACTAAAAGGTAAAGCAGAAAGTTCCTTGAGTTGAGCAAATGCTAATTGAAAAGAAAATAAAGTAAAATAAAATGTATGAAACTATTTAAATGCGGAATGTGCAGCAAAAGCTGAGCGAAACTTTAAAAAGCTAGAAAATATACAATTTAAAGTACTATTTATATATAATATATATTTTAAGTATTAGCTGAACTTACTTTTGGCATAGAATACACTTGTTTGATTGGGCATAACATTTTTAGCTAAAAATTTAGACAGTTATATTATTTAATATTTTTTTTATTAGCTACGGTTGCCTCTACTCTTCATGTCTATCCTTTGCTTAGCTCTTATCTTTTCTCTTTTCTTGATGTCAGCGCTTGTTTTACATGCAATCAACTGTGCTTTTAAGTTCTTAGTTGCTTTTTTATATAAACAAATCTCATTTATTTATGAGTTATAGATCTCTCAATCTCAGCATTTGGTCTTTAAAGGTTTCTGAAATTGAAAAAAAAAAAAAAATTATATATATTTATATATATATTTTATTCTATGCAAGTTTATTAACATAAATTTGACTTAAAAATGTTAAAAATGTTAACATAAATGTTATTTTTAAAAATGTTATGTAAATAACATTTATGGTTTTTAAAAAAATGTTAAGTAAATACCATAAATGTTATTTGGAAAAATTTTAAATCAATAACATAAATGTTATTTTAAGACATGGTTATAACATAAATCTGAATTTTGAGAGAGTTCAAAATATTTAGCTATTTGTTTAGTGAGTTATAATATTTGATGATAAATATAAATATAGAATATTTATTTGTTATTTTTGCATCAGCTACTTTTGCTGAATTATTCGTCAGAGAGCTGCCTCTTGTTTGCATATCTTATCAAATTTATTTATTTACTTGTAAGCTTACAAATAAACATAGCTGTTCCTCTGAAAATAACTATTAAATAACATTTCTATAGCCATGGCATGCCAAGGTGTGTAATTGGAGCATAGGCACAGGTGTTTTACTCAGCTCGATGCTTGAAAATTTTAGCATGGAATTGCACAAGATATGATTTCATGAATAAGTCTACCAAATTCTTTACTCATTTATTTAACTCCTTTATGTCACTCCTTAGACAACCTGTTCATTCCTAGTATAATATACATATACTGTCAAGTGCCAGCTCTTGTCTAGAATATATACATTGAAAAACATCAACTTTAATAAGTAAAGAAAGTGTCTTTGCTTTTCTTATTACATTAATTCACTAGAATGAACCTTGAAACTTTGCAATTTAAAACCAGACTCGAGCGTCTTGCGCTTATTAAACATTCTCTGTCATATAACGCAGCTCTAATAGACACTTATAGCATATATATGTATAGAGTATACATATATATATATATATATATTAGCCATATACACATAGCTGTTATATTTCATTTGTGTTGTTGCCGTTGTTGTTTTGTAGGGAATCTCATAAAATCAAGTTTACTGTAAATGAAATTGTTTCGTAATTTGTTAGTTAACCAGGCACAAAAATGCTTTGTAAGTAACTCTGACAGAAATTTTTAAAATATTTACTGTCAGAGCTTACGCTGAAAATTAGATTTTACGAGACATTGAAATAGGATGCGCCCCATGCAGGCGAAATGATAAAGAGCGTTGCTGGGGCTGTGTCAGGCCTCAGCCTCTATTAAAGGCAGTTTTAAAGAATTTTTTGTTGCCTTTTCCGCTTTTCTTTTTTTTTTTTTTTTTTGCGTGGCGCGCTCAACCCTTGGGGAATTTTTTTACAACACATGTCACGCTTTCATCTAGTTGCCGGCGTGATTTACTTTTGATTGATGCTCATTTTGTGGGATTTGGTCCCAACTATGTGACTGGGCGACTGGCATACCACTTGGCGTACAACAATGCAGAGCAGCCCCAATATAAACACATTGTGCAAATATAACGCAAGTTTTTCTTATTTTTTGTATTTCTTTTTGCGTTGCCAGCAAAATTTTCAGCATTGACAGCAGTCAATACTGATGAGGGCTTTAAGCGCGCATCGATGGGCAAATAATAGTGTATGCCTTAGGGCATACACTTGCTGCCTTTTCCATTTTTTCCCCCATTTTTTCCATTTTCCATTTTTTGGTCAACAGACAGACGCATTGCTTAATTTACCACATCAATTAACTGTGGCCGAGCAGTGGACGAAAAAAAAAGACGAAGAAAAATGAAAAATAAACTTGTTTAACTTTGCAAAAGTTGGCAATGTGCAGCTATGCCAATGCTGCGGCTTTATTGCCTTTTATTTCCATTTCTATTTCAGCGTTCTCCACATTTTTTTCTTTCTGCTATTGAAATGCTCTGACTTAGATGGAAACGTGCTTTTGCATTTATGACTCTGTCATCGTTCTCTGATTTCCTTTTATGCGCACGGCACATAAAGTAATTGTGCTCCGCTCACAAAGTGGTTTTGTGCCAGCGGCTAGAAAATTGAAAACAATTATTATGCACTCACATATCGCTGAAGGTATTTCAATTTGTTAAGCGTGCCTAATGGATCGCGTAGAAATTGAACGAGAAACACATATTTTCACAGTTGACAGAGCTAAGGTATGTGGAGTATTTCCATAGGACTGTTAACCTTCTTTAACCGTCTTAACAGACTTAAGAGCTGTACAAAACTGAAACTTCATTGGCTAGAAATCTTAGGATAAAACGAAAGAAATTGTCGCAACTTTCTGGCAATTTTTGTTAAAAGAACAGCTTGGGCTTTGAAGGATATTTCTGGCTAGCTAAGGATTCTCTGCGATTTAACATAGCTTGCACCATGAGTAAGGCAGGGTAAGATATAACATATATATATATAGAACGTACATATATAAACCGCTCATCTCTGATATACCCGCTCAGTTTGCTAACTGTCGTTGTTTCAGGCAAGCCCTTAACAAGGACGATATATCCACAAGATAAAAAATCCATCGATCTATCGCAACTAGGTATATCCAGATATAGTCCATGCCTTCACTAGTTTTAACAGCTCTCTTAGCAGGGTATGGCGCCCGTCCGCCCAGCAACATTTTTGCATTTTCATTTCTCGTTTTACCTTTGCTGGCATTTGCGGTTTCTGTTTGTGAATGTAAGCGAGTTCTTTAAACTATGCTATGCATTTGATGCTGAAGCTGATGCCAATGTCGATGCCGTAGCTCTTGCCCCTAGCTGCAAAAATAATTAACTTGTCTGGGGCACTTGTTGATTGTGGCTTTTCTGTTATGCATACCGCATGCAACTGATTGGCTTAGTCAAAGCAAGAAAGAAGGAATAAATAAGGAGAGCTCAATTTAATCAAGCAATTGAAGTAGCTTTTGCATTATTGGCATTTTATACATTTCAGAGTAAGATATTCTCTGGAAAAAGTTTGCGTCAAGTGGCATGCGAGCAACTGGATGTGCATGTGCAGGTATGCATGCACGCATGCATGCATGCATGCCTGCCTGCCTGCCTGCCTGCCTGCCTGCCTGCCTGGCTGCATGCACGCATAAATTCACTTTATTGGCTTTTATGTGAAGCGAAATGAATGCATTTCAGCTACCATGGAGATGCATTGCACTCTATGACTGTTTAGCCAATTCATTAGCGCCAAATTGTTCAAGTTTAGTCTTTTGGCAAACAGTTTATGAATATTTGGTAATATAATATATTTGGCCAACGCCTGTTGTTGCTTCGATTGTTCTCCTAATTAGTAACCAATTATTGAATTTGTGCAGCTTATTATTAACAGCGCACAGGCACAGGCATAGGCACAGACGCACACGCACACGGACACGCACACGCACAAGCACGCACACATACATAGTTAATCGACCAATCAAAATTTCCATTGTTCCAAGTGCTATATGTAGCGCTTTGTCGACAGCTGCTTTTCGGGCTAAACACGCCATCAAGTTTCACTTGGCCCTGGCAGCAACATAATACGGAAACTTTGCGAACAATTCATTGGTATTTGGCTGCTGCCTCACATCGAAATTAGCGTGGGCCAGAGCTTTGCAACTATTTTCGATTGGCAAGCCAATTTAAATGCACAAAATGCTAGTTATGCAATTTAACGGCTAATTAATTGAGGGTTCAATTTTGATATTGAAGGCGCATGCTAAGTTTAATAATTGAATTTTGTGCCAAGTGCATGGAACGGAGCGTGGCCATCGTATCGCTTTAGAATTCCTACGCTTTACCGTCGTATACGCAATTCGGCAAAGCGTTTGGATTCTGAAACAGTATGTGGTGCAGGGCGACTGGAAGGAGATAATTGTGATGAAAGCGACTTGATTTGAGAAAGTGATCAATAAATTTAAATATATATTTATATATATTTATATATTTTTTTTGCCAAGAGACTTTAGTCAGCTGCTTACGGCAGTCGTTCCATAAGTGTAATAAGCTAATAATATTTTTAAAATTAATTTGCTTAGAGAAATAAAGGAATATAGAGTTCACTTGATATATATTAAATTATTCTATAAACGTTTTGTGCATTATATGCTAAGCTCTTTATACATTTAGGTAAACCCTTTTGAAATATCAAAGACAAATATCAAAAATGTTTATAATATATATAAAATACACAGTTATGCGCTCTACTCTCTGCCATCTTAACCAACTGATTTGCAGTTAAACTTAAGCCAAACAAACCTTTCTTAAGCTCTTCTACAACTCCTCAAATCTTTCTCGAATTTCCTGCCATCATCTTATAAGAACCATCATCATAACTCATATTCACACAAAATTTCTCTTGCAGAAGCTGATTATACACTCGATGATTCGTTTTGGAACGAAGAAAGTCCTGTTGGTAAGCAAACACACATAGTAAAAAAATACCTTTTAATAGAAAAACGTTAAATTTGATTCTTGTTCAAGTGTGTTTGAGTTTCGATATTAAAATTGCCTTTCATATGCGTTTAGGTGAAGTGGAACGCTTGCTCAAAGAGTATAGACAAAATCAGGAACTTGTGCGTCGTATTGGTGGACATTATTATCAAATTATCTATCCGGTACAGCTGCGTCATCACGAAAAGATGGGAATCTCAACACGTGAAGTTAGCCCTCCAAAGGTACGCAAAGATTTGCATAAGCGAAATACTAGAAAAATCGAATCAAACACAATGGTATGTTCATATTTGTTCTCATTCATTCATCATATTGTTTGCTTCATTGTTTTTTCACAAACACAAACACAAACACAAACACAAACACACACACACACACACATACACTCACACACTGACACTCACACTGACGCTCACACTCACCTCATTCACCCACCTCCCGTTAAGCTCGAACTTAACAGCAAAGATTTCTGATTGGAGAGCCTTGGCCAAAGTCCAAGTTTGGCAACATTTTTTTTTATGCACACTGTCCAAACTTTGAACACTAGATGGATGATGTTCAGAAACTGTAATTGAATATTATATAATCATATTTATCATTGCACTTACTGTGGTCTGTGTGTGCTGTGAGAACCAAATCTCGATTCATAAGCGTTCAAGTATTACGTGTTTTTTATATGTTTTCAGCCGGGCCAGAGACCACGCCCACACGACGACAGCGGCTTCAGCAGAGGCAGGACAAAGGTGTGTGCCAATTATTTAAATATTTATATATATATGTATATATTTGCATGAAATCCAATCAGCAAACTAATTGGAATTCATTTTGCATTCTGAAAGGCAAAAAGTCAACTTCAGTTCGCATTAATGTCGAACGCATTGATTAAACGAATAATTTTAGTGAATTTCACTTATTTTCTTTTTTAATAATGCTGGAAATGTAATTTAAATGCCATTTCAGAAACATTTTCATCGCACCTCATTGCTGATCAAGGCATTTAATCACAAATTCCGATTGGATTTGGAACTGAACTCGTGAGTAAAACTCTGTTTGTTAACTCTTTAAGGTCCATCATGTTTACTCTTCCCAACCTCTCTCTCTCTCTCCCTCTCTCTTTACACTTGCGTAGTCAACTACTTTCACCCAACATACAGCAGAAGCACTATCACGTCAGCGGATATCAGGTGGATGGCAATCGACATGTGAGTACCGTAGAGCTCTATTGATTCCTTGTTTGTTTGCTTTTTTTGGGGGCATCTAGCAGTCGTTTGATAGAATAGAATAAAACTGAAGCGTTTCGTACATAACACATTGACAAAAGCAAAAAAAAATATATATATATTAATGAAAATAAACCGAAACCCTTGAAAGAGGCGATTTATAAATAATATTCACCAGAACGACTTTTTGGGTGTATTACAATATGACGAGCATGGCTGAGGCACGCGTCAAGCGGGAGTTCAAGGAGGCGCTCAGCGGCGAGGAGTTCCGCCAGTGCCCGATCAAGATGGAGCTGGTTAACGATAGCTGGACCGAGCTGCGCGGCGAGATAACCGGGCCGCGCGGCTCACCGTATGAGGGCGGTAAATTTGAGCTGGAAATCAAGGTGCCCGACACATATCCATATAGTCCACCCGAAGTCCGTTTCATCACACGCATCTGGCATCCGAATGTCTCGTCGGTAACTGGCGCCATTCGCATGGACATTCTGAAGGACCACTGGGCCGCAGCCATGACGCTGACCACCGTCCTGTTGTCGCTGCAGGCCATGCTGACTGCCGCCGAGCCGGACGACTGGCAGGACTATGTGGTCGCCTATCAGTTCAAGAAGCAGCACGACATATTCTTGCTCACGGCCAATCACTGGACCAGCGCGTATGCTGGCGGATCGCAATCGTTACCCGAATTGGATCAGAAGATAGAACGCCTCAAGGACATGGGCATCGATGAGCACAAGGCGCGTGCGATACTCTCCAAAGAGAATTGGGATCTAGAGAGGGCAGCCGACTGTCTGTTTATATAGGTGCGACAGACGGCAAACCCCATCAGATGCAAAACATAAAGCGATGAAGCAACTCGATTATATAGTCGCAACTATATAGTCGCAACAACAATCATACTGCAATACGGTAACAACATCAACAGACGCAACAGCACAACAGAAACAGCAACAACAACAACAACAACATCTACGAAAATAACAGTTCAAAATTCTAGTCGAGTCTCATACAGCTGCCGCGGCGGATCCAATTAACCCATAATGCAAAATGTCATCCATGGAGGACGGACGGTTCGAAAAACCATTTGCAACGCTAAAATTTGTATTACGTAGTATTCGATCGGCTCTTAAAATTGCGAAATTTCTATACCTGTCATTTGAAGCCAACCCTCGACACTCGGATCAGCGCAGCCGGTCCAGCTGTACGCATTTGTTTCGCATAGCCAAGAATTGGATCTATCTATATACCCCGTTACCCAGCATCGAATACTTGGCTATTCGAAACAAGTATGGATGAGTTGGATGGGTGAAATAGGTCCGTTTGCTCTGTTATTTTTGAGTGCATTGGTCCATTGCAGTTGATTTAGGTATACGAATATCGTATGCAACAGCTCCCCCGGGGTGTGCACATACGCCTCTCTTTTGTTTTGCTAAATATCAATATTACTTGCACTTTAATAACGATGAACATCAAATACAAAAATATTTTCAAAATAAACTTATGAATACTGATGCTTTCAAATATATTCAGCCTCTTGAGTGAGTACAAAATGGCAGCGGATGCCTCAGCAAAGCCATTGATGGCGGCTCCACGCCATGGTGTCTCCCTTCGATTAGGGGTCTCAAATATTTCAAATGATTTAACAGAATGCTCTTAATGATGCACGTAAGGCTTCACAGCTCAGATTTTCGTGAAATCCATATGCCGATTGGCTTCAACAGTTATTGCCACGATATGGGAAAGGAGGAATGCTTACGCCATCAGCCCCTTAGCTTGGTGCTGGGAAGCCATATCGTCACATTGAAGATGAATGCAAATCTGTATAAAACAGTAAGCCTAAGCGGTTTCCTCCATATTCCGCTCCCTCAATCAGTGGCTTAGCGACCAATTTGTTAAATTTCTCGATACTCAGGGCACCTAAAAATATTTATAGATTATTTACGCTGACAATTTGGGCAGGTGGAAGATAAGTAGACCACTCCACGACCTTAGCGCAATCAATTATGAATTATTGGTCAACAAACTTCACTTAGGGAAATTGAAAGATAATTGAATTGTTTGCCAGGGCGTATACTTGATATTAATGAGACTAAGGGCGGACATATGAAATGCTAAATAATGAGAAAATGAGTGTCGTTAATAATTGAAGCTATTCAGTCTTCAAATCGGAGTTTATATATTTGAAAAAAAAACTTCTTTTTGCCGCCAGACCTAAAACAGTTAAGTTTTTTGAATATGCTTATAGAGAAATTTATAAAAATTATGAAAACCAAAAAATTTTGAGCAAAAAGATTTTTACGTCATAGCTGATTAATTTTTGTATATAACAAAATTTGTTTCATTGAAATGGAAGTTTGCATTGAAGAGTTCTAATTTTTCAAACTTTTGTAAAATATCAAATCTGAGCTTATCGCTGGGGCAGCTGGTACCTGTGTATTGTCTATATTATTGATATGGCCTAAGTCATTTCTATTAATATCAAAATTCAATTTTGTGGCAGGACATCGAGCATTGTTATTACCATGGCACAGTGAAGGATTATCCGGGCGCCAGCGCTGCCTTTCATACGTGCAACGGCGTCAGCGGCGTCATACACATCGGCAACGAGACCTTTGTCATCCATCCGTTCTATGGCGGTGATCTATCGGTAAGAGCCATTTGCAGCCTAGAAGCGTGCCGGGCCGTAGCTCTTATTTATGCTTCGGTTATGTTTTTGTTTCTATAGAAGCATCCGCATGTGATTTTCGAGGCACGCACCAAGGCGAACAAAGGCTGCGCCAATTCTGGAAATTTGGACTCGTGGCGGTTATCGCGCCGGACCAAGCATCTGTCCGCTGGCGTTGTTGATGAGATTCATGCGAATGGGGCCGGACGCTACAAGCGGGATGTGCGTGAGGCAACCAAATACATTGAAACGGCCATCATTGTGGATAAGGCCATGTTTGAGAAACGCAACGGTAGCACGCGCGCCGAGGTCATACACGACGCTATACAGGTGGCCAATATAGCTGATTTGGTAAGTCACACACACACACACACACACACACACATACACTTGTGTATATGTATTTCTCATAATGTTTGACTGCTCAGTATTTCCGTACGCTAAACACTCGTGTGTCGGTGGTGTATATCGAGACGTGGGGCAAGAACCAAGCGGCCATTGACGGCAGCAAGGACATTAGCAAGGCCATATCCAACTTTAATGACTATACCGTTAGAAATATATACCAAATCGAGCGAGATACCACCCAGCTGTTATCGTAAGTACACACACTCACACACACACACACACATATATATATATATATATATATATACACCCCTATATTGTATGCATATGCACGTGCTTATTCGATTTCGTAGTGGGGAAACGTTTGCCGGAGGCGAGGCTGGCATGGCCGTGCCGGAGACTGTCTGCACGCCCCGTGCCGTCGGCATCAGCGTCGATGTGAATGTGTACGAGCCGCACCTTTTGGCGGGCACAATGGCCCACATGATTGGCCACAATATTGGCATGGGCCACGACGACGGACGTAAGTAGACAACCACAACAGATAATGTGTAACTAAATTCGGGACAAGCGCTTTGTGCTCACGTTTAGCTCCGCTTACCCTATTATCTGTTTCAATTAACGCCTTGCTCAATTGTTGATTGAAATCGATTTGGATATTGTGTACGCTTGGCAGAGCGTACTCTATGCGATAACAGTGCGTTCGCCTTAAATTTCAGTTTTCAATTATTGCAAGAATTTCGCAATCTCTCTCTTTGATGCTGTTGCATTGTATTGTGTTCTCATGCAAATTTCACACATTCATCCAGGTGAGGAATGCTTCTGTCGGGACTGGCATGGCTGCATTATGGCACAATCGATTGTCGGCCAAGAGAATGTGCAGCCATACAAATTCTCTGAATGCAGCAAAAAGGACTACATTGACGCATTGCGAACGGGTCACGGGCTTTGTTTGCTCAACAAGCCAAACGAGGTGAGATATAGATGCATGCAGCTACCCCATACAGTGTCCTACCCCCACTTCCCTACAACACCCCCCTACCCCCCACCGTCACTCTCTCTCTCTCTCTCTCTCGCACGCTCGTTCACTCTTTTATCAATACACAATAGGTTTTCAGCTGGCTGTGCGGTTGACCGTTATGAGGGTTAATTGCTGCGAGTAACTGCATCACCACAGATAAACTCGCATGCAAACAGTTGCCTTCACATGGTGCTTGACTTGAAAATACCCCTTAATAAGTGACAAATTTTATATTTCATGAGGCGGGGCAGGAAAGCAGCTCATAGTTGAGTAGTCCTATGTTTTTTTGGCTCTGTAATTTCATGTATTATATATAATTTGTAATTATTTTTCCGGTATCAGTCTTCTGCATTTTGTAAACAATTTCTGGTGTATGCTTTGTTTTTTCTTAATTCAATTTATTAAAATATATATTTTTTTTTATTTTAAAAATATTTTAAATATTTTTTTCTTTACTTTTTTTTTTATTTAATTTATTTTCTAAAAATTATTTTAAATCATTAACCTATTTTATATATAATATTTATAGAGAATTCTTAAGACTTACTCGCTTGAGTATAGAGAAATTCCCTCCTATATATGGTTGATTTCAGAACTAAAACCCTTAAAATATGTCATATTTATTATGGTTTCTATGCCTCAAGTCAGGCCTGTTTCATTATTAAAGCTAGTTCAGAAAGCCAAAGAAATTCCATACTTTTCCTTAGCTTAAATCCTCAGAGAGTCTAACTAAAAACCAATTTGAATAATAATGTAAAAAAGGAAAACTTAATTTGCTGCTCGTCGGAAGAACAGAAATTGATTTATGTCTATCCATATCACTTGCAGATTGAGCTGCGCCGAAACTGTGGCAACAAAATCATCGAGGAGGACGAGGAGTGCGACTGCGGCACATTTGAGGAATGCGCATTGGATCCCTGCTGCGACAGCATAACATGCAAGCTCAAGTCCGAGGCACAGTGTGCGAGCGGCGCCTGCTGCGACCAATGCCGGGTAAGTGAAATGTGAAAAGTGGAAAAATGGAAAATGCGTTTGCTTTTGATTTTGAATCTGATTTTTAACACAATTGCGTTTACACCAGCTGCGACCCAAGGACTACATATGCCGTGACTCCCACAACGAGTGCGACCTGCCCGAGTACTGTGACGGCGAGATGGGCCAATGTCCCGTTGATATATACAAGAAAAACGGTTCGCCCTGTGGGCTAAGCAAATCGGGTGTTTCGGGTAGGACGGCGAAAGGGTGTGCCAAGCATCTTAAGTATACTATATTGTGTTTTGTTCGTCTCGCAGGGTACTGCTTCCAGGGCTATTGCCCCACCTTGACGCTGCAATGCGAGGCCATTTGGGGCTACGGCGGCTTTGCGGCAGATCGACAGTGCTACGAACAGTTCAACTCGAAGGGCTCCATCAACGGCCACTGCGGACGCGATGCCAACGATCACTACATCAAATGCGATCCAGAGTAAGTGCCAGATATATGCAGATATATAGATATATCTTGCCTGTTTTGCTACTAACAAATTTTGCATGCCCAAGATTTTATTTGAGCTGAGAGTTGATTCAATTAAACGGGAATAATAATAATAAAAAAAAAAACGGAAATATTTGATTGATTAAAATGCAAATTTCTCATGATTGAATAACTGCAAACAAACATGAATACATTATAGAAGTTAATTCGAAAAAAAATGCTCGATTGAATGAGCGGGATTTGCCAGCTCAACTGCAATTGCTTTTGATTTAACCAATCAAGTGGCGTAATTTCTTTTGCTATTCATGAACACATTCGAGTAGTTAGTTTCGCTTACCAATAACATTTATTCCCCTACCACACAGGAATGTGCAGTGCGGCACGCTGCAGTGCAAGGAGGGTGAGCGGCAGCCCGTCAACGATGGCTTCGACCAGCTCTACTCGCGTACGATTATCTCCATCAAGGCGCAGGAATACGAATGCAAGTGCGTAGCGAAAATTATAGTTCGGCTTAGTGTGTGTGTGTGTGTGTGTGTGTGGAGGGTGGGGCTAAATGGGGGACTGTGCAATTATGACAATTGGCAAGGCCGATGGACACATGACTGTTGATATGTATGTGTATTTTGCAGGGCGACCAGCGGTCAATTGGGCTCCAACAACTATCCGAAGCATGGTCTGGTCAAGGATGGCACGCCATGCGGTGAGAATTTGATTTGTCTGAATCAAACGTGCGTCAGCCTCTTTCCGCATGTGGATCAAACCAAGTGCCCAACAAACAAGCAGGGTCAAGAGTGCTCAGATCGTGGTGTAAGTTCAAAAAGTGGAACACACAAAACAAAAAGCAAAAAGCAAAAAACAAAAAAAAAAAAAGAACAGCTGCCATGCAAGACACTTGAATGCCTCCCCACTTACATATTTCTACCACATATTTCCCCCCGTTCCCTTCACTGCACTCCACAGTTCTGCACTAATGCGAATCGCTGCTTCTGCGATATGGGCTGGGGCGGCTCGGACTGCAGCACGGTTGTGCTGCTGACAACACCACTGCCAACGGAAGCGTTGCCAACGCCGGAGAATACAATCAAAATGGAGAAGAAAGAGACTCCATATGGTAAGAGCAATGTCAGGCAACAACAGCATCCACATATTGGTATATATGTACTAATCGAATCTAATCACAACAACTTAATTAGACTTACAAATAATTTAACATAACTTTACCATGGCCGGCACCGGCGTTATGGAGAGGTATCTCTAATGTACCGTTACCGTACGGTACTTCCCACTTGCCACAACTAAACCCAATTAGCGAACTCACACGGTCTCTCGATAAGTTTGATAAATGATTTGATTGCAATTCGATACCATCGATATACAAAAAAAAAAAGAATATATTTAGAAAGAATCAATTTCGATAACTCGTATGACAATGGTAATTACATCGATTGCTAGTTCTGTTAGGCGATACATGTACAGCTATCCCAGTTATAGCCAGCTCTACAACATCAAATCACAAACTCAATTCATCAACGATCGGCTCGAGTTTCAGTATCAGTATCAGTTCATACATTCCAATTACAACCAATATCGGACTATTCCTTCGCCAAGCCAAAACAATAGCAAATGTTCTGGGATTCTGAATGTTGCATACAGATATATATATTTTATTTATTTTATTTATTCCTTTTCTATATATATTAAAGTTTATTTAAATAGGCAAAATTATAGATTCTGGGCAAATTTTAGATAAAAGTGGAGCAAAGTATAGTTTTTACTTTTTTTTTTTAATATTCAATATTTTGGATTTATGTTGAGTTATCTGGGAGCAAAATTAGAGTAAAATGTGAAATCAAATTTTTTTTTTTGAAAATTTGATGTATAAAGAAAATTACCCTATTTTAAGACTTAACTACAAAAATTTTGTTAGTTTTCAAAATTTTTTAAAAATATTTTTCAAAATTAAAAAAAATTATTTTCCGAATTTTTTTGGATATTTAAAATCTAAATTTACTTCAATCTTATGCCTAAGACATTTTCTCAAATATTTATTTATAAACTACAATTAAGTTCACTCAAAAATTGGGTTAATTAGCATTGGTAGACAAAAAACCAACTGATTGGATACGATTCTTCAGGTTTCAGAACAATTGCACTACATTTCAATACAAATATATATAATTTGGTTAACAAAAAATTTTGAAAAATCGAAAAGCGAAAAAAAAAAACAACAATAAATTGCAACCACCATTTCCAGGCACCTCTGACCAAAATAGGATCAGCACATTAACCATGGTCATCATTTTAACAGTTATCGTCAAGTGTGTCTTCATTAGTTTTGCAACACTGGCCGTTTGCTACAGGTAGAGTACCAAGCAAGTCTTGACAATCGGTTACACCGATCATGCGCTCACATACACACACACACAGACAGACACACAGACACACGCACACACATGCACACGCGCACACACGCACACTTAGACACACCCACATCGCACATATGCACACATGCAGACGCTCACATGCACATGCAGAAATACGCAAAAGCTTCGAAAACATACTCCAAAAAAGTGTGGCTTTAAAAAAGAAGAAGAAAAAACAACAACAAATATAAATATAAAGCAATCAATCCAATATTCAGACGCCGGATTCATTGATCTGAAATAGAACTCATCTCAATTGATGGTCAATGTTGTTGCATGCTGAAGGCTAAAGGTCAGACTAAGCAGTTCTCATTTACTTTTCTTATCTTCTACACACTTTCTCTCTCTCTCTTTCTCTCTATCGCTCAACCTGAGCACGCTTTCATGAATTTCCAATTAACGGGTTATTGCCCACCTATAAACATATATCCATATATAATTACAGTATCAAATTTCTCTTGCGTGTCTGACCCACAGCTCTCTTGCCATACTCTCAATGTGCGTACGCATGCATGTGCTTATCGATGTATGTCTATATATGTGTGTGCGTGTGTGTGCGTATGTCTCTCTGTGTGTGTGTGAGCGTGTGTCTCCTGTGTTTGTATGCATGTTTGTGCTCGTTTGTTTAATGTATTTCACAAACATCATATGTTTGTCTGTATGTATGTGTGTGTACATACCAGCCACATTCAGCCATAACCTACGAGGTTTCTTTATTAATTAGTTAAGTATGTATGTGTGCCCCGTTTTCATTTCTTTCAACACAATAGATGCATATGAATAAAATACTTACATACCCTACGTATGTGGGCAATAACGAAAATTTTCCTTTCAGTTTCAAATTTGGTTTTAATTTTCGATATTTTTCTTTTACTGTGTTTCGTCCGTTTCATGTAATTTTCATATCGCTCGTCCACATCTCCTATGTACATACATTTGTATGCGTATGGCTGCATACATGCGTATGTGTATGTATGTATGAATCTATGTTGTTAAATACTTGATGTACTTATATACTACCTGCGCGCTGGTTCATGCTATCGAGTAATTTGTGTGTTATCAATATTTTCGTTTTCGTTCCGATTTCATTTTCATTGTTGTTCTTCATATCAAATGCCGTGTATGTATGTATGTACCTAAATAAATCTCTCTATATATATATATAACATATATGTATTCATATGCTGAACCTACACAAGACAACACTACACCTTTACACACTTACATGCATACATGCATACGTACATACATCCACTCGTATTCATACTAATCTGAAAATGCATTTCTATTAACGATCATATTCACGCACACTACCAAATGGACAGACACGCCCAGTTTGCATCCTCCAGCCCACTTCCTAATCCTCAAATTCACACACACACACGCTGACACTGACAACTGCACACACACACACGCACACATGCGACGGCACACATTCGTAATACAAAGAATTTTGTTTTGAATTCATTTATTTTTTTTGGGATAATACAACTAACCGAAAACCAAAAATCTTGAGTACGAGATATCGATATGCATATGTAATATATTTATTTGTTTATTAATTACGCCATCCCACATATCTCACGCTCAAGATTGTCCAAGTGTATGTCTGCTAGGGCGTCTTTGTCATAGTCACTTTGTATAGCTTGGATTACCATTGTCATAGCCTGGGTGCTGCCGAAAAGAATGAAAAAAGAAATGAAAACACAGAAGTCAAAAACTAAACGAAAATGAAATTTGTAAAAAGCAAAAACAAATTCAAAATGAAAATGAAAAGAAAAACATTTCGAACTCGAGGCGCAAATGTGAGAATCGTTCGATTTCGGCATCAATCGATCCGTTTTTGTGGCCAGATAAAAATATATATATCTGTATATATATATATATATATATATTTATATTCTAGTTGGACAACCAACAACGGCACACAATCTATAAATACATGTACATATGTACATACATATATGTCAATATTTATATGTATATATATTTATATGTGTTTTCCTCTTTGCCAAATTCCATTGCCGAATTGCGTTTTCTTGTGTGCTGGCTCCAATATTTTTGTGTCACCTACAAAAATATGGCGGAAAAGAAATAATTAAGAAAAGAGAAAATACCCAAACACACAAACAGAAGATGAGAAGCAAACGTTCGAAATGTTATTTATTTGCTTGTTTATTTTTTTTTTTCGGCCGACCCACCACCCCAACTGCAAAACTGATATCGACGACAACAACAACCGTAAATAATACCAATATGTACGCATACATCTATATATATATATATGCATAACTTCACTATATATATGTATATTTGTGTGTGTGTCTCAATAAAATGAAAAACTACATAAACTTTATGAAAAATACAACAACATCAACAACAACAATAAACACCTGGTATCTTACAACGTAACGTATGCGAACCTAACTATATAAAATGATTAAAAAACTATATATATTCTCAAAAAAAAAAACAAAAACCAAAAAACACAAACTGAACTTTGTCAATACACCATGGCGTATGCATAATATATTGTACATATATATATAACTCCATACACATATATATGTATGCATATGTTTAACGCACCCGCAACTAACACAAATGCACACACACACACTCTCTCACACACACACACACACACACACACTTGTATCGAAACAAATGGCAAAATAATCTCGTATAGAGAACTACCACGGCTCAAATACAGTGTTCCTAGTCGGTGTTCTAATGTCAGTTGTAGGGTTCGTTTTTATAACATTCACCTTGATGGCATTGTGCTACAGGTCAGTTGTAGTACATAGAAACTTCTCCCTGTGTCTGAGGTTAGTTGAAAAGCAGTAATGAAAAAGCCAGCTCTAAATACAAATACAAATTACTACAACAAAAATAAAAAAAAGAAACAAAAAAAAGTACAAAAGAAAAACAAAAAAAAAAAAAAAAAGTACAAAAGAAACACTAACAAAAATCGAAAAAAAAAATACTCTATATTTTGTTAATATGTTTAATTTTTGTGTTTCCGAATTTTATTCATCTTTTTTCTCTCTCTCCAAAATGTTGAGTCGTAGTTATTAGTACATTTCTGACATGCATACATATGTATGTATGTATGCATGTATGTATATATGCCTACTACCGTCTGTATCTACTGCATACATACATCAATATGTAAAAATTTGAACATAGTCTCATTCTGTGTGTTTCGTTTGAATCCATTAACCAATGTACATAACTGTATATACATCATATATACACATATGCGCATATGTATGAGCAGTATATATGTCTCCTGCATTCATATATACCTGACATATGTATATATATGCATATGTGTATATATTCAGAACTTATCGCTTGTTGGCTACCAATTCATTGACTCACCTTTAGTTCAGTTCGCCCCGCCTTAAAGAAGCCCTCACACATGTAAATAGTTCTGTACATACACCCCGAACCCCATAGACAATAACTGTTCAGTCAGTGTATGTACATATGAATGTATGCCTATCATAGTAGCGCTGCATGAATATGACTGCGAGTATATATATCTCTGTATATAAATATGACTTCGATCTCTATGTACTTGCAACGATATTCATTTCCGGCATGCCTACTGCTCTCGATGTACATTCAATGGCATATGTGTGTGCACACTTGTGTGTATATTGTTACATATGCATGCATGCGACATACATACGTACATACATGCACACCTCATCAATCAATCAATCCAAATCAAAATCAAATTCAAATTAAGCTCACAATTCGCTCCAAATGGCCCCATATCAACTAGTCCGACTTTTTTCATTTTTCCTTACGTCTTTTCCGTTTGATCACAATTTTCTAATATATATATTTTATTGTTGTTATTTTTGAAACAATTCAAGCAAACCAAATACACGAATAACAAATTAGTTACAACAATCCCGATTCAAACAATTTGTGCTAGGAATCAATCGGCTACGAAATCAATCAGATATATCCTAGATAGCTATATTACTTACTATATAGAGAGAGATCTGATAGTTAGACATTAGCTGTAAAGGCAAAGATTGGTTACAGTTAGCAGTGAACTAAACCTAGGCAGGCCTGAAAAAGAGTTTAAAAAACATTTTGATTGCCTAATATTTAAACAACATTTTTGTTGTTCTAGAATTTCTGAACTGAAAGCCAAAAAAGTAAAACTTCACAAAGTTTTCGATTTTTTTTTAGTTCGAAATACGAGAACAATCAAAAAGCGCCGTCCATTACGCAATTAAGTATAAGTTTTTTAAATAACAAATAGGTGCGATTTACACACGAAACAGGCTTCTATCAAATTGAAATACCACATAAGCGAGAACACCATCAATGAAATGATATAAAAGACTTGCAACTTGACTCACCGAAAAAAACCAAACCAATGTTTTAGACTGCATAGATATTAAGAAGAAATCGAAATATATATATATATATTTTACAATATATGTATACTAAATATATAGTGTGCTTCGTCGTGATATACCTTAGTCCAAATAAGCACATACCTTAAGAGATTTGCATGCGCGTATCTTCACCTCTCCAACGTAGGCAAACGAATCCAATGGGAGCAATGGGGGAGTAGTAGTACACGAAAGTACATGATATAATAACATATGCATATTTATATTTTATTTCCCGATAATTATTTTCAATCCATAGCCGATTTCTTTTGCGTTTCCAACTAATATTAGTAACGATTAATAATTTTTTGATTATTGTTAATGATTGAGAAATCAAAAGAAACGAAAAAAAGAAAGAAAAACATTTGAACATGGCCACGACACGAAATGGATATTGTGGTCAGAGCGTCGCTGATCGCCGATCTTGTTGACTATTTTCATTACTACTTTTGTTCAGTTTAGTAATCCCCAAAAAAAGCTATTTAAAAATAAACAAACAAAACAACAATATCAACTACAAACAACAACAACAAATATCCCAATCGAAATACTATATAAACTAATGCATATGCCAAAGTACTTACATATTAGGTATGCCACATCATTGCGATTGATACTTAGCTACAGTCTCATATAAACACTCACACACACACACACACCTGGCCACCCACCCACCATTTATAACAGAAACCAAAGCGAAACCAAGCTTCCCGCTTACTTGCAGCCCAAAGCCAAATTGTTAACCGACAGCGTATGCATTCGCATGCATACAGTCGACATGATAATAATAATATTGTATGATAGGTTGGGGGAGGGCATTTGCTCACTGGCACTTGCCACGCCTCCAATTGGCCAAATTGGAGCTTTCAATCTTTTGTGTGCATAGGGCCCAACATAGACGAAACTGACTTTGAGTTATGGTGGTGCTTTCTGCTGAGAGAGCCAGCGATGTTTCTTAAGAGCTGCCATCACGAGCTAATTGCAAATGTACTACTAAACTAAATACGATATACGCACCGAAAGCATGCTCAATACTCGCACAGAATGCATATACATGCGCCCACACACCCACAGAGAGGGCTGTGTATTTGTATTTGGGTGAGTTTGTGTGATTTCTTTGTGTGCTATCGTAAGTGCATCGATCTTCGATATTAACGAAATACACTAACACACACGCATAACCACAAACTCACACACACACACACACACACACGCATATTATCGTGCATATGTGTGTGTAGCCATACTCACAATACATGCCACACACAGACCCATTACCCCATTCCTATTATCCGATTTTCAATTCTGGTATTCAACTAAGTTATCACACACACACACACTCACACACTCGCATACACATATATATATATGGAAAACCCATCAGCTTTTCACACAAGGCTGTTCTTCTTTACTGTGCGTGTGTGTGCATATCTGCATAGCAAATAAGTTAATATACCAATCCAATATTTATCTCTGCAACGTCTTGGATACACAAGAAATTTAAATTCAGCCTGAAAGTATGCAACGAAAAAGATTTAAAATTCCTTTGAAGCGCAACGAGAAATCCCATTTGCTGGCTTCTCGCAAATTGGCCTCAAGTAACGAAATTGTATCAATATTTGGATGCTATTAATTTTTGGACATGCATACATGCAGCACATGCACAGCACACAGTCCACCTACGTATGTATAAATACCAACACACATATACATGTAAATAAACACACCGATATATACATACATGTACCCAATGCCATTCGACCTTCAGCTTTCATTATGTTATTTACTGTTTGTAAGTACTTACGTCTCATCCATGCTTGTCGCTCTTTCTTTCACTATTTATCTATGTTTGTCCATCTCTCTTGCGCTCTCTTTCTCTCTCTCTCTCTATAAATATATATATCTCGCTATCTCTGTCTTTCTCTTACTGAATTTCTGTTCATTTAACTTGGGCTAACTGAGAAACTATTTTCAAGCCTGTCAACGTGTATTTCAAATGTGATTTATTCCATTTAGTTCACATTCTTTGTGTATATCTATCTATATATATATAAATATATATACTCTGTGTTTCCCATAATCTCTGCGTGTATGATAGATATATGTATGTGTGAGTGAGTGTGCGTGTATGATTTGATGTATGTTTGTAGGTATGCCTGCGTCCGTATGTGTGTATGTATGCGTTCTTTCCGACGCATTGTCTTCCAAAAAAACCAGTTAACCTCCCACCCGTCCAACTGTCCACCCGTCCAGCTGTCCACCTGTCCACCTGTCCGTGCCCACATTCTGTTACTATTGTTCGCAATCCTTGCATTCATAAATGTCTACATTCCATTTTGATAAACGTGAAAACCTATACAGATTTTTATGTTTCGTGTTATGTCGTTGACGTGTTTTTGACAACAATTTTTCATTGATAATGTGCTAATCCAAAAAAAAAAAGAAATACAAAAAAAAAATGAAAAAAAAACTATACAAATTTTCCAAACAATTTCTTTGTTCTCTGCAAAGTTCTGGCATAACATTTTTCATTCGAGAATGTCATTATTGTTATTGCATTTACATTCTGTGTACATACATTATGCTTTCGTGTCTTGTGTTTGGTTTGGTTTGTTTGTTTTTCCGTTCGTTTTGTTCCTTACCTTGAGGCACATTCAATGTATTGCTGAGATACATGCAAACCCATCGCAAATATTTGTGTAGAGCCGAGTCAATATCCAAGCATCTAAACGAAATCCTACACAAATCATCCGTATGGGTATGCATGTGTTTTCATTTGTGTTTATATTTGCATAACAAAATTCTTTATGTGTGGCACTTGATTTTACTTTTCACCACAAAAAAAAAGAAAAAACAAAACAAAACAAAAAAAAAAGAAAAAACAACAATTCTATTACGAGCATATTATTAATCAAGTATCTCATCATAACCTTTCGTTTCCCAACAACAACAACAACAACTACAACAATAACAACAACAACATCAACAAAAAAAAACCGAAACCAACAACCAAAAAAAATTAAAATTATATATATTCATATATATTTATATATATATATACAAAATCAATCAAAATATAAATCAAATCAAATCAAAAATTGAAATCAAAATCAAAATACAAAATCTAAATTCAAAACAAACAACTAAATGTACGTGTGCCACGTGTACACACACCCACATCCTCTAAAATGGCGTGAATGCGTATGTTTGAATGTATGTGTGTGTGTGTGTGTGTGTGTGCCTGCTTGTGAATGGATGTGCTGTGTGTGACTGTGTGTAATCCCATGTATGTATGTATGCTTGCTTGCTGTCCGTGTGGGTGTGTGTATGTTGGCAAATACTTCGCCTCATACACATCTCAATCAACCAACCAACCAAACGACCAATCAACCAATCAATCAATCAATCAATCAACCAACAAAATCAACCAAATCAACCAACTTACGACTAAATCCATCGACCATGCCAAAATACGTTTCCAACTGATTTTGTATATAATCCAATACAAATAATTTCATAATGAATTATAAATCCAAAAATCATACGCACCATTCAACGCCAAATACATGTGTACATATATATGTATATACACATGCGTATATATGTATGTGTCCTGTGTGTATACTATAAATCCCATAACTTAAATATATAAATATATATATGTGTATGTGTGTATATGCGTGTCTATATGTGTATATATGTGTCTCAATGCATATATATATACATGTGATGTGTGTGTATATACATACATCTATATAAATCATATAAAATAAACAACAACAATAACCAAAAAACAACCAAACAACTCTGACGTCGATATCAACATCAACATAGACGCAAGACAACCACCCTTAAGTACGATCCGCCCTTCTCGAAAAAGCCCATACCGAAGGGCTACGGCGGTGCGGCAACGGCGCCCAACCATCACTCCGTCGAGGAGGTCTCCTTAGATGGCTCCAGCAAATTGGTGTATGCCAATCAGGCCGGATTCAGGTGAGTAATTCCATCTTTCAATCCATAACCAACAACACACACCCACCATTCAACCACCCAACCACCCAACCACCCATCCAGCGCTACTTAACACGCCTCGTTACATTTATGTCTTTGATGCATTTCTCTATCGTATTTGCTTTCCGTTTGTTGTTTCTTTTCCAATTTCGTGCAGGGACAAGAGCCTACATGGACGTCGCTATACGACGGGTGGTGAGGACGATCAATCACATGCAGGTTAATAAAAACATTCCCTATACATATACATACATATAAATATATATATATATCTGAAACACTTTAAATATATATATATATTTATATATTCATTCACTAGCGGCCATCATCTCACACAGTTCTCAGCCAAATATCGTATACGTATCATATTGCTATGCATAGGTATACCAAAAGTAATTGACGTTCTTATCTAGTATATATCAATATATACATATAACTTAACTTATATAACTCAGTGCCTTTGCCGTTTCCTGTTACTATCTGCAGCAGCTACTGCTGCTACTACAATATGTTCAACGTTCTTAAATTCATTTGTAGTCTTAAGCTATAGTTACCCTATATACAATACAATATCTAACAACTAAATACAAGCTGGAGTCTGAAGGAGCTGCCATACTTATTGTAAAGCTAGTTGTATACACAACACACATACAATTACACACATATCTGTTTGTCTAACTCGTTATTATTTCTAATGATCAATAACTTTTGCTGCATTCCAAAATATTAGCATAATTTGTTCGTTCTCTTAAAAAGCTTCTTTGACTTAGTCTAAAAGTTAAACAAATTCAATTTTCAGCTTTCCAAGGTTTACGTCAAGTGTTCCATAATAAAGTAACAAATAATATATTTATAAATAATATATATATATATATATTCAAAAATATTTTCCTAAGACATTTTTAGCTTAGCTTCAGCTATATTTATTAAAACTTCACTTGGTTCTTCTATATATAAAACTATAAGTAAAGGGACTTCGTTACGTATCTTTTGTAATTAATATTTGATAGTTCAAGGAATTCATATCTTTAATCTTCAAATAACTTAAGTGTTGGCCTTGGAAACCGCTTCGATTTCTAATGTGACATCTAGTACTCTACTCTTCGATAATTTAACTCGACTCAAATTTGGTGTGATTTTTCTTTTTATATATTTATATATATATAATAATGTATGTTTTATAGATTATAAACCTGAAGCAACATTATTGGTCTGCAATGTATAATAAAATATAAGAGTTTTAGTACTATTATTACAATTGGGCTTAAGTAGGAGTAAATTCTCGATTTAAGTATTGAACTGATTATTGTAAATAAGTACTATTATTGTAAATAAGTATCTACTACTTCTACTGCTACAACTACGAACAGTACAGCTACTAGTACTACTGCGAGGACTGATACTACTATTGCTACTGATACTACTCTTCTGATAATTATACTGCAATCTAAAATTTCTACTATTACTACTTCTACTACTCGTACTATTACTAATGCACGTTTTTAAACTACTCACCCTATTACTTATACTACAATTTTTAGTACAACTTCTAAAACTGCTACTTGAACTACTACTTATACTCCTACTTATACTACTACTTATTCTCTTACTTATACTCCTACTTATACTACTACATTTACAGCTACTTATACTACTACTTATACTCCTACTTATACTACTACTTATACTCTTACTTATACTCCTACTTATACTACTACATTTACAGCTACTTATACTACTACTTAAATGACTACTTCTACTTCTACTTCTACTACTACTTATACTAGTACTTCTACTTCTACTTATAGTTCTACTTAGACTACTACTTATGCTACTACTTATACTTCTACTTATACTACTACTTATGCTACTACTTATACTACTACTTATTCTACTACTTATACTTATTCTTATACTACGACTTATTACTACTTATACAACTACTTATACGTCTACTTATACTGCGACTTATACTCCTACTTATGCTACTACATCTACTACTAATTCTACTACTATTTCCTCGACTACTCCAACTGCTACTTAACCTACTATTTCTACTTAACTTCTACTGCCACTCCCACTATTACTTCAACTGCCACTCCCACTACTACTTCTACTACTAATCCCACAACCAGTTCTACTACTACTACTACTACTACTACTACTACTACTAGTACTACTACTTCCACTACTGTATACGACGAGCCCTGTGCACTCTCTGCTGTCTGACTCTACCAACATTTGTATGTTCTTTTGCATGTACAACGTGTGAATTTCGATTGGACGCCACAGAGAAGGGCATACTGAAGAAGCACGGCTACGGACTAGTGCATGGCGAGCAGCTGAAAGACAAGTGGTGCGATGACAGCCAGTCGGACAATCTAGAGCTGATCACACAGGACGGCACACAGGCCTCAACGATTGGTGGTGCGGCTGCCTCAGAGGTGGAGCGTACTCTGAAGTCGCTCAATGGCTATCACGAGGATATTTTGGAGGCGTTGCGCAATGCGGCCTCGCATCGCGGCACTGGTACTGGCAATACGCCCGTCGGCAGCGGCAGCCTCAGCGAGGAGATGCTGCGTAAGACACTGCAGGACTGCAGCAACGCCCAGCTGGGCTACACGGCAGAGACGTACAAGCGGGCCAGCGGCTCCAAGTCGAGCTCGCGCGAGAATATATGCGACAGCGCAGCGACACATGCCATATTGCTGGATGGCAGTGGTTCCGGGCTCGGTGGCTTGACGCTGGGCCCCGACATGAGCGGAGTACGGGGTGTGGGCGGTGGTGTTGGCGGTGTGAGCGGTGCTGGTGGCTTGGGTGGTTCAATCGGCCATACCGGTGCGCTCATGCACCACCATCGATCGCAGCATCAGTTACATCAGCCAACTGGACTGTCTCTGCAGCAGCAGCCAACGGATGATGATGATGCCCCGTCGACTGGGCCGCTGCGCATACGCAATCTGGAGGATCTGATCAGGCAGCTGGAGCATCACTCGTCGCGTCACATGAGTCCCAGCGGCTCCGAGGATATACGCATGTCGGAAACCGAGGCCGATCGCCACTATAGATTAGATAGTTCCGCTGCTTGTAGTGAGTCCTCGCAAGGGTTAGTTTCGAATTCGATTATTTGATTTCGATAACGATAACGATAACGATTTCGATTTCGATTTTGTTTACTTATTTTATTTAATGCCAAATCCAAACACCCAACTAATCCCGAACCAAACCAAACAATTAATGCCGAGTCCGACAAATCCGATAAATGCTTCTAGGAGTTACATTTATTTTGCATCTAATACAAATACACACACAGAGACACACACATACAGATACAGATACACGCATACGCCTTACCTAACTCGTACCTTGTTTGACTTAGCGTAGGTTTTGCTGGTACTCGTACACGTACTCTAATATTTTATGGAATGTACTCAACAGCTGTGTGCATTGCAAAAAAAACCGTATGTACTTTAATAGAACAGTACCGAAATGCTTGTGTTATAACCGCAATAAGTATTATTTGTACAACTCGTTTAATCGTATCACTTAATATACAAACCTCTATATAGCCTGATCGAATCGTAGCGGCAATTGCTTCTCACACACTTACTATTAATGGCGTTCTAGCGTTTAATCAACATATATGGCTTTAACATTCTTCACAACATTTGCAGACATTGCCAGCATAGAGCTAACTGGAACAAGCGCATTTAGCATACTACACACCACACACAACAGACACACACACACATACAATAAACAAAGATGAGCATGTACGCTGTCCGCTTTTGGGCGGCCGATAATTATACTGAACTTTAGCCAACGCAACTTTCTATTCGCATTTCTTGCAGGCTTCAGACTGGAATATCTTGTGTGATAAAGGTTGGTTTCACAAGCGTTGCCACGCCTATCCAAATCAATGAAAATACTATGAAATCCATGAAAACTTGCCTCCCTTTAAGGGTGTCCATGGACCCTTCTCTCTGTATAGTCAGATACGAAATAGGGTTCGCTCTCCTCTGACTTGTGACCAAATGGTGTTTGGTATATTATTTGGTATTTTTTTTTTTGGTATATATCATTTAATTGTCTGTCTTATACTCGGTCTCGGTCTCGCTATCCCAATCCCATCCCGTTTTGTGTTTATCTTTTTGGTTTGGCTCGCTCAATTATGCTAAAGACTCTTTGATTGCTCTCTGCTTTTTGATCTCGCCAGCTCGAATCAGCAAGCAGCTCAATCTCAGAAAACCGCTACAATCCACCCGTCTTACAGCAGCCGTTGTCGGCCCCGCTCTGACGAGGACTCGCGCTTTGCCTACGGCGGACGCTACCGCACGCAGGCGCCTACTGGCCGCCATACAACGCATCAGTCGCACTCTCCGCACGCATTCGGACACCACACACACCATTCGCACGCCCATGGACATGCCACACACGGACCCCATTCATCGCACCACTCGTCGCACACGCACCTGCACCAGGATGACGAGGGCATCTACGAGAGCGCCGATCACCATGAGCGCGGCGCCCTCGACACGCGACTTGATCCTCAGGAGACGCCCGAGAGCGAAAGGTAAGTCTCTGTCTCTCCACCTCAGTCACTGTCGCACCCAATCGCCTCCCATCAGCAGTCAGTCAGCCGCCCATCGTCACAATCCTTTGAGGTTGTAGCCTCTAGAGATGAGCTGAGCTCGCGGGCGCTGCTCTTTCGATTTTTCTTTGCGCAGCTCTTTGCTTAAATACCTGACCTTTAACTGCTTTATAACAATGGAGAACTTCATAGCTAAGATCACAAAGATTCAGAGTTCTTAAATTGATATTCTAAGTAATTTACTTTGATATCTTTATCATGCCTAAACTAGAGCTATCTTTCCTATATAAGATCCATAGGATTTTTCCTATGTCATCATCGATCCCGCTACCCCTTCTTCATCTAGTTGTTCCTTACTTCATCAAAGCTCAACCTTGCTCAACCAATTGCTTGTCTCTTCATAAGTTTCTTTCCCTAGACTGTTGAAAGAAACGACTATAGGACTATAAGACATAGGGTATATATTCTTAACTTTACCTTTAGCTCAACCTCCTCCCCTGCTCCCGCCTTGATATTGTGTGCATGTGTTTCCTTATCTATAACATACAATCATGAGTTTGCTTTAACGACTTCCGTCATATCGATGCTGTGATATTGCCCGCTTGGCCTGAGTGCTTTGGTAGTGGGCCACTCGATCAGCTTTGAGTGTGTCGCCGTCTCTTCTGTCCTGTGTGAGAGGAAGGTCACTGTGCCTACACCAGTCCACCCAGCCTTATGGTCCTGTGTCCTGATGTGCCCCCCTTGTGTTCTTACCATGTACCGTTGTTCCTGTTACGATTATTATTTTCTAGTGATGACTTTATTCAAGCTCAACAACAGTTAGCCCGGTGGGCGAGTGAGGATGTGGTATCCGTCGTGGTATTGGACCAGCCGCAATCCGGCACAATGTCGGATTCCCAACAATCCAGCGGCGTCGCGCCCATGTCGGGAGCTACAACGAACAACGTTATGCACCATCAGCATCCGCACCAGCACCACGGCGATCATCAATCCTCCGCAGCGGCAGCAGCGGCGGCGGCGGCGGCAGCCAACAGCAGCTCTATAATGGCTATGGCAGTCGTCCCAAATGGTATAAATGTAAGTCAGAGGGACTATTACCCCTCGCCACCCTCAACGGAGACGGAAAGCAGTGGAAGTGTTATCCAACCAGCTACACGCCGCACGTTGCAATCGCAATCGGGCGACACGGCGGCCATAAGCCAACAGCAATTGCAGCTCCATCAACTGCAATTGCATCAACATCAGCAATATCAGCATCATCATCAGCAGCCGCAGCAGCAGCAGCAGCAGCATCAGCATCAACAACAATCAATCGATACCAGCAGCAGCAACAACAGTCAATCCGGTCAAATAATCGAGAATGGCTGCTACCCGGAATATAAGCATTGACAGTTCAAACACCTTTAGCTCCAGCCCTCTGGCAATCGCGTAAGGCTATTCCGTTTTCTGGCCAATATCTAAATGGCTGGCGGCCGAGGCAGGCAACCGTTCAGAGCAAACTTTATTAGGACTTCAGCATAAAATAGTTAAAAAAGGAAAGAAAGAAAACAAAAAGGAAAAGGAAAACGAAAACGAAATGAAAACAATACAAAATGAAAATGAAAGCAAAAGTTGAAAATAATACAATTAGCATACATACTCATATTTAATAACATACATACATTCATACATACATACGAGTAAGTACTTACAACACACACACACACATACATACACACATCTAGTTATAGACTAAATGGGATAAATGTAAAATTAAATTTGAAAAAAACCAAAAGAGAAAGCCCAAAAATGTAAACCCAAGCAAAGTAATTGATTCAAGGCCGTTGCACTCACACACATACACACACACTTGCATACATGCATACATACATACATACATACATACATATGTACATACTAACAAAAATAACATGCGTACATATGATGAACTTCATGCATGCCAATACAGACAGTGAGCTAGAGACAGAGAGAGAGAGAGAGGCGTGTGTGCACGTATTTGATTTAAATGTGAATGTAGGATGTAAGAATTTTTATACTTAACATAATTACATACCAGTATGTACATACATAAGTACCTCAGACGTGCCGGCGACGCCTGAACAGAAAGTAATATAAATTTAATGAATGTAATAATTGTAAATACCAACACATGCAGACATGCACAGACGCATGCACACACGCATACACACGTTTGTTATGATATATACATATATATATATATACATACATATATATATATATATATATATATATATATATATATATATATATATATATATATATATACAGATAAACCAGAGCTGGAAATAACTATAATAGACGTTTTGAAAGCACTTTCTAGGCTTAACATACCCAACAGGCCCATTATTAATAACTATTATAATAATAATATTAACAAACCAATAGCTTAGCCAGCTGATATACGAAACATAACGAGTATTATGAAACTTCAAAAGACAAATCTGTGTAATGTGTGCTATAATAAAGGAGAATTTATTTCCTGTTCTAGAGAATACAGTTTTTTTTGTCGTAGAGCTATATGCATAAAGATAAACAAACCAAATATGATATATATATATACATATATATATATATACTAAAATATAGTAACAATTAATACTTAGTTTGATCTCGATATAGTTTATATTGCCAAACAGAAGAGGAAGAGTGCATACTTTGTACATAGGCAAATCATATTTACATATGTACAAGACCCCGTATCTGCCGTAGCTTGCTGATGATGCAGATATATATATATATATATACACATATATTGTATATACATATATGCATATATATATATATGTGTGTATATGTATGTGTATACAAAACAATATTATGAATTATATACTCTTGCAAAAAAGTTACCCTTGATATGGGCAAATTTGATAACGACTGATAGATTTTGTGGCACAGCGTGCCGCCGATTCACATTGAATAACTTAACTTAACGGTTACCCATTTATAATAGGCATAATGCGTTTTATTATGATAAGGCTAACGGTTAGAACATACTACGAGTTAAGCAAAACATCTGTAACAATAACAATTATAGATCTATGATGAGGCTAATTAAGTTAAATTCATTCATATTCACACTCAGCTCTCACAGTTTTGCAGCCGACCAAATTTTCAATTTACATAATATTAATATGCATTCCAAGTAAACCAAAATTGATTAAATGATTCATATATATATATATATATATATATATATATATAGCATTTGGCGCTAACTAACACTTGGTATGTACACTAGCTAGCCCATTGATGACTATGATTAGTTCGTATAAGATCGCATTCAACTCACTCTTGACATTCTCATGCAGACACAATAAGCATTAAGATATATGAATGTATATGTATGTATGTATGTATGTATGTATGTATGTATAGGTGCATGCATACACATAGCAAGTGCTTGTTCGGTGCGAGAACGAGAGCGAGAGAGATGGAACAAAGTTTCATTAGTTAGTACTTTACTTGATGAATGAATGTTGTAAGCATTTCAATATATATGTACGTGTGTATGTTAGCCTTTAGAATATGATATGAAAAGTTAACGAGACAGGTTAGCATATGTAAATACATACATAGCTAGCTAGTTGTTGATCCAATTGAGTATAATCAAGAATCCAATAAGCAAGATGATGAAACGATGAAATCCATACATACTTTTAAGGGCAAACCCAAAAGCAAATAGATCTATATGTATATGTATGTGTATGTCTGTGTGTATGTATATTGCTATGCACATTTTCATAAATATTTATATATATACATATATATGTATAATGTACACATACATAGGTATGTTTTATATATTTGTATGAGCCAATCTATTGGGGAATATGCACTCGGCATGTTTTCGGTCGAATTGTCCCTTCCACCATCCGCATAATTGTTTCTTCGTGTCAATTATAAGTAGATTAAAGTCGCAACAAAACAAACAGCATCCAACTAAAGGCAACATTTACATATTATTTGTTGTCTAATCAAAGATATAGCATATATATAGAAATATATCTGGCTGGGCTAGGATTTATGATAAGAACACCTCAGTGTTATCTCATGGCGCCACGCATTTCAATCGTTCATCAAACTCAATGGCCAAGTCTTGACACAATTCAGATTTAACTACTTTGTTGCAAACGCCCACAATTCGCAAGAGTAAGATTTTGCCACAGTTGGACGAGACTGAGCCAGGCGCCTTTATTTTTCCCCATTTGATTGTTTGTAATTTTGATCTAGAAAATATTGGATGCCATTGATATTAGCGACTTTCTCAAAGGTGATAAGGAAAGTGCCTTCGATGGTCTTCTCATAGCCATCGTCCACTCTGACTTTGGCTGAGCTTTCTTGACGATGACGATAAAGCGGCATCAAGTCTCTTCCTCAAACTGATGCCAAACGGACAGCGGACAGCGGGCAGCGGGCAGCACTCTTACACTATGTGGATGTAATATGGCTTCAAAACTTCTTAGTATCAAATGTATCAGGAGAGATATACAGCTTTCAAATGCTGTCCTTTGTGTGTGTTATGTGCAAGAATTTGTTTACACCCTCCAGAACCCAACCCACTCCCGCCCACTTAGCGAATACACAACTCGAATGCATGTTCAGAGAGATAAACTAGTTAGTTATGCATATATCACATATGTATATGTATGTATGTATGTATGTATTGTTTGCACGGCAATTGGGCCCAGCCACAGCGAAAATCACATACCCAAGGGCAAATGGCAAATAATGCATGCAGAATTTCATAAGAAAAAAAAAAAAAACTAAATTCATCTAAACTCATATAAATCCACATAACAGTATTTGAAATGATGACAACTTATAAGCATTCATACATATGATAAGTACTCCCTAACTATACGAATACATACTGCACACAAATACACTTACACACACACCTACACAGACACAGAGATGCGCTCTGTCGTATACTAAGCTAATGTAAAAATGAAGAAAATCAATACCTTCGGGAATTTAGCAAACTTAACTTAATGAAAGGAAAACCCAAATGAAAATTAGACAAAAATTTGTATTTTAGTTGTAAGTGTTAAGAGATAAGACAGCATGTGACTCAAATTGATTCAAGCGAAGCGTACAAATCCGTGTGCATGTGTCTACGCATGCGCACGATTGTGTGTGTGAAAATATATACTAACATCTATATATATATATATATATATATATATATATACACATATATCTATATATATATAGTATATGAATTATGAATTATACTAAGTAAATTTCTTAATGACATTGATTGGTTTTTATTGTGACAAGCGCAGTCGTAGTCGGCCGCTAAATATGATATTATCTAAGCTAGATTGACTAAAAACAAAAACGGTATTGTTATTGATATACATAAAATATACACATGCAAAGGCGCAGACACAGTGACACGCACACACACACATATGCGAGTGTGTGCCGTGGAAATAAATAAGTAAAATAGGTTAAATATTTGAATAAATGAATTAGACACTTACCAAATAAGCAAAAAGCAAAAGAAAAAAAAAACGGTACACAGGAGATTAAAGAACCCAAATGCAAAAGCCATTAAGCAACAGCAAAAATGAAAACCCAATTAATTGTTATCTAGAAATCAAACTTAAACAATAAACAAACTAAACAAAAACAACAAACAACAGCAACGTGAGAGCAGCAATAATGAAATCTTGAATGAAATGCAAAAACTAAACATTAAGCAGCCAATGAATGCTCAACACACACACACACACATGCCACATGCACCTGCACACGCTCCCACACACACACACACACACACACACACAACTACTATTACCACAAGCTCATATGAAATATACTTATCTACATACTTAGTCCAAAATGAAGGAAAAAACTTAAAGAGAAAAACCAAATAATAAATCATAATAAAAAAAATCTCACATATCGCATATATATATATACACACTATATATATGTATATATATATATCAACAATATGTGCTTGTACCGTAAAATCGCTGCTGTTGACGGTCCTCAGTTAATGCCCGAACTTCTGATCCGTATTCCTAACGCTAACCGAACACGAATAAAAAAGAAGAAATCCAAAAACTGAAACGAATTTAAATCTGTTGCTAATACATATATGTATACATATACTGTTAGATCTCGATTTGCTGATCTTTAAGTGTGTTTCAACTATCATTTGACTCGGGTATACGCGCAAGATCAGACATTTCTTTATACCACACTTCCAAGGGAACCGATGGTCGAAAATATAAAAAGAAAAATCCAAAAAACAAAATAAAATTAATAATAGAAAATATCAGAGCAAGCATTACATATATAATTCTCTAGCAAGATCAAAGACAAAATGTAATTTTTTTTTGTTTTTTTTTTGTTTTTTTTATTATTTTTAAAACAGTACAAAAACAATATACTTATGTAAATATACGTATATGCATATGTATAAGTATGTATATGTATTTGTCTATGTAAGTATATTGTTCAAATGGAATTGAGCATTTCTGAATGATCAAATGTTGCGATTCGTATTTACAATATGTATTTATATGTGTACACATACACACACACACACACACACACACGCACACTTATTGAAAGAGTTGATGGAAAGCAATAAAGGCGCATCAGAAGTTTGGCACACACACACAGACAGACACTGCACACTTACACACACACACACAGCAAAGACCTCACACCGTATGTTTGTCAAGGAATATTAGAAAAGCAACAAATATGGGAGAGACGAATAAATAAAATGTTCATTATAATAAACTTTTTGAAACCATTTCTAAAGAACTGTTAACTGTTAATAAACTTAAAATAATAAACAAATATTGAAAAAAAAAAAAAAACACAACAAAAACCAAAATGATAATGAAAATGGAAAATACCACAAGCAAAATAAGAAAACAACTGAAATTGTATGGCGCTTAACACACTTAAGATAAAGATTTATGAATTATATGTACATAGATGCATACGCGCGTTCATATGTATGAGGCTGAGGAGGATTAAATAATAATAATCTAGCTGTAAGTTGCCAATTGGATGCAAAAATGGTCCATAATGTGGTCTAAAATAATTTAAGTAAACAACATAATAAAAACAAAAACCAAAAACAAAATCCAAAAAAAAAAAAAAAACTAACAACTAAGCGTAATACAACACAAAAGCAAAAAAACAAAAAGCAAAAAAAAACAGCCACAAAACATTCAAAAACCAATTAAAATTTATTACAAAATAAAATATGAAAGCGAAAAAAAAAACAAAACATCAAAATTTAATATATGTATATGTTTTTATGTTTTCACTAAGGCAAATATGCGGCAACAAATTGAAAATGCTGCACACACACACACACACACACAGAGACACACATACATTTATTAAGCAACACATGTGTACACTTTATAGTACATATACTAATTTAAGGCAGTTTGCGTTTAGTTAGAACTCACATATAATTTTGTCGCTAATTCTCAATTCTCTTTTACAAGCTAACCCCAACTAACATCCGTTCTATGTCTATGGTTTGTGCTCACTGCTATAGCAACTTTGCTGCCATATCAATTTTATATGTTTATATATGCATATATATATAAATATTAGTTTAATGACTTTTCATTCAATTTGTACTCTACACACACACACACACTCTCACACACACTTTCACATACGTTTGATATTTTCACATGCAACTGCCAAAGAGATGGTTGAAGATGGTCTCCGAAATCAAGGGTTATTATTAACATGCATGTTCATATCTATGCCAAGTTGTGACAATATATGTCACACACACACACACACACACACACGCACACATGTTAAGCTGTTCTGATCATGTATATTATGTAAAGCTAAAATTTAAAACTGACTAAAAATTCATTTTATACATGTATTTTGACATGTGTCTGCTTGCGTGTGTGCATGTGCGCGTGTGCGTGCGTCTGTGTGTATGTTCACACTCTATTATATACAGACACTTCGAAACCAACTACTTTTTATATGTATAACTATAGATATTTTAATGCATTAACTATAATTTCACTGTCTGGTGCGATGAAACAAAACCAAAAAAAAAAAAAAAAAGAAAAAGAAAAAAAAAAACAAACAAAAAATGAAAAAAACCAAAAAAATATATTAAAACAATTTTTAATAAAATTTTGCTGGCAAAATTAAACATATATAACGAGATTTGTGTATATAAGACATACAATTGGCATCAAGTGGAGCTTAGTTTCGCATTCGTATCAAGGCAGAGCTCCGACTGACTCCAGAAGTTGTTTGGATTGGCATAGCTAGACCTAAGCCTGCCGCGCCAGACAGTAAATTATTATCGACGGGCTAAACGACGAGCTTTGATTTGGCTACAGTTCAGGGTTGAGCTCAGACACAGGGCTATAGATAACTGCAATTGCATGCTCTTCACAATTTGGCTATGCTAATGCCATATTTTGTTCTACTTTCAGATACTATCGCTAAGATATTACCCTTTCGCAGTTCACGCTGGGCAACAAAATCTATCTCTAAGCACGAGCTTCGGCAGCTGCACCACAAAAAAAAAAAAAAAGAAAACAAAAACAGAAAACACAAAAAACATACAGAAAATGCAATTCGTCTACAATTTGGTTGAGCATTTTGACTTTGATGTGATAAGAATGATAAGAATAGAATGCATTATTTGCTACAACTTTGCCAAATAGTTTTCAATTTTTGTCGATGTGGAATTGTTTTTCATTTTCTGATTGCTGGGCGGAAGAGAGCATTATTATTTCGGGTCCAGCTTGAATTGGTCTATTTCAGCGCTGCAGAGTGAGACAGACAGAGACAGAGCTCACTGGCAAGAACGCAGAGAAGCAGCAAGAAAGAGAGAGTGACGAAGATATGACATCTGTCTCTGTTTTTCATCTGGCATATACAATCATCATATATATATATTTACAACATTTTTGTCCATTCAAAAATTGTATTCACATTGAAACCCTGCGATGAAACGCGCCGACAGCAGCACCTCATTCCTTCCCATATCTGTTAAGTAACTGCTGCTGCTGCTGCATGAGATGATGAAACGAATTCTTCAGTAGATCTTATGCAGTTTTTAATCAATAAATTCACAACTATTTATATGCATAACAGAAAAAAGACTTGATGTTTATCACAATGTGGGGGCGGAAGCTGAGGGGCACTCTCTGTGTAAGCAACTTCAAGCAGCTGTCTGTGTAAGAATATGCTAAATGACGGTTCTGAGTATTGCTTGCAAGGGTTGAGTATGGCATTGGCTTAAAAGGAATGCAGAGGAAAATTTCATATTTAGCTGGAAAATCAGAAATAGAAAGGCTTTGATGTAAATAGAGCTACTCGCTCGTTATAATGATGCGCATTGCATAAAAGTGCTTAACAAAAGGTTGCGATGGCAAAGAGCTGAGTGAGTATTAACTGTTTCAGCGAAATCTCTGAAGGAATTGCATATTAAATTTCTAAAGAACTGAGCATAAGCGAGTTCTTTTTTTTGCTTAGTCTTGGCTTAAAACCAAAAAGCCCTTAGCTAACAACAATTCCTTGAAACTGCGGGCAGTAGAGTACAGTTAGCCTCTTTTGATCGCCATTTTAAATATGTGCACTTACCGTTATTTGAACTTGCAGCTGCTAGCTATCGATACTTTTGCAGTGCAGCCTATCGATGAGGCCCGCGCTAAAGCAGTTTGAGTTGACCGTTATTTTGAATGAAAGAAAACTAGTTTAAATCTGAATTGGATATAATTTACCATTTACCAAAGCTTAAATATATTATTTATAAATTATACTATTTATAACATCTAAATATAATTTTTATATATTTTACAATAGATGTGCTCTCAGTGTATTTAATGTCCTCTCAAATGACATTTGTCAATCGTGCCTCGAACACACATAAATATTTAAGGCCAAACGATTTCTGAGTGAATATAATTGCAAGCTAATTACTAATTTGGCTCAGCAATAGGCGGCAATGCGTTTATAAATAAGTAATGCTGGGGCTCTGTGGGGGATCCTTGGCGAGGCCGTGCAGCAGTGACAGCAGCAGCAGGTATTGGCCACAGGTCGCGTTGCATGTTGCAAGCAGAGTGTTGGGTTTGATGGATGCTTTGCGCATGCCAGACCCATTGGCCTGGCCAGAGCCGACTTAGGCTTGTCTCAGCCGCCTTGTTGGGATTCAGACGGCGAGCGTGCAACAGCGACGAGCGCAACGTTTTTGGCCAGCGCATCATAGGCACTTCCAACTAGCGGACTCTAACTTTGATGGATTGCTTGTTGCTCGGCTCGTAATACACATTGAGCTGTTCAATACGCGCGGATACGTGCTGCATGTAGTTGACAATTGCCAGTGCCATGATTATGCTGCGGATTTTAGCTAGGTAAGTAATTGACCTAATGTCATATTCAGTGCATTGGCTGCTCGCCTGTTTAGCCGTTCAATCACTCAATCACACCCCTGCCCACACGGGCACTTAGGGCCGCCTAGAGCCTGTCAGACGCGGTCAAGTGGTCCGAGGCACCGAGGGACCGCACGGCATCGGCTCAAATACGTGCATACAGTGTGCTTAAGTTGATTGCCTGCCAGGCGAGACATATCTCTCTATCTCGTTGGCCAGCTAGAGCTTGAATTCAATTTCAATTAACACATTGCTTTCAGCCAAAACTCCGGGCCAAGCGAGTGCCGAAAGCCAAACTCAATTTCGAACAAAGCCATTGTGCGCTATGCCGCAGTTTAAGCCGTCTCGCTGTGCCTGTTTGAGCACCCATATGTGTGCGTCTGTGTCTGTGTCTGTGTGTGTGTGTGTGTGTGTGTGGGCTGGGACACAAGTGTGTGCATAGTACATGTAACTATTATTTTGCGAATCAAGCAATTTTTGTGTCGCCAAGTGGGTGGTGGAGATTGACAAGCGCAAAAATGCTAAGTGAGTGCGCTTCCCTAACCCAGCCGGCTACACACGCTATATCATAAAGTTGGCATACGACTACATACATATACACTCACATGCGTCTGTGTGTTTGGCTGTGCATTTTGAAAGGAAGTAATTAAGAGCGTACATATGCGGGCACATTTCTAAGTCCATTGCATAAGACTAGCCCGGGGGCATGACATCGACATCGACATCGACACAAATTTGCAGACACTCACGCCTAAACGCCAAGATTACCCCAGCACATCATTGGAAGCGGTCGCAAGGTCGTGAACTGAATAACACGGTCTGGTTTTGTTGTTCTTCTTCTACATGTTGTTGTTGGTGTTTTTTTTTTCTCTCTTTTTTTTTTTTATTATTAAGCGGTTCAAAAGCTTAAAAAGCACCCGCGGCCAGTAAACAGCACACATTGCACAGTGGTGCCAGGAAGGTTTTGGTAGAGATGGGCACCCAAATTAATGACAGAAATATAGAGCCTTAAAAATTATCTTAACCAACTTTATAAAATTCGAAACATAAACTGAACTTCAATTTAATTTAGCTTTAATTATAATAGATGTTTGTCTTAGATATTGTTCACAGCATCTCGGCAAGTTAATCAGCTTTCCAAAACTGATTCCTATGGCTAAAGTTGACGATATTCTATGATAATATTCTGGGTTTAGTATTCAGAACTGAATATTCTATGATAATATGCTAGGTTTAGTATTCAGAACTGAATAGCTTGAATAATAAACCTGGAATATTATCATAGAATATCGTCATAGAATATCTGAATACTAAACCTAGAATATTATCATAGAATATCGTCAGGTTTACCCATAGGAATTAGCTTTGGAAAAGATTTGGAATTATCCTTATGGATCAATTGCCTTATATTTTCATTATGTGTCTTATATATAGGTATATATGTCATATATGTAAAGCATAAGGCGTAAAAGGTTTTAGAGAGCTGATTACAAGATTAGTATTCAAGCAATCTATTTATATTATTATTATACATATATTATTATATATTATATTAGTTTTATGAGCTAAATCCTATATTTAGCTTAACTTGAGTTTATGTTTCTCGTATATATAAGAAGTTGTTAGTTGTTGTTGATTTCATAAGGCGATATTTTATAATAACTCAGTATAAGCTCTACTAAGTTCTTCTTCTACTCCTGCTTCTTTTGTTAAGATCATTTTATTTTTTATTTTATATATTTTTTTATTTTTTATTTTTTTATTATTTTTTATTTGATTTATTTTATTTTCATCATATGCTATGAGCTGCAGATCTCTGCTAAAAACTGCAGTAAAAGTTTTCTTCTACCTATAGGCAGCAATAAGTCACTCCAAGCACGGTACAACGGAGCGTATGAGCAATTTATTTATTTTTGAGGGCTTTTCAAAGCAAGAAACTGTAAACTATAAACGGTATAAAATGTTATAATCTTATATATTGTAATTTGTTTTCTTAATTTTCAAGACAATTTTTTTAATATTCCAAAAAATGTTCGAATTTCTACTTAAGTGCTATGGCTTTAGCAAGCGTTTCGCATAGTCATGGGCATACTGTACAAATTATCCAGGCATTCTTTTGTTATCCTGTAAACGGTATTTTGTTGTTGTTGTACATTTGGTGTTGCCAGCGCCGACGTTGTTGCCATTGTTCAAAAGTGTCACACTTTCTATACCGCTTAACTGCGGCGCAGACAGGTAGTATGAGCCGCGAGTCAGAGCCAAAAAGCAAAATTCTTGAGAATTCGTGCTAAATTTAAATTGAAATTAAAAACAAATTGTAACAGAGTAGAGTCTGAGAGAAACATATACTTTGCCAACAGCCTCAGACTTGAGAGGTATCTTGTTGGACGCACTGCACGCTCTTGACTCACTTTGGCTTAACAATTTGCAGCTCAAGTGTTTAATTACTAAAACTGCTTCAAGTGTTGAACAATGCTGAAAGCAAAACCCATGAAAATTATGAAACATCGAGCTGTTAGGCTGTTAGGCTGTTGCGGGACACTTCATTTCGCTGACGAGTGCTCAGCTGCACTCTGCAGGCAATATGCGGACAATTAGTGTTGTGAGCAGGCTAAATAGAACTCAAATCCCAGATGCACTTAACACAGTCCTCACGGCGGCCTTCAAGTGAAAGTTCGCCTTGGTCTTTGGCTGTTCTCTATATATTTTGGGTATACTACGATATGTGAACTCTTCCACAGTTTCTTGATCTACTTGAGCCTGCTCGAGCGGCAGTGGGGTGAAGGCATCGCCGCAGCTGAGACGGCGCCGGAGCAGGTGCCATTGTCTGCCGCGGCGCAGCCAAGCAAGATGCCTTTGATAACCAGCGAGTTCAAGGCCAGCCGCATCTACGAATCCTTTCGCACTCTCTCAACCGTCCAGGGCAAAAGTCGCCTCAGTCGTCGCTATGTGAATGAGACGAGTCCCTATGGCACAGCCGGGGCGATGCGTAAGGCGCGACCCCGCACTGCCTCGGCGGACATGCTGAGCCGGAATATATCGAGCATTTTGGAGAACCTTTTGAAGCGCTACGAGCAGTCGCAGCTGCCCACCCATGGACAGGGCCTGCCGACGGTGGTGCGCACGAATATCCTGATACGCAGCATGGGACCCGTCTCGGAGCTGGACATGGACTACTCGATGGATTGCTATTTCCGTCAGTACTGGCGCGACAAGCGGCTGAGCTTCCAGGGCCCCATCAAGAGTCTGTCGCTGAGCATTAAGATGCTGGACAAGATCTGGCGCCCGGACACCTACTTCTACAATGGCAAGCACTCGCACATCCATACGATTACCGTGCCCAATAAGCTGCTGCGACTGGATCAGGATGGCGGCATACTCTACTCGATGCGGTAGGACTCGGGCTTTCCCATCCAATTCGACAGTTCTTAAAGCTTAACTGTCCTTGCAGACTTACCATCAAGGCCACCTGTCCGATGGAGCTGAAAAACTTTCCCATGGATCGCCAATCCTGTCCCCTTATCATTGGCAGCTGTGAGTATGCGCCAATAGCTTCCCTACTCCTCGCTTTGCCAATAATCCTCTTATGCAGATGGCTACACCAATCAGCAGCTGGTTTACGAGTGGCAGAACCATGACGACGCTGTGTCCTTTGTGCCAGGCATGACGCTCAACCAGTTCGATTTGATCAGCATGATGCATCGAAACTTCACCTCGACGCGTCGCGAGGGCGACTTCAGCGTGCTGCACGTGGCCTTCAATCTGAAGCGCCACACGGGCTACTTCTTGATACAGGTGAGCAGCATAGGTTCACCTTATGATTGGCTTAGCTTAGGCTCTGTCTCAGGTCTATGTGCCCTGCATTTTGATCGTTGTGCTGTCCTGGGTCTCCTTCTGGATACATCGCGAGGCGACCAGCGATCGGGTGGGCCTCTGCGTGACGGCCGTGCTCACATTGTCGACCATCAGCCTGGACTCACGCACCGATTTGCCCAAGGTGAAGTACGCCACGGCCCTGGACTGGTTCCTGCTGATGAGTTTCCTCTACTGCATTGCCACGCTGTTGGAGTTCGCTGGCGTCCACTACTTCACGAAGCTGGGCAGCGGCGAGATACCCCGGCTGGACGACGAGTGGGAGGATATCGGAGCGCTTGGCTTCGCCGCGGGCGAAATAGCCGACGCCGCCGAGGCCAGCGACGACAGCGAGCCGGCCAACTCGGATAGCGATGTCTTTGTCTTCGCCGATCACGATACCCTGCACTGCGAGCTGCCTCTGCCGGCGGACCTGAATGGCGGTGGCTACCCCAAGCGCAACACCTTCAGCTGCCCCATTTACAATGTGAGTCTGCCCCGCGTTGCTCACCTGTGCTCTATACCTTTCCAATCTTTTCCCTAGAATCAGCAGCAGGAGCCAGCCCACATATTTCCGAGGCTCTCCTCGCACGCCTCGACCATGGAGCGCACCACCCAGACCGAGCCGCCCGCCGTCTCCCGCATGCGTCAGATGTGGCTCTGCCTCAAGGGCGACGACAAGTTTCGCAGGCAGCGCGAACGCGACGCGGCCGCCGAGAAGAGTGTCCAGGGACGCCAGGGCGCGGGCTATGTGAACAGCATTTCGTTAATTGATCGAGTGGCGCGCGTTGCCTTCCCCATGACATTCGCGCTGTTCAATTTGCTCTATTGGCTGGCCTACGGCATGTACAAGAAGGAGTTTTCCTGGTCAATGATTAAGGCCTAAGGCGCTGGCCGAGCCCGTTGATGGAGTTTGACGGATTGATGGCGCCCAGACACCTTTGCATGCTGTAACATGAAATTATTCTAAGCTAATTCCGTTTTGTTTTGCCATAATCAAATAAAGTTGTGCCGAAAGTCGAGTAGGTCAAAGAGTAGCTAAAGTGCAGGAAATGCTTGTAATTCCCAACGGGTTTCAGCTTCTCATTGCCTGAAAGCAGCGGAAGAAAATTGAGTTTGGATTAGATGTGTGGCTTACTTGAGAGACCTCAGTCCAACGCTGTCCTGACTGCTGCTCCCGGAGCAGTTCTTATGGCTGAAAAGTCAAGCCCACGCCCCAGAGTCAGAAAAAATGCAATTTGTGTAAAATATGTAAACCATTTAAATAACATTTCTAAGAAATATACAGTAAATGATCTCGATGATATTGTGAGTACTGTGAATAACAATGAGAAGCACTTGATTGAACAAGAGTGAAATTATTCGCGTCACATCGAGCTGCGGCCACGGATCGGCGATCCTTAATGCTAATTATGCGGCGCAGCTCGTGCTAGTGGATGTGGCCAAATGCATACCAATTCCTTGTACAATTTGGCTAAACTCGTACTTAATTAATCTGTACCTAAACTTTCAAATTACCGGGAACACATTTACTGTGATTTACCTATTGTGAATAGCAATACTAAACTATATATATATATATTTATATATACTCATATGTGTGTTTCGTTGACTGCGTGTGTGTGTGTGTAGGTGTGTGTATATATCGCATATGTATATGTGTGTATATGTTGCGGGTTTATCATTCCATTTATATAAATTGGTCAATGTCAATATATATATATCTATATATATACATATATATTTGTTACATATATATATATATACCATATAGTTCATCAGTGGGAGGGCAGCAGGTGGTGGCCGAGGGGGCAATGATACTTGGTTAAGTACGTGTTACTAACACTTGTAGCCGCAACTACTTATTCTAATATGTAGAAGATCCAGTAGCCGAGATTGAAAGCACAAAAGCTAATCGGGAATATCAAGCGGGAGTACTTGTCGATAATGTTAACATCTTTGATTTTTGGTATTGTCGCCCTAATGGCCGAGGCGCTCTTCTTAATGGCGTGCATCATGCGTGGACGCGCAGAGATACCAGCTGGAGAGAGAGAGAGAGGGAGAGGGAGAATGAGAGGTACAGTCTAGTGCATGGCTGCCGCCTGGCTTACCTCTTTGGCCGCGATGTCTCAGCTGGCTGCGACCCGTTCCATAGTTGCGTGTTATGCGAAAACTTGGCGGAAACTTGGCCAAGTCCATGGTCTCGGTGCCAATGGAGCCGAGGGTCACATTGTAGTTACCCTTGCGCAGCGAAGGTATAGGACTCATGCGCACGTCCTGCAGCTCAATAATGTCTTCAGTGGTTGAACACGTTTCGGATTTCTCCAATTTACCTGAAATGTGTTTATGAGGTAACTCTTCTGACCAGCTGATCTATATCGGATCTACCTATTTTATGTCGATCACAATCCTTCAGCTTTTTAATCTTCTTCTTGGCCCGCTTGCCCCAGTACGTATAATTGACGGCGGCGTATTCGAGCAGCGCCGCAAACACGAACACGAAACACATCACCAAGTAGATATCGATGGCTTTCACGTAGGAGATGCGAGGCAATGAGCTCCGCACACCGGTGCTGATCGTCGTCATGGTCAGCACGGTTGTGATGCCGAGCGCGACGCGTGCGCTCGTCGCCTCGTGGTTGATCCAAAATGACACCCAGGAGAGCATCACAATCAGTATGCTGGGCAAGTACGTCTGGAACACAAAGTATCCAATGTTGCGCTGCAACTTGAAGGAGAGCGAGAGCCGCTGGTAGACGCCCGTGGCCAGCCGCTCCTTCCTATCATTGGTCTCGTACCCAATGATCGTAAACTGTGGCAGTTCCGCGTCCTCGACGCCGCGTACCGGCGTTGGCTTCCAGTACATGACCACGTCGCTGACCGTGTAACCATCTGAGGCGGACGAACAAGGAGGAATTCAAAATAAAATCCCATTGGACCACAGTCCATATATATATATTGATAGTTTCATTTCAGCTTACAGCTCTCGATTTCCACGGTGCAGTTCTGTGAGTCCAGTGGGTAGTAGTGCAAATCCATCATGCAGGCGAGTGTTGTGGTGAAGCGCATGCCGTAGGTAACAGCGCCGTCGCCACCGAGGCGCACCAGCTTATTGCGCTCGGTGACGTCATGCAGAAAGCTAAGCCGCGATTGAATACAATCTGATTCATGTACATTAATATATGGAAACTGACCTGTTCTTGTCGTTGGCGAAGAATGTGTCGGGCACCCAGATCTTCTCGGCAAAGTCGCCCGAAAGCGTCAGCACATCATTGACCCCATCGTCGTCGGCATCGGAATCATAGTACGGCCCGTAGATGTTGAAGGCCAGGCGCTCGTCGCGCCAATACTGATTCAAGTACATTGTTATAGTGTAGTCCTGCAAGTTGATCAACCGTAAATATATATGGCTAAAGGAATCTCCATGACTCACTTACCATATTAACCTCGGAGATCGCATCAAAACTGGCTATAGTCAAATCCATGCCCACGTGCAGCGGCTCGCCGCCAAAGTTCGGACGCAGCCGTATATCGTATCCTTGCAATATTTTTGAGATCGTCTGCGTGACATTCTCTAAGCGGCCAGCGAGCATTTCCTTGCGCTTGCATCTGAGAGATGGGAGAGATGGAGTGGGAGACACGCATAAATATGAGAGACATAATCAGAGATCCCTGGACTTATGCAGCTTACCGCACTACAGTTAGCTGGGCGCTTAGCATTAACAGCAGCAATAGGCTGTAGCAGACGCCCAGATGGCCAAAACTCCTCATATTGGCGGCAGTTAACCGTTGCTGTTGCTCTCCTCTCTGCGATTCTCAACTCGTTGACATCGTCTCCGCTGATGTTTTCACTTTCATACCGACTGGCATTGCCCACCTTTTGAGTCACTTTTTTGCTTCACTCTGTCTTCACTCGGCTCTTACCGCAGCATAGTTAGTCGCGTATATATATCTATATATATGGAGGATAAGCACAGCACAATCATATTATGTCACATGCCCAAACTAATGTATGCTATATATATATATATATATCATAGAAAGGACTTCTGAAGGTTTCTCATCAATGACATGGAATATTCAGCAGTTCGATAAGTGTTTGTTTATATGCGCGTCCTTCAGGCTTCAAGTGGATGCAACTAAACTTAAGGACCTGCGACTATCAATAATTTATGCTTATTCATAATAAATGGCAAGTCCATGTGTGTGAGCACACGATGCATTTCCCCGAAACAGACAACGGAACAGCTACTCAAACGGCTTTCATTCTTCTAATGGTTAACTAATGACAGACATTTTCTGCGAATAAATGTTTGATATTCACATATGAAAATATGCTTGAAATTCTAACTGTAAGTGTGCACGAGACGAGTACATAAATATGTTTTCCCTAATAGCATCGCATCCTATTCCTTCTGCTTCTTCTTCCTCTTTTTCCTTTTCTTCTTCTTCTTCTTCTTATTATTGTTATTTTCTTTCTTTACTTTTTGTCGAGTGTGTGTGTCGTCATCTATAGTATTTTGTGTTCGCTAATGTGGCCCTCATCATTGTTGCTCTGCCGTGGACGTGTGTACGATTGTTTGTCTTTTCAGCGTTTGACCCATTTTTCTTCTATTTTCTGCTCATTTTTGCTGCAGCTAGTGCAAAAGGAGCACATTCAAAATGGCTTGGATGCTCTATTTTTAAAGGACACATTTATAGGCGCACACAATGTAATAAATATCCCCCCCTCTCTCTCTGTGTGTGTGTGACATTGGTGTATTATTGTCAGTCTATAAAATTTGTAGCACAGACACTGGCACGCAAGTGCTTAAAATATTAATTTGCTGTCGCCCACAAAACAAACAGAACAGACAACAAGGAGCATAAATAATAACGCAACACCAAACGAATTTAACACGTCGAATGGGGCTCACGAATAACACGAAAATATTACGATTTCTCATTCACTTTTTTCCCGCTCGTCCTATATCTACTGTATATATATGTATCTGTAGCGCATCGCTGGGAGCGCGCGCGCTCCTCGTGGGCAGCAACAAAACTGTGTTATGTGTGGAGCGGCGGCTGCCGTTGCTAGCTAACGAATGATTACTGTCAGTTACCGTTCGTCTTCGGCTGCCACTGCCACTGCTACTGGGGCTGCCACTGCTGCTGCTGCTGCTGCTGTGACTTGCCGACTTGCTCTTGCTCTAATTGATGATGAAGATGATTATGGTGGGCCCACTCGGCATGGGCCCTGGGCCTGCGCATATTACATTCCGGGGCGACATTCCACTGCCAGCCAGCCAGCCAGCCAGGCAGTACACGTAACAAGCGCTTTCATTCAGAATCACGAGATGCCAATGCTCATTTAGGGTTGTCACCGTCACCGTTTCGCTGCTGTTGGTCGCCTGGCGCCATCTGGTGTGCTGGGCCTACACTTAGACACACACACACACACACATGCAGAGAAGAGTGACAGCATTAATGTTAAGTATTTCAGGTACTTTAGATGTACTCTAGTTTGCATCTCATTTGAATTGTGCTAACAGCTATAGCTAGAAGAAATATATATATATATACTAAGTACAGTATATATATATATCTATATATATATATGCTTATGTCCATACTCCATATATATCTCTCTATATATAGCTATTTGTGGGCTTAGGCTGCGGGTAGCGGCCTGCGCTGGCTTGAATGGCTGACCAAGCGAATTGATTTTGGCCAGCTGTTTGGCATGGGCGAGTGAGAGTCGAGCTGTGCACTCCCCGCATGTAACTCAATGATAAAAGCTTCAAACGATGTGCCACAAAAAGCTGAGCACAATCCCGACAACTTTTGCCCAAAAATAACCAGAAAAAAAAACAAAAGAAGAGGGAAAATAACAAAAGCTTGCTCGGAGCGCGTGCGAGACAAGGACTACAGCATCAGCATCGGCAGCGCTTACCGTTACAGTTACAGTTACATTGTTTTACGCAATCGTCTCTGCGTGTGTGTGTGCACGAGTGAGCGCAAGTCGTGCGCGTGTATGGGTGAGTTACGCTCGGCCCATTCAGTAAGCCCATTGAGAAAGCATTGTGTTCGCCTTGTTTATGCTCAGCCCGCGCTGGCTGCAAGCTTTTGCCCTCACACACACACACACACCCAGAGAGATACAGGACTCACACACGCGCACACAGATACTCACACGGACGCACGGGCACGCATCAGTGTGTGGCACAATTGGCTCGGCTGCGAATTGGGAGCAGAATGCCGACTGATGCTGCTGCTGCTGCTGTGAATATCTGGTTATTTCACACTTTTCGTAGTACGGAGCACGGAAACAGACGTTCCAAGCCTTGAGCTAACGCACGTACATCACGACGCTTCGACAACAACAACAACAACAACTGTCATAGCTACAACGACAACAAGTTACATGGAACTTCAGGGACTTGGCCAATAGTACAAAAAAAAAAAAACCCAAAATCGAAAACCAAAAAAAAAGCTGAAAATTTCATTTAATTTTATCTTAAAAATTTGTGTTAATTTTTTTTAAGTGTTGTGCGAAGCGAATCGATGAGGCAAGCAAAAGAATCAACAGAATTCCAAGCACATATGTACACACACGCACACTTAGAGAGAGACCCACACACACACACACACCCACACACATACACACACACACACACAAGCGCGCGCACACAACGACGATAGTGATGTGCTGTCCTGTGCGCTGGGCCGTGTGACTATTAATCAAAAATACAATTATAAATTTTGCATAAAATTGTGTTGACTAAACGGCTTAAGCCATTAAATACATAATATGTATGTATCCACATACATTGTGCAGTTCGTAGGTGTGTGTGAGTGCGCATGCTCCACATAATATTTTATTTAGTGCAGCAAGAGCCAACTCAATAAAAAAAACACAACACAACAACAACAACGGCAACAACAACATTCATATTAACAATAAAAAAGAAGCGAACAAAAGCTAAAGCACTAAAAAGGGAACTTTAAGTCCGAAACTGAAATAGAAATAGAGAAGGAAAGTTCTAAAAATAAAATAAGCGGCGCTTGGGCTAAGGCCGCCTCCGCATTCGCCGAAGACTTAGAGAGTGGGTGTTTCCCACGCCGCAACACATACACATACACATACGCATTAAATGCTCACACACACACACACACACACGCACACTCGCCCACACCCACATGTGCGCAGTTATAGTGTAGCTAGTGGCCGCAGCATCAGCTAATGGCAATAACAGCTATAAATATGCATAACTAATTAGTGAAATTAAAGGCGAAAAAAAATAAAAAGTATATTAAAATAAAATAAAAAAATTAAACAAACTTGAAATACTTAATAATAATTCGTGTGCGCTCACAGCAGGCATTTTTTTTATATATTTTTTTAAATTTAAAAATCAAAAAATGCAAAAATTCAAGCTTGACTTAAAAAAACTAATAAAAAATTTGAATATATTTAAATATATAATATTTATAATTTACATATATTCAAAGTATATAATTTCTGTCTGAATTTGCCAGCATTTACATATATACATATACATATATGCACATATGTATTTAGCTGCCTATATAACGGCTGAAATTAAAAGCAATTAAAGCTTCCATAGTATATGCACATAATGTGGAGAGATAATAAGATATAGAATATTCCGTTTATCGATTGACAGCCTCAACATGCTCCGTTGGACATCTCTCAACTACATAAGTAACTAACTTATAAAACAACAACAACAAATTTTAAAATAATTTTAAAAAGCGCTTATGATATAAAATGAAGACTGATGTATGATATGTGTAACAAGTGATATTGAAACTTGAGCCGAATCGTGGATTAGTGCTGACAAATGTTTTATGCAAATTGCGTTTGCCTCAAAACGCCCAACAATAGCAATAACAACAACCTCAACAACAACAACAACAACAACCTCAACAACCTCGATACTAACAACAACAACAACAAGAACAACAGCAGCGAATTGGCGTGCCAGGGTATACCGATGTACATATGTATGTATGGCACAGTACATATGTATGTACATACGGTCTTGTGAATGTGACACCTACGCAACGCGAAGCGCATTAAAGTGCGAACACAGCAGCCGCCAACACAGCAGCCCAACTCCAATCAGTAGCCCGTCACACGCACGCGCCAAAAACCACTAAAACAAAAAGAGACAACAACAGCAGCAGCAGCCGCAGCGGCAGCAGCAGAAGCAGCAGCAGCAGCAGAAGCAGGCACAGAAGCAGGACCAGAAGCAGCAACAGAAGCAGCAGCAGCAGCAGCGCCGTGCGTGCGCTCCATTGTGTGCGTGTGCCAGTGCGTGCGTGTGTGTGTGTGTGGTGGCAATGTATTTACTAGCCTTGCCGTTTTGCCCTTTGGTGTGCCTGCTATGCTTGTGTAAGTATATTATCTCTGTCACGTACATCCTCCACATACACACATACAAACAGACAAACAGACAAACACAGAGACGCACATGCAGAGACACTTATACATAGATAAATATACACCCACACAGCCAGCATGCTTTTGCGTACTTATCAATGAAAATTGGTATTAGCATTAGCATTAGAGCATTCTCTAGAGATTAAGTGCAAATTTTAAGCGATTAGCCAACTAGGGGCCCACAAGCATTAATAAACAGTCTATTTTTAACTGCTATATATATCCGTATCTATGTATATATACCTATGTCTATCTATATATCTCTCTCTATATATATATGGATACATAATCTATATAAATCCCTTGTTATTTTTCACTTACCCAGCCTCTTCAATGAATTTGAATTTAATATTTAAAGTGTTTACTTTGCATTTGTTTCTTTTCCATTATCTTTTCATTTTCTTTGGGGCACTTCATTTTGTGTATCTACATAATTAGTATACGCATTTGTCTGTATGTTTAGCGGTTGGTGGCTGCTCGCTACACCTATGTGTGTATACCACCTGTTAGTTTATTAGCCCACGCACATTTCCAGCCATTAGCACATACAGCTGTACATACGTATGCGAGCAGCTCTGCATGTGCGAATGTCTGTGTGTGGCATGCGCTATTTCATAATGCGCGCGATTAAAATAGTTTTCTTAATTAAGGGGAAATTAAATGAGTATTTGGCGAGTTCTGAAATTGAGTATGCAGCTGGGAAACGGCTTTTGCAATTGAAATGAAAACCATTTAGTTTTTTTAGGCAGTTAGTCTGGTCTGAAAACAACCTTAGCTGAGCTGACTTTTTATATATGCAGATATCATGGAAAACTACTCTCGATATATAGTTTTACTTAGAGTGTCGTTATGTAAAATGTTTTTAAATTTTATTTTATTAATTGTATTATTTTTTAAATTTATTTATTTGTTTTTTTTTTTTTTTAAATTAATTTTATAATTTTTTATATTTATTTTATTTAAAATTTTTTATATTTACTTGAGTTTCATGCTAGAAAAAACGTAAAAAATTCCTTTTGGCGATAGCTGCCGCAGTCATTGATTATTGTTAAAGTGTGTTAAATGGGATATGATTAGATGAGTAGTCTTAAAACTTATATTATAACTGCATTTGTTATGATGGAAGGTATATTTTGTATGTCACCAGCTATGCCCCAACTGTCAATGATATGATAACAATTAGTTTCTGTTAATGAAAACTTAAAAATCATTTTTTCAAGCATCTCAAGTGTAATGAGAAGTAAACAATAAAATAATTGAAAAATAATAAAAACAAAATCTAATTAAGAAGAAGCAACAAACAAAAACGGCAAGAGATTAGCAAAGGGAACTGAGCCAAAGTGCAGAATGAAGAGAGAACAAAGCAGGGCATGAGAAATCATAATAGAATGAGGCAGATTTTGACAGCCTGGCAATCAATGGCGAAGCTGAGCAGAAAGCAGAGAAAAGGAAAAGAGATAGAGTTCTAGAGGCAAGCCCAGTTATACCCTGAAATGCCATTGAAAACAGAGTAAAAAAAGTATAGCATGCTTTTCAGCGTATTTGAAGCTGGCGAGTGTACACCAACTCCACATGAACCATTTCATATGCTTACTGACCATATCAATGCACTCCTTTGCAGGTTTGGGAATCGGCAATGCAACTCATGGACTTGGTGAACAGTATGATCGTGGAATAAACAATCGGGGCGGCGGCAGCGAGGATACGCAAGAACGTCCACAGCACTGGTATCAGCCGGCGCATCCACGCTCGGCCAATGCCAACGGGCATGGCGTGCTCGAGGATGAGTTAACTGACGAACTGCTGCATAAGGAGGGTGATCATGATTACCTAACCGCATCCGACTATCCGCCACATCAGGAGCATGATCGTGACCATGATCGTGATCAGCAGGAGCGTGAGCATGAGAGCGAGCACGGACATGAGCTCGAGCATGAGCACGATCATGATCATGATCATGACCACATTGATGATAATCTGGAGGATAATGGAGATGGTAGTAAGATGTATGGTCATGTTTATATTAAGGAGCCAATGATACCTCATAAGCCGAGCGTTACGTCCGGCACTGGCACAACTAGCTCAGGCGACACTCCGAAATTCCGCAATGTGGGCGCTCAGGGTGGGCGTGGCGACATGTATGTGGTGCGCGAATCGGACAGGCAGACGAGCACACGGGGCCGCGACGGATTCGTGGCCGGGGCCAGCAACAAGCAGAAGGGATTCCGGCCGTTCGCCAATCGAGTTGTCGTCCACGATGACCCACGGCAGTTGAGTCAGCCTGGCGATGGGTACAGCGCACCGCCGTCCACTGGCTGCCACAATACATGCGAAGAGTCACAGTGGCAGTGCAGCAATTGCCAGTGCATCGAGGCGCACGGTCGCTGCAACCGCGAGGTCCAGTGCACCGACGGCAGTGACGAGTTCGACTGCGACAACATGGACGACATGATGTCCAAGCTGCAGAAGGAGTGCGAGCAGAGCGGCCTCCATGTCATGTGCCCGAAGACCTATCGCTGCATCAACAAAGACTGGCTGTGCGACGGCGACGACGACTGCGGCGACTACTCCGACGAGACGCACTGCGGCTCCCGCACCAACTGCACCGAGGATCAGTTTGAGTGCCAGAACGGGTTCTGCATTCAGCGGCAATGGCTGTGCGATGGCGAAAACGATTGCAAGGATTACTCGGACGAGGCGCACTGCAATCGCAGTAGCTGCACCGACGAGCACTTCACCTGCAACGACGGCTACTGCATCTCGTTGGCCTTTCGCTGTGACGGCGAACGCGACTGCGATGACAACTCCGATGAGATGAAGTGCCCGGCCGTCATCAACAGCTGCCCGGAGGGCGAGTTCAAGTGCCGCAGCGGCCTGGGTGGCGCCGGCGGACCCAGCGGGCAGTGCATCCTCAATCGCTTTCGCTGCGACGGCGACAACGATTGCGGCGACTGGAGCGACGAGGAGAACTGCCAGCAAAAGCCATCCCAGTGCACATCCGGCGAGTACAAGTGTGCGGATGGCACTTGCATACCCAAGCGCTGGAAGTGCGACAAGGAGCAGGACTGCGATGGCGGCGAGGACGAGAACGACTGCGGCAACATGAGCCCCGAGCACCCCCTGACCTGCGGCCCCGACGAATTCACCTGTCACAACGGACGCTGCATTCTGGTGAGTTCGATACGAAACAGTAAAACAATTTACCGTTACTTTACGGGCATTCACTCACGTGGTCGATACCTTCCGCTTGCATTTCCGGTCAGACTTTAACTGCAATTTTCTTACCTTCAGCGCACATGGCTCTGCGATGGCTATCCGGATTGTTCATCGGCGGAAGACGAGGTCGACTGTCACCTGTTGTGTGACGCAGGCCAATTCCTCTGCCCGGCTAAAAAGAACATTACCAATCTGAAGTGAGTGGCGGAGCAGCAGCTAGTGAAACGCTATTTCATTGCCTAAATCTTCCACAGAATCTGCGTGCATCAGAAGCACGTCTGCGATGGCCAAAACGACTGTCCTCTGGGCGAGGACGAGGTGAACTGCCCGGTGGAGCAAAAGTGTCCCGAGCCGCAGCAGTGTGAGCAGCTGTGCATCAAAACGGCGCGAGGACGAGATGAGTGCGCCTGCCGCTTGGGCTATCTCATGCACGCAAACAAGCGCAAGTAGGTTTCCCCGCTGCCTCCACTCCCATTTCAAGGGTAATCCTAGCGTAATCCTTTCGTTTGCCCGTACAGCTGCACGGACATAGACGAGTGCCAATATCTGACGAGTCCCGTCTGCTCACAGAAGTGCCACAATACGCTGGGCTCGTTCGTCTGCTCCTGCGAGATGGGCTACATACTGAGGCCGGATTTACGCACCTGCAAGGCTCTGGGCGGCGCGATGACGCTGCTTGTGGCCAACCGGTGGGATATTCGGCGTGTAACGTTAAGCAATAACCGTTATATGGCGATAGTCAAGGGATTGCACAATGCAATCGCCTTGGACTTTCATTATCGTAAGGGTCTGTTGTTCTGGTCCGACGTCTCCACTGATGTCATCAAGATGGTTAACATTAACGGCACCCAGGTGCGCAGTATTATCAAGTGGGGGCTAGAATCACCGGGCGGCATTGCCGTCGACTGGGTACATGATTTATTGTTTTGGACTGACTCCGGCACGCGACGTGTCGAGGTGTCAAATTTTCAGGGAAACTTACGCACGGTGATAGCTTCGAGTGATCTGGATAAGCCGCGCGCGATTGTCATCCATCCGGGCGAAGCTCTGGCTTTCTGGAGCGACTGGGGACCAAATCCGAAGATCGAACGCGCCCACATGGATGGCTCGCAGCGACAGGTGATTATATCGAAGGGCGTAACCTGGCCCAATGGCCTGGCCATTGATTATCCCAATAGCAAAATATATTGGGCCGATGCTAAGCAACATGCCATAGAATGCTCCAATTTGGATGGCAGCGAACGCATCAAAGTGCTCAGCACCCATCTACCTCATCCTTTTGCACTGACCATATTCGAGGACACGATGTACTGGACCGACTGGAATACAAAGACTGTCTCAGCTGCCAATAAGATAACCGGGAAGGGTTTTCGTTCGGTACACGAGAATTTTCATTTTCCCATGGACATACATGCCTATCATCCGGCACGCCAGCCGGACTATCAGGATCGCTGCCAAAAGGACAGACGTGGAATGCGCGGCGGCTGCTCCCATTTGTGCCTCCCCAATAAAACCTCGCGCCGCTGCGGATGCCCCATCGGTTTGTCACTGAAGGACGATGGCAAAACATGCAAAAGTGCCCCAGATAAGCTCGTGCTTGTGGCCCGCCGCAAGGATATACGCTTGCGGCAGCTCAACACGAAGCCCTCTGGACCGAACGATGTCGATATGATTGTGCCACTGGACAATTTAAAGCATGCCGTTGCTCTAGATTGGTGCAGTGAAACCGATTTTATTTATTGGACCGACGTGGAGCGTAGCTCGATCAATAAAGCTCACCTCAATGGCAGCTATCAGCAACGCGTCGTACATTCTAATTTAGTTTCTCCCGTTGGCCTGGCTCTCGACTGGATTACCGACAAACTGTACTGGACAGACCCCTCCACCAACCGCATCGAAGTAGCTACCACAAATGGCAAAATGCGCACGCTGCTTGTCTGGGAAAAGTTGGACAAGCCGCGCGACATTGTGGTGAATCCCATTGGTAAGTCTCCCAAAAGTATGCCAACATATATTAATATCATGCTAGCGACCTAGTCGTCAGTCTTTTACTCCTGTAGACAAAGACAAAAACTACGGAAGCTGCTATCCCACTCTTTTCTATGACACACCACTGTAGAGCTGTTGGAACTTTAATTAGCTATCATTTCGTCTAGTCTACTTCAGTATTGCTAAGCGTTTTCCTTTTATATCACTAGATGGCCTTATGTTCTGGTCGGATTGGGGCGAGGAGGCGATGATCGAGAGAGCCAACATGGACGGCGCTAGCCGTGTAATCATAGCATCTAAGAAACTTATCTGGCCCAACGGACTTGCTATCGACTATGATCAGCATAAACTCTATTTTGTGGACGGCGGCACCAAGACCTTGGAGAACATGAACTTCGACGGCAGCAGTCGCAAGGTCATAATCAGTAAGTAGAAAGCAAATCCCTTGCCCAATTGAAGCTAATGGCTTGCCGCACAGACGGACTGGGCCATCCCTTCGGGCTGGATGTCAGCGCTGGCCGTGTGTACTGGACCGACTGGGATACCAAGTCTGCGATGAGCGCCGATAAGTTGACGGGCAAGAGCGTGAGCACGGTGATCGCCAACACCAGCGACCTAATGGACATCAGGGTCTTCCATCGCACACGCAGGCGTGTGTACAATGCGTGTGACAAACAGAACGGCGGCTGCTCCCACCTTTGTCTCCTGAATCCAGTTAGCTTCACGTGCGCCTGCGCCGTTGGGGTGCAGCTGAAGGACGATCGGCGCACGTGCTCCGAGGGCCCAACCAAGTACATTCTGTTCGCCCATCGTATCGATATCCGTCAAATCTCTCTAGACTTCGATCACCTAATCGATGTGGTGCTGCCATTGCCACCAATCTCGAATGCAGTTGCCCTCGATGTGGACCTGAAGACGGGCTACATTTTCTGGTCGGACACCATTGAGAATGTGATCATGAGTTCCAGTGCCGACGGGCTGCACGTGCACAAAGTTATTGGGGAAAGTCTAGAGAATCCTGATGGGCTGGTTGTGGACTCGATCGGGCGGATGATCTACTGGGCCGACGCAGGACGTCACACGATTGAAGTGGCCACGCTGGATGGCAATAATCGGCACGTGATTGCTTACAAGGATCTGGAGTCGCCGCGAGGCTTGGCCCTCGACTACGAGGCGGGTCTACTCTTCTGGACTGACTGGGGTCACTATCGCAAGATCGAGCGTTCGCACTTGGACGGCAACGAGCGTTCCCGCATTGTGACAGCCAATCTCGGCTGGCCGAATGGACTGTCGCTAGACCTGAAGAGCAAGCGCATCTACTGGGTGGACGCTCTACGGAAGACCATTGACTCGTGCGACTACACGGGCAATCAACGCAAGCTCATTATGTCCTCGCTGCATCATCCCTATGCCCTGGCGCTCAGTGATGACCACATCTATTGGACTGACTGGAAGTCCAAGGCTCTCCACATGGCTGATCGGCGCCAGACAACCACCAAGAGGGATGTCATGACCAACATTGATGGCCTAATGGACATCAAAGTGATTATCAAGCAGCCGCTGCAAACGGAAAATGTCTGCGGGCGGAACAATGGCGGCTGCTCCCATCTCTGCCTGCGCAATCCGGCGGGCTACTCCTGCCAGTGCCCCACTGGACTCAAGTTGCGGGAGAATAGCACCACAGAGTGTCAAAATCTACCAGATGTAAGTCAATATATATCTATATAGATCTATATATATCTGTACTTTACTTCCTTTGTCTGCCTTCATTACTTAGGATTATCTACTGATTGCGCTGCGCTCGGGCATTGGCATGATCTCGCTGAACAGCGGCGACTATATGGATGTGGTGCTGCCCATCAATGGGGTGCATGGCGCCGTTGTTCTCGACTATCACTATCGCAGCAATTGGCTATTCTTTGCCGACGTCAACATGGATGTCATAAGGAGGGTGAATCTGCTGAACTTCACGGAGAGCAAAGTGGTGGTCAGCACGGATCTGCTGACTCCGAATGGCATTGCAGTTGACTGGATTGCCGACAATCTCTATTGGTCGGACACGGATCGCAAGCTGATTGAAGTGGCGCGCATCGATGGCAGCTGCCGCAAGAAGCTCATCACCGAAGATCTGGGCGATCCTCGTTCGCTTATCGTACATCCAGCCAAGGCGTAAGTGATGCAGTTCTTACGATACGATATACGATATATAATAATTTTCCGCGCTGCAGCTTTTTGTTCTGGTCGGACTGGAACTCGCCATCGAAAATCGAGCGCAGTCTCTTAGATGGATCTAATCGTACTGCCATTGTGACATCGGGCATTGGCTTTCCAACGGGTCTAACCATTGATTTTACGTAAGTATTAAGGATAAATAATAAATTAAGTATGGCTTAATGACTTGCTCTGCAGCAATCGACGTCTGCTGTGGGCCGATGCACTCGAGGATAATATCGGCCAGGTTGATTTTAACGGCAAACGCCGCCAGACAAATGTGCCCTATGCACCGCATCCCTTCGGCCTGACAATGGTGAGTGAGATATGCGTTTCTCCTATCCCTGTTCAACACTAACTTATCTACTCTTCAGTTTGAGAACAACATATACTGGACCGATTGGTACAACAAGTCCGTATACCGATCGCAGCGTGAGCCCCGCCTGGGCTACAACTATCCGTTTGAGGTGCGCGACGCTCTCAGTGGAGCGCTCGACATACGCGCCGTCTCACTCCAGCGACAGGCCAAGACCTGGAATCAGTGCTCCCAGGATAATGGCGGCTGCTCGCATCTGTGCTTCTACCGTGTCGTCGACTATGTGTGCGCCTGTCCGGACCGCCCGGACAGCGATGGTCGAAGCTGCTCGACCACGCCCAAGGAGTTCGTGCATGCCCGTCTCGAGAGCGAACCACCGCCAGACTACTCCGACGAACTGACCGATGACAACGGCTCGTCTGACGGCCAGAACAACCACAACCAGCATGACGATGACCTCAAGGCCAAGGAAAACAGCCAGCGCGAGTTCTTTGTGATCGTGGCGCTTGGCGTCGTCATTGTCATGGTTATCATTATAATGCTAGTGATATTTAGTAAGTTGACCTGAATGTTGCTTTATATAGCATACTTATATATATATATATATATGCCCATTTGCAGTGCTCGCTTTTAATACGAATCGCAAAAAAGCGAAGCGCAATTCACGCGGCTCTAGCCGCTCTGTATTGACCTTCTCCAATCCCAACTACAACGTGGATGGCACCCCAATGGAGCCCAAGACGAATATCTGGAGACGATTCAAATATGATAAATCGCATGTGAGTTCTATGTGAATGAGTATGAATATGCATATGAATACTATAGGCACAAGCACCTATCTCTTAGGCTAGGGGGCGCAGCTATGCCCACTAAACCTTGTGCGTAGTCTTGTCTAACTAGCTAAAACTAGCTTAAATGAATATTTATCTATGCCGATTGGACATAGTCTCAGTCAAAGATCTTAGTTCAGTTTTTCTACTCAGTTTTCCTAATCAGTTTTCCTAATCAGTTTTTTTCCTATATTATTATGAAGCGTATTCTGGGATTAGGTGGGATTTCATTGAATCTAGAATTGCTATTGATAATCTAGGCTGAAATACATCAAATGAGACTTCTATCTGTGGGAATTTTTCTAAAGACCTTAAGAGCGGTAGTCAGCCTCTTTGGCATGTTAACTAAAATTAGGTTTAAGCATATCTTTAATACAACTTAGGATAAGTCGTTCCTTAAGCTACTTCTTGAGCTAGGGCAGTAAAATATATATAAAGAAACTATATTTATGGCTTAAAATTGAGCAAAAATATTTAATTTCACGCATAAACAAGAGTGAAATGCTTACAAAACTGTATAAAGACAATCAGGTAGCTTTACTCCCTCAGAGTTCCTTTAGCCTAGCAATAACTTCCCAACACTGCCCTCTTATATTTACATCTATCTATAATCTCTCCCACATGCATATATATTTACAATTAGGAACGCGCCGGGGTGTACGAGGAGCGTAGTCTAACCACTGAAACTGCCTCGTCCAGCCTGTTTGTGCCAACGCCATCGCCGATGGCGTCGCCGTCAACAAAGACTATGCAACTGACAACGCTATCGACTATCACATAAATTGATAAAAAAAAAAAAAAAAAAAAAAAGAAAAAAAAATACAAAAAATAACTAAAAAAACAAAAACAAAACATGAAACGTTACATAATTCAAAGCAAAACATTAAAAAGCATTCCATACATACATAAAAAAAATCAAAAAAAAAAAAAAAAAAAAAAAACAAGAAAACGAAACAAAAACATAAGAAAACATACTACATAATTATTAATACCATTTTGTTACTATGAGAATGAGATAATGATAAATAAGCTGATAATGATAATGATAATGGTAATGGTAATGATATTGATAATGCTAATGATAATGACGATGTTGTATGTATAGGGCAAGAGAAGCTGATCCGCTCAGACTCTTTAGTTATATATTCGGGTTAGGTGTTATGCTTTGGTTAAGGCATACATATATGTATATATATGTGCATGTACATATATATGTATATGTCTACGTATGCGTATATACATATATGTATATATGTATGTGTATATGTATATGTATATGTATATATGTATATGTGCATGTGTATATATATATATAAATTATCTGCCGAACTGGCTGTGTAATTTAATTGATGAATAGTAAAGACTCAGGCCTGTTACAGACGTCGATTTTGATAACATTTCATTTGTATTTGAACAGTCAGCTATTTATGCCGTGATTCTACTTGCCTAAAACCAAATAAAACCAAATATAGATGATATGTATGTATGTAGTTGGTATGCATGTATGTATGGTATGTATGTGTGGGTAGTCAAGTCCTTTCAGTACCAGTACACTATGTGTTAGTACATCGTATATATTGTATATGTATATGTATGTATTTATATGTATTTATATGTGTGTATATATGTTTTCAACTTATACTATATGCACTTATCTGTACCTAAGTATACATTTATCTTAACTTTTCCTTACTTTTATCGCGTGTACATACGTTTTGAGTGGGCGACGAAGTTTTTGCTTATGATTTCCAAACAAATGAAAAGATTTTTTGTCTCGTTTTGGTTTTTGCATAGACATAGGTCAGACAAAGCAGGAAATACTTGAAAAGGAAAGAGAGAGAGAGAGAGAGAGAGAGAGAGAGAGAGAGAGAGTGAGAGAGCAGTTAGTGTGTGAATGAAACAGACAGAGAAACAAACAAATGCTCTTGAATTATAGATTAATAGATTTTTAATTGGATTTTTTATATTTCTTGATCATTTAATTTTGTACTATATTTACAATTATTTATGCACTTAAATATTTATTATTTAATTATTATTTTTGTTAGTTGACATGCTGCCATTTCACTCTAACCCATGCAACTCTGAACATTCGCTAGAATCAAAAAATGAAAACATAACTGAAAACTGAAATGTAGTAAACCCATTTAAAAAAAGGTTAACTCACTGTGAACTTCCAAAGATTCACAATGTATTTTGTTTCTCTCTTTGTTGTATTGTTGTAATTTCCAACACTGGTTAAACTGAAGACATGAGGGGCGCGCAGATGTGTATAAAAGAGAAAACCAAAATAAACGAATAAAAAATAAAACAGATTTTGCAACACAGTTGCAGAGCATTGTAAATGTTAGTTATACTCGAGCAAGTATTATCACGTTATAAATGTGGCTACAATCGTTAAAAATCGTCTGGGCATAAAATAAAAAACAAAATAACTGTAATATAATTCATAATTGGTTATGTTTTAATCAACAAAAAAATAAAAAAAAAAAAAACAAAGAAAAACAAAGAAGAAAAGTCATTGTAGATACACAAACATATATCTACGCAACTATGCTTTCCGTTTAAGGGCCTTCCACTCGCCGTTTCACTCAGTTGACATTCAATTCTATGATATAGTGTATTTACCTTTGATTCCACTCGCCTTCGCATATAGCTCGCACATACTGATTTCTGAATCTGATTTTTAAGCCATGTGAGGGTAGGCCAGGCAATTCACCGTGCAATATCATTTCTAGAGTTCATCCGAAACTGGACAAAAGAGAGAACTAGTACAAACGTGTGTACATATACTTATGACAGTCAGTGTTGCCAAAACAACAAATGTAATATTTTTAGCAAGGGCGATTGCCTCCTTGCAAACGAACAAAATCAAAATAAACAAAAAACCAAAAAACAGAAGATAGAAGATAGAAAACAAAAGCAAATGACGTAAAACGAAGCAAACGAACAACTGATTTTAAAGAGCAAAACAACTTTGGAATGTTTATATAATATATTTTACTGTTAACATTTATGTTAATTCTGCTGGCACTAAAAACAAAATATTTTCGTAAATGTAACAAAATGGCGACACTGATCCTACGAGCAAAACAAAAGAAAACGAAATGAAAACTAGAGAAACAAAAGCAAAATACAAAAAGAAAAACCAAAAAAAAAGAAACAAATAAGAAACTAAACTAAACACAAGGAAAACACACTGAAAAGAAGAACTAAACAAACTGGTTTTAATCTTCCGTATCATAAGCATATGGAATTTTTCAACACTGGCAATCGCAATTTTATCAAATTCAGCGACTGTGGAATTGATTGGCGTCTCGAAAATCAAAAAAACAAGCACACACATACAGACACACACACACGAATACAAAAACGAAAAAAGCAACCTAAATATATATATACTTAAAGAACATACAAATTATTAACTAAAGAACAATTTAAAGGAATACGAAAAACAAAACAAACAAAAATAAAACCAAATTAAATAAATTTTTCGATTTGCACAGCTTTGATTGTTAGTCTTAGTAATTACAATTACAAATCTTACGTATGCGTAAATATATGTACATATATATACATACATATATATATATATATATATATATATATATATATATATATATATATGATATATATATATATATATATATATATATATATATATATATATATATATATATATGTACGAACAAATGAAAATGAAAATTTATAGTTTATGTTTGTGTTGATGGCAAATTAAAAAAAAAAAAGAAAAAAAAAACAGAAAAAACCCCGTTGCGTTGAGGCTGCACTGAAAATTTAAAACAAAAAAAAAAAACAAAATATGTATGTATTGTATGTATTATGAAAAACTGAAGAAAAAATTAAAATTGTCATCGCAACGAGATCTGTCAAAGGTGTTTTCCGTTTATATATATATATCTATATATATGTATATGTATCTATATATATATATATATATATATATATATATATATACGTATATATATATATATATATGTGTATTTTATCGAAGACGAAAAAAACTATGCAAAAATTACAAAAAAAAAGAACACAAAACAGAAAAATCGAAGAAAACAAAATACCGAAATTCAAGAAAAATTTAGAAACAAGAACATATGATGTATGTAAATCGACGAATGTGTCAATTTGTAAAATAATTTAACCAAACCTTATCGCACATTTGGGACAGGTCGAGTGCTCAATAAAAAAAAAAAATAAAGCAAAAATCGAAGTTGATATTACTAAATATAACTGTTTATTTAACAAATGGGTGTCTCTACTTCATTCTATTTTTCTGGCAGCACAAGAAGCTAAATAAAAAATACAAAATATTTATTATAAACTATTTATTCTTTGGAGAATATTTTAAGGCTCAGTTAGAGCAACTGCTGAGCTGGAATATCACTTATATATACTATATAATTTTAGACTATAAATATTTTATGGAAATTCTGAGAAATTTGAATTTCAAATTTCGCTTGAGATTTTCCAGCATTTTTTGTTTGCTTTTCGTTGTGTTTTATTTGCTTTTATTTGGCAAGGACCTGCGCAATGCCTGCGCCTGTGCTCTTGAAGCTTTGCGTGGGCGTATGCCGTTACGTCTGTGGGCAACAGCCAAGGGAATGGCGGCAGCTATCACGTAAGCGAAATATATACCAGGAAATATGCATAAAGCTCTATGGAATTGAGATTTACAAAGCAAGAATCGAGCTGCGAAATCATTCTACAGCTTCAAATGTCAATCTGAGCTTAATATCGATAATTATGCTTAAGTTGCGATTATCGATAGCTGTGCTGGCTATCGGCATTCGATAAGTGCGCTGCTGTGCGCAAAATTTTAAAAATTGCTGCTCCAACTATAAACCTAAACCTATATATGTAAGGTCAAGGATAACAAGGATAGCTATAAATATATATATTAGTGTCAAAAATATTTATAAAATATGCAAAAGTAAGTCAAAATATGCTTGTATCAAAACTAGAATCTGTGCCATGGAAATGAATGTTTAAAATGCATAAATGAGCCGTGCGTGGAGCCCGCCCACGCTGGCTGGCTGGCTGGCTGTTTGGGTGTCATGGACAGTTCCTGCTGGGTCCTTCGGCGAATTCCTACATTCCCACGCAGACGTGCTGAGAGCCGTGCGCTCTCCCAACTGAAAACGAAAGAAGAAAAAAAAAAAAGAAAACAGCAACAACAGCAACAGAAAGCCGAAAACAGAATAAAGAAGAGCAAGCTGAGAGTGAGAGTTTTGCTGATGTTTCGCTATTCCGCTCCGTCGTGGCTCGTTAGAGTTTTAACCATGTGCTGGCGCTCGTTCTCGGGCCGTAATCAGGCATCCATTATGAGACAATGTGCATAGTCCGGGCAGCAGCAGCAGCGAGGCGATGTGCCCACAACAGTCGCACAATCAAGTCCAGCAGCCACAGTCACACACATTGCAAGTCCCCGACAAGTCTCACTTCACGCATCAAAAACGTGCCCTGGTTTAGCTTGTTCCGGTTTTGGCAACGCGTCTTTGGCCAATGGTAATGCCTTATGATACGCATAAGAAACCAAAATTCAAGTGCCTATATAAGACATCCCTATATATATAGCCTACATATATATCTGGATGTCTATCAACTTTTGTCGAGTGTCCTTTTTGTTTATGTTCTCTGTTAAGCCAAGTGTACATAGTTGTTATATGCATATCGTCCATGCCTATGCCTGTACTAAATGGACTGTGTCACGAATTGTTCACATATAATTCAGTATATATATAGTGTGTGTGTGGGTGTGCATTAGCTCACTTATTATACAGCACACGATATTAACGCACACAGTTGATTAGCCCAAGAAAATTAGCAACTATGCATAGGATAAATGAATAATGAAGCTAACTACGTAAGCTAATTGCATACTATATAGAAAATATATGCTGACTTATTGTGTCATTAGTTCCGGCCCTCAGCTGCTTACGGCCGTATAGCAACAGCAACAGCAGCGGCAAAAGCAGCGGCTACTATCCAATTACCTGTAAATTGGCACACAATTAACTGTATGTGAGTAGCAGCAGAGCTTATATAAAGGCTACTTAGCATATTCGATCGATTAGCCCAGTTAGCTAGGCCTATGCCCGCGATGATCGTAATGCTTGATCAATGCATTATGCAGTGCATTTCTAGTGTTTTTCTTTTGTTTTTGTTTCGCTTGTTTCAAGGCTGACAGTTTGTGTGTGGGGCGTATGTTGATGATGATGTCAGCAATATGCTGCGTCTGGCTGCTTGCCAGCCACGCTAGCAGCTAAATAGTTGGGCCTATAAACAATAATTATATTGTTTATTGGCGCTTGTCATGTGCCACATGCACACATGCACACACATACATGCTGCATGCAGACTTGAATTTGTTGCTTGCCCCAGTGTGTGGTGCGTTATGCACCTTGCTTTTGGCTTGAAATCGTTAATGCCAATTAAAAGAAAAGCGACGTTAATAACGAACCAGCGTGGCTGAAGAGAGAGCGAAAGACAGAGAGCCAGCGTCTGCCTGCCAGAGAGTGAAAGAAATGCCAGCAGAGAGAGAGGGAGAGACAGAGAGAGAGAGAGAGAGCGCGCGCTAAGACTGGCACACTGGGTCGGGCTACTTGAGACATTCGCTGCAACTGCAATGTAAGTGAAAATACGAATGCGCAAAGCGGCGAGCCGAATGCCAGCCGAATGCCGACGGCCGCCGACAGCGAGCACCGCAAATGGCGTTGGCTACGACGTCGACAGCGGCTACGGCAGCGTCAACAGCGACAGCGACAGCGCTTTGCATTGCGAAGGCCGACGACAAACATTTGATGCTGCTGGCGTTTTGATACTTGTTCGTACTTGCAGAACCCTCCACGACTCGCGATAAACGGCAGCGCAGCACTGTGTCGAGTCGACCGTCGTAGGTTCCCCATATTAAATTACACTTGAAAAGTGTTGCAGATGCGACAGCAGCTCTGGCCCAGCTATCAATTAAGCGTTTCAACCTATTTAACAAGTGCAATTTGGTTCAACATTTTAACCGGTTAATCGCCAGAGCAACTTGATCCCAGCAATTTTCCAGTGCTCAAGGATTCTCATTCGTGAACTCGTTGCCTTATTATTGTTGTTTGTTGTGCGTGTGCCTAAGCCTGTGCCTGTGTGTGTTTGTGTGTGTGTGTGTGTGTGTGTGTGTGTGTGACTTAATGAGTTTGTTGCAAGCACTAAACTTAGGCTGCTGAAACTTCAATTCTGGCCATAAATGTATATGAATATATATGCATATATATGCATATATGCTCGTATACATGCATGAGCTTGCACACGCACACACACATACTAATGCACACATATAAAAAGGTCATAGGCCAGTCGATTTATTAAATGTAGCTCAAATCGCAGTCAAAGAAATATTCAAGCCAACTCCAACTGTTTGTTTACCCTATAAAGTTCAAGAAAAAGTACGCGTTTCTACTTATTTGGTGAGTACACACACATACACACACACACACACAACAATTTACAGGGTAGCCGGCACAACGTGCCACGTGCCACGTGGTTGGCCAATTATGCCATGATCAGCATTTCCGTCATACTCGGCAGCAATTGGGTCACATCCTGACCTACATAGTGGTCAAGCCCAAATGGTAGGGTGTTAATGGCATAGGCACTGCCTCTAGCGCTCACTCTCTCTCTCTCTCTCTCTCTTCCTCTCTCCCTCTCTGCCTCACTCTTGTTTATTGTTTTAGATTATTTCATATTTATGGAGCATTTGAATACAAGTTACGCTGCTCCAGAGGGGCACTAAAAATGTTTCTTTGCTTCCTTTTTCTATTTTTCATTCAAAATATACGCTGAATGCGGAAAATCAGGTCAACTGCTTGAGTGTGAGCTCAGCTAGGCTTTGCTATATATATTTTTTGATAAGTCTTAAACTTGGCTGGAAGTGTTTTAATATTTTTAGAGTCATATTTCAATGTTTGAAAAGCTAAAATATAGTTTTTTTATATTTTGGTATATTCAATAATATGAAAAATATTTTCGTTTTTATAAAAAAAAAATAAATAATAAAAAAAAAAATAATTTAAAAATATATTCAATAAAAAATATATAATATAACACGAATATAAATATATATAAATATTTTTTAAAAATATTTCAAAAAGTTTAAATAATATATTTGTTTAAAAAATAAAAATAAAAAATTAAAAATATATTTTTAAATCAAATATGTTTAAAATATTTTTATTTTTTATTTTTTATTCTACAACAATTTAGCTTTTCTTTATTAAATAAATTTAAATAAAGTTGAATTAAGTTTTTGATGCTCAAAAAATCAAACTTCTAAAGCTGCAAAGCCGTCCCAAATTTAAAGAAGCAAAAAAACTTTTTTGAAGTTGTTCAAATTTGTTTCTGCGTCGGCAAGGCGAAGTTTTTTATAGGTCCTAGGCACACACTGTAGCTTAATGACTTTGGCCGCTCGATGTATATCTTCTCCCTTTGATTATATAACAAAGTGCTTTCTCTCTATATGCATATTATTTGGTTTACTTGCAGCAAGCCCACCATTGGGCCATTTCAAACTGGCACATCAATTTTGGTTTTCCTATCCGCCACCTGGCGCTGGCGGCGGCTCCTCAAGTGAGTTGCATGTACGATATAGGTGTTGCAGCATTTTTGATTTCTTGTACGTCTTTCCATAAAGTTTTTCGGTTTTTGGTTTTTATACTCGTTTTTTTCAATTGGATCTTTGGTTGTTCCTTCCTTTATAACGGCAAGTCTCTAAATGTACCCAGTCTCTTGCTCTGTTTTACAGTTCGATTAAATATATTCTTGCGTTTGTATACGTACGTATGTAACTAAGTGAACCTGACTCGTATATTCATAGATATATCTAAAAAAAAAAAAAAAGCAACATCAAAAATTCTAAAAAATTAATAAATCTACTATATACTATGCTAAACTATCAGTATCAATTATATATGTATATGTATAACTAAAATATTGATTGTGTACCTATCGAACCTCTTGGTAGGTTTATTAAACATGAGACTGTTATCGTGTAGTACGAGTGCTAACTACCATGTACCAAAAATGCTATATATATGTACATAAGTATATTATATAGTACAACACAAATAAACTCTGTCACAAATTTCAGTTTTCAACTTTTGCGTTTTAACTTCATTTCGATAACAAAAAACAAAACAAAATAAAAATAAAAAATTTTTAAAAATATTATATGTACTTTAGCTTAGAGCTAGACCGAGCAGAAACAGTTAGAAACTTAGTTTAATGTTCAGATAAAATATAGATCTTAGGGTGCTCCTAGTTAGGATTAGTCTTACAGAGATTGAAGGGAATTCTATTGTATCTTTGGTTGATTTCTGTGTTTTAACTGTGGCTGCTGCTGCTGCTGCTGCAACCGAGTGTAATTCAAATTTTAAGATTGTTTTTGCTTCGAAAATGAATTTAGTTTTCGCAATATATAAAAATACGAATAAGAATACGACTAAGAAATGAGCAAAGCAAAGCAAAGCAAAATGTTTCAACTAAAATTATTAATCATTCACAATTTTGTTGTTTCTTTTCTTTTCTTTGATATTGTGTCGTTAAACCACCTTGACACGCCCACCGCCCACCACCACCACGACCACGTAACTGCCACAGCTCAGCTACAAATTCTAGCAAGATCGTATATGTAATACTTGCCACACACACACATACACACACACACACATACACATCTACACACACACACACACACGTAACATTAACATATTAGCATAGCTGCAAGTGCATTTGTGTATTCAGTGTTTCCTCGACTCAAAAGAAAACAAAACAAAACACTAAACAAACAACAACAGCAATAAAAACACACACACACACACACACACACACACACAGACTCACTCACACACACGCGCGTGCAGCCAGTGTCACTGTATATGCAGCTGCTGCCATTTGTTCGATAATTCGTTGTGCCCGGTTGTAACGGTTAACTGCCCCTCCACCTCTCTCTCTCCCCCCCGCCCCTCTCTCTGTCTCTATCTATCTCTCTCTCTTCTCTCATGGTATGCGCCACACATACATGCTCACGCTGCTAATATTCGCCGTCAAACGCCGCCGCCGCCGCTGTTCAAAATGACATAAACAAAAAACCAAAAAAAAAAAAAAAAACAAGCAAAAATAAATTAATATGAAAATTCAACTAACGCAAATGCAAAAACAAAAAAAAAAACAAAAACCAATTCAATTTAAAAGCAACAACAAACAAGCAAATAAAATTACAAAATTAAATTAAATAAATTCAAATAAACAAAAAAAAAAAAAAAAACAAAAGATAGAAAAAAGAAAAGAAAAAGAACTTTCCGCTGCTTTGCACACGCAACACACGCACTCGTAAGGTTGCAAAATTTTTAATGCTCGAATCTCATACAATCGACACACCCACTGTAACCACCTACGACAACAACAACAACAACAACAATAACAACTACAGCTACAAAAACATCAACAATAACATCAACAACAACATCATCATCAACAACAACAACAATGAACAACAACAAACACATCTAGAGGTAAGGAGTATGCCTATCTCACTCTCAATCTTTCGCTCTTGCTCGCTCGCTCGCTCGCTAGTTCGCTCTCTCTCTCTCTCTCTATCTCTCTCACTCTGTCTCTGTCTGTCTCTCTGGTCTCGTAGTGTTGCCTATAATTGAACTTGAAAATTATTTAGTCGATTATGCGTTCATTATCATTATCATTATTATGATTATCATTATCATTATTACTATTATTATTTTTTAATTAAATTTGATTGTTTTGCTGTGCATTATTTAGTCCCAGAAAGTTTCGTTCTTAGCTCTCAGTTTTCGTTTTCATGGTTTCGTATGGTTTGCTATTGTTGTATACTTACACACACACACACACGTACGCCCACGCTCACACACACACACACACACACACACACACACACGTGCTTTCCTCACAAGTATCGTAAGTTCATAAGTAGAATGCGTCGCGTCTCTGTTCATAATTCTCGCTTCAAGTGATTCGCATTGCCAAAGGTTAAGTTACACACACACACACACACACGCACGCATACACACACAAACTCACACACACATACACTCACACACACACACATATATGTAATCACATTTAATACAATTATTGTGCTCAAAGCAAAACAAACAACAAGAGCCAGCGGAAGACGAAGCAGCACAACTAACACAAACAAACAAACAAAAAAATAAATAAACAACAAGAACAACAACAACAGCAACAACAATCTGGTATGTATGTCTGTGTGCAATACTTATGCATCTATGTATGTGTAAAATGCATTAACACAAATTGAAGGTTGCGCGCTTCCTTTTCCCCAATGACAATGAGCTAAAAGCAAAACTTGCGAACTTATTCAATTAGACAGGTGTCAAAGGGCACAGACTGTAGTTTACCTGCAATTAGCTGAGACACACCGTGAATAATGCAATAACCATAATAATACAAATAAAGAGAAGAACTGCCTCAAATGAATCGATACACTTGTGTATAGATGTGCCGTTAGCTTGTAGAGCTTAAAGTTCTAGGCGAAATTGAGAGTGAATTTTATAGCATTTAATAATAATACGAAAATATGATATAATCTACTCAAAAGCCAGCTCAGCTCTACTACATATATTAGCTTGATTTATGGCATAGTTCATATATATATATAGTATAGTTCACATCAACTGCTGGCCTTTAGATTTAGTCCCCTACATGACAGCTAAAGCCTGTGAATCAGTCGCGACTTGTAGTAGATTTTGTTTACATATGTAGCATACATATATATATACATGTTCATGGAAATCGAGAATATATATACTCTAGTATAAGTAAACCTATTTACCCAGTTTGTATCTGCAGCGAAAATCGAAATGAAAATAATTTGAAAAAAATTGTAGCATACTTTTTGGCTGAAAAGCATAGCTCAGCATACATACCCCAGGACATACCTGAATAATCGCCAATATTTATATAGAAGTAAAGCAGAACTATATACACCCATTCACCTAGGAACTGTACATACATACATAAGTATATCGACAACTGCATACCAGTATAAAAATTTATAGTTTCGCTTATTCGTAGCTCTCGCTCTCGCTCTCGTTCTCTCTCTAGCTAGCTGAACTCTTAACTCTTAACTTTATATGAGTCGTAGTCGTCTATGCATTGTGCACGTCGGAATGCGACAGGGAACTGAACGTAGTCTAATTAGAACTAGTTCATCTATGTTGACCTTCTAGCTTACTGCTTGTGTTTGCGTATGTTTGTTTTTGTTTGTTTGAATAGTTTGGTTTCTTTAGTAAATTTCGTTTAGTTTGACGGCATGCCGATGATCCCGTAAACCCCTAAATGTTTCTCTGTAAATAGTTGCATATGTACATATATAAATATATATATAAATTTACAGTTATTTGAATATAGATATAGCGATTCGTTTATTTTTTCGTATGCTCGTGAATTGCTCATGATTGGTTTTTATTTTGGAGAAGGATTTCGTGCGCATGGCAGCGGATGCTGATGAGATCAAGTTGAAGATGAAGCAGATGCCAGCAAGTCAGGCTGTACATAGTTAGTTACCAATCGACATTTCCGTTTCTGTTTCTGTTTCTCTTTTATGCGAATTATTTGGCAACGGCGCAGACAGCAAAACAGCGCAAACCGACGAGGAAAAGCAACGCGATCGTCAGCGCAACGAGCGTGAGGCCAAAAAGGAAGAGCAGGACGCTATCAATTACAAGGTGAGTGTGTCAGTGTGCGAGTCTCCTCTCTCTCTCTCTCTCTCTCTCTCTCTCTATCTATCTCTGTGTCTCCATCTCTATCTGTCCAAATTACTCTCTTGTGAGTGCTTGTGAGTGTGAGTGTGCCTCGTGCGTGTGTTTGCGAGCAAACTGAAGCAGACAGAAGACAGAAACAAAAGTCAAAAGTCAAAGCAAACGCAACCATAATACAAAGCAAAGCAAAACCAATTAAAAAACGCAAACAAAACAGTTTTTTTTTTATAAATGCATCTCGCGTCAACTTAAGGCAATGCCCGAGTAACCGCACAAGTATCGCTCGTAATTAGGCAAACAAATAAAATGGCCGCAGAGCTGAGTAACTTATAGTTAAAATGCACTTTGCAACAATTGCATGTAAACAGCGCGACAAGGAGCAACGAGAGGCGCGTTTGCTGGACTTTGAGATACGGCGCCAGCAAAAGCGCGAGGAGCAGAACCAGCAGCGGCAGCAGCAGCAGCAGCTACACCAGCATCAGCAGCAGCAGCAGCAGCAGCAGCAACAGCAGCAGCAGCAGAAACAGGAGCAAAGTGAGAAAAGTCCGCCAACAACGTCGTCGCATTCGCAGCAGCAACACCAGCAACAACAACAACAGCAACAACAGCAACAGCAACAGCAACATCAGCGCCAGCAACTGCAGCTGCAGCAGAGCGCTGCCACACAGGTGAGCGCCAGCGGACGCGTGCATACGCCGGATACGCCCAAGTTGCAAACACCGCCGGATCGCTCGTTGCCGCCCGCCTTTCGCAGTCGCTCGATTGAGCGGGAAATTCAATACGAACGCAAGCGCTACTCCGTACAGGAATCCGCCGAATTCAAGGTTTTTGTGTGTTCTCATACTTTTGTGCACTGCCGTTCCATATCCGCCCCACTGCCATTGACACCATATTCGCTTAATTCTATCTGTTTCTCTTTGTCCTCTCGCTTGAATCGGCTTTGGCCGCACTTGCACAGGAGGCCGCTAGCACGACACCATCTCCGCAGACGCAAACGTATACCGGTACGCCGCCGATAGCATACACGGCGGCATTGGCGGGACCGCCGGCAACAGCGGCAGCTGCAACAGCTGCTATAATACCCATCCTACCGCTCGGCGTTGCCACGCTGCGCGATGATTCTACGGAGTCCGAGCAATCCGTGACATGTGCCCAAACGCAATCGGATGCCTACCATCGCATCATGTGAGTACAGCAATCAATCAATTCTCTATATATGTTTATACAGGTGCCAAGTTATATATATACGTATCAGTGAACACTCTGAACTGCTGCTATAAATAGCATATAAAATAAAGATAAAAATAAAAATAAAAAAATATATAAATAAATAATTGAAATATAAAATAATGATGAGCTGCCTACCTAAGAGGTAAACATTAGCCCTCTTGGCTTAGACTCAATGGGATCTGAACAGATAATATATATTAAAAGTTAACTAGAAGCTTTAATGTGCTTTAAAGCTCTCGGAAGAAACACTCCATACTAAAAGCACCTTAAAAGTTACTGCAACTGACAGTTTTCTATATATAAACACTTACATCTGAATCTTGTGGCGAACGTAAGCATAACGGCCAGAATTGAAAGTCAACTTAAAAGCGCTTTCGCTGGCTGTTCTTAGCCTGCAAGCTTTTGCATGTGGCGTGCAAAAGCTTTTTGGCGCATAGCTTTGCCGCGGCATGCAAAGCCAACTAGCCGAGACCTGCACCGCAAATCGAACGTTCGATGTGTGGCCAAATGCCAGGCATTCAAAAAAAAGTGGGCGCAATGAGGGAAATGTTGATGCAATGGTCTTGGGATCTGTTGACTTATATATATATATATATTCATATTTTTTTTTATTTATTTATTTATTTTTTTTAATATAATTTATATATATTTTATATAATTAAATAAATAATTTTATAAATTGAATTTAAATACCATAACCATAATATGGTTTTCGTGTTCGGTTAAAGCATTTAAGAAAGCAGGGTATTTGCAAGTCGCTCAACATGCAAATTGCATCAAATTTGCGCTTTGTTTTCGCCGCTGCCTTTAGCCTAGATCCGCATGGCAATTGTGCGAGTAAACGCGAATTAACGCTGAATTATTAATCTAATTCCCATAACTAGAAAGTTTATGGCCTATGCGTTATTGATGTGCGAATTAAACACATTGTTCAACGCTCCTGCTGAGGACACATTGGCAACAATTTCAGTTGTATCGCAGACATTTGACGTGAGAGTTTAAAGTGCTCGTTATTACAATGGCTGGAAATAATATGGCATGAGCTTAAATGGCGTTAAAAAGTGAGTTTTTCGAATAGGTAAGATAAGCAGTGAGTGCCACGTGTCGTATACGTGATTTATGCTGGGCATATTACTCATACAACATGTGGTACACATGAAGTTAGGCTTACAGCAAAGAAATACAATTTGAGATTAAATTTTGATTATGATTTGATTGGAATTTGAATAGTTAAGATAAACCACAATTTGGTTGTACCACCATTAATATGGTGGGTAAAGTGTTAAGGCCTCGATCCAGCTGATCAATGTGGAATTTAAATGTTTATAATTATAATTTATAATTTATATAATTTTATATAGCTTAAAATTTCATTTAAATTATTAAGCCTTATTAATTATTAAGCCTTGTTGATCTACATTATAAAATATCACTCATACGCCACGTGTAAAAAAAATTCTTCAATGTGACTGCATAAAGAGTGCTTGAGTTAATGAAAGATAAATAGGTTTCAAAAGTGTACTTGAGCGGTTAACAAGTAGTTTTCCATGACACTACGTGTTATAGGGACATTTCTCTCAAGTTAATTGAAGATATATATTATTCTGAATTTAATTACGCTTAGGCCACACTTAGAGCACGCATATTACTCACTCACCACATTATTTAATATCACATTATATCACTCATACGCCATGTGGCGCTGGGGCGATACTGAAATATTGCGTATACGACATGTGGCCGGGCGAGAGATTTATTTGGTCTAGTCGAGTAATTAATAGCTGTCACTTCAGCAACTTCCAAACAATTGTCCACTTGATTAATTTAATTAATTAAAAACAAAATGATTTTGTCAGTTACACGAGAAATGGTCTGCCCAACCCACTCGCCACCCCGGCCACATGCTGATTATGCAGAGCTTGTGGCCCGGCGCTGACTCTGCGCTCTAAATGTGATATTTATATGGTATCTATGTCAGGGTGGACTTTCGTGTGGCTACAGCCGACACCAGGCAACAAGAGCCCAGAAATATGTGTAAAAAAACAAACTGTAAACTAAGCTTACGCTGTGCATAAGCCAAGCGAAAAAAACCAAAAAGTGAAACAACAAAAAATTGTGGCCACTTGCGACTCGACACAAATTGCGTATGAGCAAAGCATACAAATGCACATGGCATGTGCGCCTCCATTTATATATGTATATATGCATGTGTGTGTGTGTGTGTGTGTGTGTGAGTGTTTGTAAGTGTCCATTACCATTCGCCTAGGCACAAGGCACATTTTGGACAGCATGTAGTAACAAGAGCCATGATTGCGAGGTGCTGCTGCTGCTGCTGCTGCTGCTAGTGGTGGCGCTGGGAATGGGCGGGCGGCTTGTGGGCCTTGATGGGCTGCACTGCGGCTTCTTGTTGTTGGCTCGTGTGCTCGAAAAGTGGAACACGTGTGTGCCGCTCAAATTCACCACAAAAACAGAGAGCCAAATAGTAGCTGCGCTGGCGCTGCTGCTGCTGTTGCTGTTGCTGTTGCTGCTGTTGGCTTCTGTTTGTAACACTCTCAATTGCAATTGCGCGTGCTATTAGTCTGCTCTTTTGCGCATTCTCTCTCGCTCTATCCCCCTCTCTCTCTCTCTCTCTCTCCCACACACACTCTCGACGAACTGTTCTAGTGTTTTATTGTTTTTTTCATTTCTTTCATTCCACTTTTTTGCCTCTTTCTTGCTGCTGTTACAAATAACACGTGCATTTAGCGTTGTCGTCGTTTCGATGCCAATGCCGCTGCCGCAGCCACTGCCGCTGCCGCTGTCGCCGTCGTCTTTACCGTTGCCCGAGATGCCGTCGTCTTCTCGTTTCGCCCGCTGTTGTTTTCTTCCATTTATTCGCACAGATGCCGCTGCCCCGCCGCTCGACTTGTTCGTGTTGTGACCGTTGTGCCAGGTCGGTCGGTCGGTCGGGCAGTCGGTCGCCTGGTCGGTCGGTCGGTCGGTCGGCAAAGTGTGCTTTCTGCCTTTTGCTTTATGCTTGCTGCCTCTGTCACTGCCAGCGTATTCGCCATTTTCGCTTTGCTGTTTTCGGCTAGCGGGCCAAAATATTTTGTCTTTCGCCTGTCGACTTCATTGCGGTGTTACGTGTTCCGCGTGTCAGACGCAACGAATGGCCACGGCGCGCGGCTAAAGCGGCATAAAAACAAATAAAACAACAACAACAACAAACAACAACACAAAGCAAAATATAATAAACAATTTCAAGAATTGCAAAAGCGAACGACAACAATAAAATATTTATTTTAAAATATTGAACATTTGTAGCATAGATATAGTGAACACATAGCAAAACGAAACACATATGTATGTATGTAACATTTATAAAATATAGTGCTTAAAAACAGATATACATATATACATATTGATATATATATATAACATAAATGCCAGCCAAAGAAACGCACATGCTTATGAGTATGTCACCAACTACACACGCACACACACACACGCACAACTCGGAAATAACTGTGAATTGCCCATTAAGTGCCACACTCGCCGAATATTGTTTATTTACATGCACAATCGTATATATACGCCGAGATATATATACCGATTACATGTCAACTGTTATTTATCTCTATATTTGTGTCTCGTCTACGTAACATTGTTGCAATTTAGTTTTGGCTGCCATCCAGCTGCGCTGGCTCTGGCGCTGGCCTCCTTTTCGGATGTTGCAAGCATCTTCAAGGAGCTACGAGCCCGCGGGCGCATACCGTGCGACACGTGCCGGCAGTCCATGTGCTGCAAGCAGCTGTTCTCCGAGTTTGAAATTTGCTTCAAAATATTTTTTTTTCATACATTTTTTTCAAAGTGCTTTAATCTTGGTGTTTTTTTATGTGCGTGTTTAAGCCAATTATGAAACAGTTTATAAACATATATATATATTTATATATATAGTCTTACGCCTGCTACTGATCTCAGCCCATTGTTGGCTGCTCTGCCCACACATGCGTGTGGCATTGCGCCTGTGCCGCATGTGGCATGTGGTCGCAGCACGCTTATTACATGCCACAGCATTCAGTTAGTGGCAGCCACAGGCACAGCAGCAGCTGGGACTCCAATCGAGCGCACTTCCAGCCAGGTTCCACTACTATCTAAACTAAGTCCCATATTCGAAAGTGTTTTCATTACATATATTATTACCGAGGCTCGCATGCTCAGGGCCACAGTTGCAGCCCATCAAATTGTGATTATTGCCCGATGCCTCTTTGACTATTGGCATACAACATTGACTTTGTGTTTGCCTGTCGTGTTTTCCTTGCCAGCCGCGTGTCATTTGATCTTTTGGTCATAGGAAACATGACAGGCATTTGAATGCTCCGAATGTTGCATGCCACACGTAACATGCGTGTTGCGATCAATGGCGAAAGCAATGAAAACTTGAGCTTTCTATCGATTGCCTCAGTTATATATAGTATATATATATATGTGTAGCAGCTTGAGCACATAATTTAAGAGTTGTTTGTTTCAATTACATATTTCAGCAACAACAAAAGGCAGTTGTATGCATACGACAGGCCAATTTGCAGTCACAAAGGACAACTCGAATGCGGCATATCGACCGCAGAATGCGGTTCCATTTACTCTCACACACATACATATACGCAGACATTCGTATTTGGGTATTTATTTTATTATTTATACACGTCAGCTACGTGCTGCGCCTAAGTTAACCAAAGCAAAGCAACGCAAAGCGCCTGGGCCTAAAGGACCCTCAAGCCAACCACGTCTGCCGACTGACTCCTTGAACTTAATTACAGCCGACCTAGTGCGTGGCTCAATCATATATATAGATTTTAACAATGCATTATATATTTATGGCAAGCTAATGCAGCTGGGGCTACAATTTCATTGCAAGGAACTTTACACACACACAGAGAGAGAGATGAGCGAAAAACGAGCTGAAAATAACGCGGCTTGAAAAGTGTCGCAATACAAAACATATACATAAACAATGACTGTGTGTGTGTGTGTGTGTGAACTATTTTCAGCATCACAAGTCAAGGACTCGCTCGGTCGAGAGGGAGGCATTGCGGTATCTGAGCCGGTGCCAGGCTGTCCGGCCATACCATGTCCGTGTCCGTGTCCGTGTCCGTGTCCGTGTCCGTGGCAGCTGCAACGAAGTGCATAAACATAAAATTGCATTTATTTTTTCTCTCATTTCCTCATTTTTGTTGCAGGCCCAAAAATCTGTGCAGCTGGGGGGATTTATATTAAGATCAAGGGCCGAGCTTTTATGTAATTGCGGCTGCTGCGGTTGCAGTTGTCAGCAGCAGCCACGATTCATAAGCCAAATGTGTCAAAGCAAGGCTAAGGATAACTATATATAAACATATATAACTGTATATGCCATATATATATATATATATATATATATATAGTATATATGTATGCATCAGATAATCCCCAATGAGACAATTTAAGCGCTTAACAAAATCAATAAATGGACTTGCTTTTTTTTAATGCACACACAGACAGATATAGATACAGATACACACACGCACACATCTGTCACACTGAAATCTCACCATTGGCAATTTACTATAGCATACATATGGGCGCCGCGGCTGCTAATCTACAAATAATTGTCTCTAATGCCGCGTTATACAACACTAACTAAATCGACAGCCGAGAGATAAGATAAGCTCGCAATAGCTCAGCTAGCGCCAGGCACTTATTATTATCTTATCGGATAGCACAGCGCGTAATTGCGCTGCTGATTGAGCCCCAGTGCCTCGGACATTGGCTTCTTTGGGTAGCAAACGCTGGCAAGGCTACGGATTACAAAAGTTTATATAATTATTTATTGATTGCGCACTTTGTTTATTGATTCGCAACTCGCCTCGAATGAGAGCGAATATAAAAAGTAATTTATTTGATTAAATCTATGGAAATATTTGTATATTGTTTTTCGCTTTCTAATCGCCTCTTGATGTCAAAGTCATTTAAATAATTGTGCGCACTTTGGCCTTCGGCCTGGCCACTGGCACAATACGAAAAGCCAAAGTGCTCCCCGTCGAATGAATGAATAATTATATATATATTCAAACTTTGTATGTGTGTGTACACTGCACAACACGGATTTCATTTGCTCGATGTTTGCGCATTGTTCTAGCCAAGCTAGGCATCAATTTTTAAAAATTGAATTGAGATTGAAAAAAGTTTCCTTTTTTACCTTTTTGAATAATTTAAAACTGAGCTTTGGTTATAGTTTGAGGATTTGATACAATATACGTTGCTCATATATACTATTTTCTCTGAATTCAAGTGTCATCCTGAAAACTCCTTTCACCCTTTTCATTTAAATAGAAAAATGGATATTAAAAAATTTAAATAAACCTTTAAAATATCTAAAAATACTTAAATAAATTTTAAAAATATTAAAAAAATTTAATAAATTTTCAAAATATTAAAAAATCTAAATAAAATTTTAAATATTAAAAAATTTAAATAAAATTTTAAAACATTAAAAATTTTAAATAATTTTTTAAAATATTAAAAAATATAAAAAACTTTTTTAAAATATTAAAGAATTAAAAAATGTAAATAAATTTTTAAAATATTAAAAATTATTTTTGAAATATATATCTATTATTATGCATATATTTTTATATATTCCAAAATTTCTTCATTTTATCAGCTATGCCTGGCGCCCCTCAACCTCGGCCACCTTAGCCCCTGCTACATTCCAAGCATTGCTCCGATATTCTCTACTCTCTCTATATATATATTTACTACCCAGATTAAATATATCTATGCCAAGGCACAAGCCACGAGGTGTGCGTACAATTTGATTGCTAAGTACAGCAATTAAAAATTTATCAGCGATCGAAACACGCTGTTGAGCTGCCTAATGCACTTCCTGCAGCTGCGGTTATAAAATCAATAAATGCGAATGATGTGAGTTATATACCGCTCAGATTTGTGGCCAACCAAATTGTGTGCCCGCAACGTACCCTTTCCCGCAGCGGAGCGAAGGCCACAAGCTGGCGGTGCGGCGGGTCGGCGCTAATAAAAATTAGGCATTGGGCTTTAGGCAAAGTCAATGCTGCGCCTGGGTCATAATGTTTGTAGTTTTTTTTCTACTTCTTCTTCTTCTATTTTTTTTGCTTAATTTGCATTTGGGGTTCCTCGTTCCGTGTGTTGCGTGACCAGCCACGTGAGCCGGCCTCTGCCGCGACCCTGGCTCCCGAGCTAATGTTGGCTTGCGGGTCACGTTTCCAACTGTTTTGAATCGTAGTTCAAGAGAGGACCACAAAAAAAGCAGAAATAAATAAAAAACTAAGCGAGAAAGTTTAGCTCGAGTCATCATTGATCAAAGGTTAGCCAGATGTTGCTGTATATATATATGTATATATCATAAATATGAGACGAAATGTGTTCAATTGAATGACTGGTTCAAATGAACTAACTATGACTAGGTTCAGTGATATGCAAGTGATACGACACAGTTGCTCTTGAGCTGTATATATTCCATATTCTTTATCCTATGATCTATTTACTTGTTCAGCTGTTCATGAACAATCAGTTCTAATGAGCTACAGATCGTGAACTAATAAAAAAGTGAACTTAGTCTCATTCAACTGCAGTTCTGCTATATAATAGCGCAAATCTGCCTAAAAGTCTAATTTCTGGTATGAATCTTCAAAGAATTACTGAACCAATTGAACCAGTGTATCAAATGAACTATAGCATTGAGCTAGCTTGATTGAACCAGTTCGAAAATGAACCATTGTGAACTAGTTTCAGCTGCAATTCTGCTATTAATAGCGTGAATTTGCTTAAAAGTCCAATTTCTGGTATGAATCTTTAATGAATTACGGAACCAATTGAACCAGTGTAATGAACTATAGCACTGAGCCAGCTTAGTTGAACTAGTTTTAAAATGAACCATAGTGAACTAGTTTTAGCTGCTGTATCAATACAGCTCTCCTCATTGTTCTATATATAACTGGTCTATAAACTGAACTAGTTCACACCACTAGTTCATTCAAATTCATATTCAAATTGAACTAGAACTGTCTATTTGGCTGTCTGTTTGTATCATTCATGAACTTGAATTGGCCAATTAAGCAAGCCGCATCGTCCTCGACCACTACAAAATGTCCGCAAGGACTTACACGGGCTATCGCCTTGTTCTTGTGGCCCGCACAGCATGCCAATTGCTGAATCCTTGTCCATTCAACTGGTATCATTTGTGTAAGTAAATCAAATGTTTGTTGTTTCCTTGACACATCCGTTTGGTTTGTTGTTTTCTTCTTCTTATTTTTTTTTATTTTTTATTTTTGTTTTTGTGGCTTACTGAACTTTGACCCCATTGCTGTAACGGCCCTTTGTTAGAGTTCTGTTGTTCTGGATGTGGTTGTGGCTGTGTTTACAGTTTACCATTGTTTCGCCCTGAATGGACACAATAACAATGGCTGACGACAATTTACAGCTATGTGGCACGACAGCCAGATACCCTGTAACAGCTGAATCGAATCGAATGTATTTAAACAGACTTTTTGTGAAATAGAAAGTGGCCTTTGGGCAATTTGCTTAGTCGCGAGTCTCATTTACCTTCAAGTAAAAAGAGAACACATTAAATTTTAATCACTGATTATACCAAGTGTGTGTCTGTGTGTGTGTGCCTCAGCGACAGTTTGTGCGTTTCTCCTGGTTATGGCCAAAAACGAATGTTCGATCCACATTATAGAATCCAAAGCAACAAATATTTGACTGGACTTGCCTTAAAGTAGCAGCTACAGCTAAAAGCTGCTGTGAAACATTCAAATTGTGATTATTAGTCAAATTTAAGCAAATTAGTGTACAAATCGATTAAATAATTAAGACAACCACAACAAATCAATCAACGAAAACTGCAGCCAAAACCAAACAAAACCAAGAGAAAACCATACTATAATGGAATCCATTTAGTGTTAAGCAAGCATAGGAGCCAACATACACGATGTCCATGGTATGCAGTCTGAATGGCGATGGCGGCCAGGCGGCCAGCAGCAACACGAACACGAACACGAATGCGAACACGAATGCGAACACGAATGCGAATGCAAATGCGAATGCAGCGAACACGAATTCAAACACAAATGCAATGGCGTACGACGTGCCCAATGCCAGCACGCCGCTGCTGCTCGGTCACGAGTCGGGCGGCGTTGCCAGCGGCGATGTTGGCAATAGCGGTACGGCCATAACGGTACTGCAGCCGCCTGCTATTATTGGCGCAGCCAGCTACACGAGCACAGCGGAGCCAGCTGTGCCAGCAGCACCGTCAGCGTCGGCGTCAGCGTCGGCGTCGGTGCCAGCGACAACGGGCGACGCAATGCTGAGCTTGAATAGCGGTACCTTGAATGTGTCGGGCGGCATGGTGTTGCCAGGCACATTGAATTTCGTAATGGGCGCCACGAGCGCGCAGACCAGCAACAACGACAACAACAACAATATGGATAATGCGAGCGATGATTCGAACCCGGTGACTATTTACAGGTAATGCAAAGGACAGCTGCTGACCTTGGCTGCCCATCGATAGCAGCAGCACTAGGGGTGTTCACTGTTTACCAACTAAATTATAGGCTAATTAAGATATATTACCACTAATATTGTGATTGCATCAGGAACTCACATTATCGTACTGCGTTCTGATTCCGTTTTCCAGGTGCCGGGCTCCGATAGCGTCGCTCGACTGCATGGAGGAGTTCAGTGGTACGGGCGGTCATCTTGATTTCGGTATCGAATTTCTCACTATTATATAACCTTATAATTTTTTGTTCTTTTAGTTGAATACTCTTCGATTGCTTGGCTTGTTGTATTTTTATCCATAATTACAATATAGAAACACACACAAATATCCATACATATCACAGACGTACGTCCAACACCCTAACCTTTGACTAGTGGTGCACGCGTATTGAGTATTGAGACCGTCTCTCTCCACGAATCCACCCAAGTTTTGGTTCTGAAACCGGCACGAAACCCGCTTACTGGAATATCCAACATTTAAATATCGAATATATATATATATATATATCTTTTATATATGACAGTTGCATGCGAAGTTTGAATTTGAATTTTCAATGGACTCTACGTTTCATGTAGACATTATATGAAAGTAGTTCCAATTGTTTTTTTGGCATATTTGGAAAGAGTTCTTGTTCTCTGAAAGTTCTGTTCTTTTAGTGTTGAGTTTGAGTTTGTTGCACGCCTTTTGTTTTTTGTTTTTGGTTCTATTGTTTTTATTTTTGGTAATGGGATCCGCTAACATCGAAATAATTTCCCGCCGCATGCTGACCGCACCCAATCCGTACCCGAACCCCGACAAACTGATCGCTCTCTGGACCGACTGATTGCCAACGTAGGCCGTTCGATAAGCCTCGGCTCGAACCCGGCGCTGCCGTTGCGGCATGGCTCGACACCGACGCCGGGTTTGCGGTATAAGAATCTGGGCAAGAGCGGTCTGCGGATCTCGAATGTCGGCCTGGGCACTTGGCCGGTCTTCTCGCCGGGCGTCAGCGATGAGCAGGCCGAGTCCATACTGAAGCTGGCCATCGACAGCGGCATCAATCTCTTTGACATCTCGGAGGCGCACTCCGAAACGGAGATCGGAAAGATATTGCAGCGCACGGGTTGGAAGCGCACCACCTATGTGATCACAACCAAGGTGTACTGGAGCACCAAGTGAGCACCCAATACGACGGTCAATAATCAACCCTATATATATGCCTATATCTTCCACAGATCCGAGGAGCGCGGCCTCTCACGCAAACACATCATCGAGTGCGTGCGAGCCAGCCTGCAGCGCCTGCAGCTGAACTACATCGATATTGTCATCATTCACAAGGCCGACCCCATGTGCCCAATGGAAGGTGGGTAGTCTTAGCTAACCTAATATATATCTACATATACGATCTTTAAATTAAATTATAAGCTTTGTCAAGCTCGCCTGAATGACACGATATGCCAACTGAAGCTAGCTATTGATTGGAATGCCATTCAATAATTCTGACTATATATATCAGTTTTCCTGATCTTTACATGTATTATAATAGTTTTTTCGTATCTTCAGAAGTTTTTCTTGCATAAAGCCCAATCTGTTGCGTAGAAATATAAATTTTGGATAGAAAAAAATGATAGGGCACAACTAGCTTAGGAATCAGAGTTCAATATATATAGGGAAAGGTATAAGCAAAGTTATGCCTTACCTGCGGATATAAAACATTCCTCGAGCAAAGGCTGAGCCTTAAATTTATGCCTATAATTATAGTTTATATTATATATATATACTTAGTAAACTTAAAACTTATACCATAATAAATATACATCTATATGAAAAATCTATATATAAACACTAGCTTTCATTGCAAATTATTTCCTTTTTAATAACTAAAACTTTCTCTTTCGAATTATACCTAAATTTATCCATCTATTGTTAACCTCTATCTATATTATATCATCCATATATATGTCTATATCACTGTCAATCTATATGACAGTTTACTGACACCGATACCCAACAATGTTTATGCCTTTGTGTACAACTCTGCATCTCTATTACTTACTTACCTATATTTATGCCTTTCTATCTCTGAACATCTATATGTATTATTTAAATCTCTACTTGTTAGTTCAATTTATCATAATTTACGCCTATACTTGTCTATTTCTCTATGTTATAAAAATCTATACGTAAACATATATATATTAGCAATTATGCCTAAATTTGTGTCTATATCTATTCGTGTGTATCTTTTTTAAATATGCCTGATCATTAGAGTCGACTGCTCTTCAATTTTTATGTCAATATATTTCAGTCATTGCCTACTTTTATACCTATTTTATGCCTATTTTTATACCTATTTATGCCTATTTTTATACATATTTATGCCTATTTTTATACATATTTATGCATATTTTTATACCTATTTATGCCCTTTTTTGTGCCTACTTTTATATCCCTAATTTGTAGCTCATTTTATGTTTATACCCATTTCATTTATACCAGTTTAGTAATTTTTGTACAATTATTTATGCCAAAAGTTATACCTATTTGCATACCAATATATATTAAAAATGCATAGTATTATATCTATCACTGCTCATCCTTATTACTTCTCTATCTTCTATCTGTATTTATGCCTTTCCTATCTTAAGCTTTTACCAATGCCAAACTACATTTATGCCTATCTGTATCGCTGACCCTTACTTGCAGAAGTGGTGCGCGCCATGAGCTATGTCATCCAGCAGGGCTGGGCCATGTATTGGGGCACGGCCAGATGGTCGCAGGTGGAGATAATGGAGGCTTATACCAACTGCCGGCAGTTTAACTGCATCACCCCGATTGTCGAGCAATCGGAATACCATATGTTCTGTCGCGAGAAGTGCGAGCTCTATCTGCCCGAGATGTATAACAAAATCGGCGTGGGCCTCATGGCCTGGGGCCCGTTGTCCATGGCGCTGAGCGACACGCAGAACGGGGACAAGCTCTTCCTGCCCAAGGGCTCGTTCAAGACGAAGAGCTTCTCCTGGACGGAGGACGAGATCAATCGCAATGTGAGTACACCAGCTCTTACTTGATGTCAGACCCCACTAAGTGTTGGCTTGTGCAGGCCGCATTGTCGCCGCAGGGCAGCTGGGGCAAGGATCGCATCGAGGAGGGGCGACGCCACTGCGATCGGCTGCGGGACCTGGCCGCGCTGGCCGAGAAACTGGGCTGCAGTCCGACCCAGCTGTCGATCGCCTGGTCACTGAAGCACGAGCCCGTGCAGTGCCTTCTGCTGGGCGCCACCTCGGCGGAGCAGTTGCATCAGAGCTTGCAATCGCTGCAGGTGAGTCGACCTGGAGGCAGACCAATAAAATCATTACTAATCATTATTTCGGCTGGGTCAGCTGCTGCCGCGGCTGTCGTCGAGCGTGATGCTGGAGCTGGAGCGGATATTGGAGAACAAGCCGGTGCGACCGCCAATGATATCGACACTGGCGCTTCGGTGACAATCAGCCTGCCCGCAGGGTCCGCTGAGCCTGAGCGGCGGCGGGCCGTGCGGCGCCGATTCGCCCAAGCACGAGGAGGAGGCGTTCATTGAGGAGGCGGATGCCAAGGAGGCTGCCAAGCAGGGTTTCTGTGTTATTCAGTGACGAAAGGAGTCCTTAGATAATGATAATAAATTTTTGAAAGTGATTAGCAGTAAAACTAGCCTAAGTAGCAATACTATGACAACAACAATAAGCAAGCACGAGGTGCAGCAGCAGCAGCAGCAGCAGCAGCAACAGCAGCAACAACAACAGCAGCAGCAGCACCAACTGCAACATTATCAGCAGCTCGCCAATCCGACCGCAGCTGAGCCATCAAGTGGATCGAGCGCCGTGCAGCAGCAGTTCGACACGCTGAACAACAACGACATCCCAGCTGCTGCCGGCGACCATCTGGAGGCGTGCTCGGCCAAGGGCCAGAAGCGGCGCTCCTTGCTCAATTTCAAGTCCTTCGACTTTCACATCAAGACGCTCTACAGCGGCCTGCGCACGCCGGGCGCTGCGGCCGGCGGCGCGGCTGGCCACAAGACGGAGACGCAGTCGCGCTCCGTCTCGCTGGGCGGCGGCGCCGGCCTGGCTGTGGATGCGACGGCCAGCAGGCGCATACCGCCGCACCTGCGCATCGAGTCCGTCGACGCCGAGGAGCAGGCACAGCCGGAGTCGGCCAAGCTGCTGCTCGACTACTCTCAGTCGCCGTTCACGCCGCGGCACAACTCCGGCAGCCTGCTGCTGCCGACGCTGGACACCTACGGCGGCTGCTCCTCGCTGTCGCCGTACTACCTGTCGCCCTACATGATAGCTGGCAGCGGTGCTGGTGGTGGAGCTGCTGGTGGGGGGGCTGGTGCGGCCGCTGGCCAGGCGTCTGCCGAGGGCATACGCCGCTCCTCCACCTCGGACATTGTGTCCTGTCGGCGACGCGGCTCGACCAGCAGCAACAGCAGTCGTCGGCCCAGCACCTCGGATCTGCTGCGGCGAGCGCGCGAGCGTCGCGGCAGCGAGGCGCGCATGGGGCGCAGCGTCTCGCACAGCGCCATGCGCGGCGGCCTGGGCGGCGGCGGTGGCGGCGCCGGCGCCAGCATGGGCGGCAGGCGGACGAGCATGGCCTTCTAGAAACACTTTGCTGCGAATCGATCAAATCAGCTGACAAATGGCGCTTATGAATTTTTACTAACTAACACACACACACACACAGATACCCTAACAACAACAACAACAACAACATCATTAAGTAAGCAGTTTTTTTTTCCTGAAAGCAAAACACTTCAAGTACTTATATACGCATATATTTACGACCTACGAATATAACACTCTAAAAAAAAAAAAACAAAAAAATACAAAAAAAAAAATTTACAAAAAAAAGAAAATCATTTTCATCCAAAATCCTTTAAAATACAACAAATTTTACACACAGTTCCTTCCACATCAGAGGAGAACTCGTTTATATGCATATATATATGCATATATGAACTATATAACTAAATGCTTCTCTTGCTCGTGCCCCAATTTTTGATGACAATATTAGATCCTAACTGTAAACCAAGGAACACTGCTCTTAACGTTTGGTTAATCTTTGTCTAGGATGCGCTTTTGCTTTACAACACACACACACACACACACATGCACACAGACATTTTTTAAAAACATAAAACTTATGTGAATGCTCATATCAAATTAAAAAAAAAATAATAATAATAATTAAAAAAAAAACTGAAGCTTTTTTTATTAGCTAATAAATAAACATTAACAAATGTTGGCAAGCAACAAAGTGCATCAAATTAAATATATATATATACACACATATATATATGGTAATAATTATAAATTTTAGCTAATAACGAAAACAATTTAAATCAAATCTTATAGACATACTCATTACGTAGTTAAAGAAATCAATTTGAATCTAAAACGAAATCAAGAACAAAAGATTTAACAAATGCCTTTTATTAACAACAAACAAAAGTTTATATTTTAAATAAAACCCGAATAATATTAAATGCCAATAATTCAATTGTTATCAAATTTGCCTCACACCCACACCCACACACACACACACACACACAGAGAGAGACACAGTTTTGCAGTCACAGCCTTAAGATAAACTTATGCATTAAATATAGTTATATAATTAGCAATATATGCGTATATACAGCGTATACATAATGCATATTTACAAATACATATATACACACATACACAAATATATATACAGATATATATATATATATAGATTCATATATAGTATATATATTATCATTCAAGTACATAAAGTCTTTTCACATACGGACTGTGATTTCACGTAAAGTAAAATATACATGCATACATACACACATACATATACATATATGTATATGTATATGTATGTATATAATCATAAAAGTATATATATATATATAAATCATTAAGCAAACAATGCAAATAGTTTAAAACATTTTAGTACTAATCGAAAATGAGTTAGCGGAAGTTCATATATTATACAAATATGTATATATATATATATATATATATATATATACACATATATACATTTTGCTTATGAACTAAGAAATATTGAAAAACATCATAATGAAATTTATATAATGTAGAGAACACAAAAGAGAGGAGATGGCTAACACCTTCGACCCTTTGTATTCACAATTAAAATGCGTTTGCGTTTGCCTTAACAAATTAACAGATAGCCAGATATATATCTATATATATATGTATATATGATTGAAGTACATGAACAATTAATGCAAAACGAAATCAGAATTGTTATAGTATCTATATGCACATATATATATATATATATATATATATATATACTCGATATATATGTTTGTATGTAGTTAAGTCAGGCCGGTTTCCTCAATCCTCAGTTGAATTACGGTTGAGCTGCCTGATTCGCTATCCTTAATGCTAGCTGGTGCTTGAGAGATCGTGCCTAATATCAACAGAGACAAAACAAAATATAAATGCAGAACCTTATGTAATCGATGATAGTAACAATTAGTTAAACGGATCAGATAATGTACTTTTTTAATTACCTTAAGACATAACATAACATTTGCATTTTTTGTAGTTAATCCGTCCTCAGTAACGGCCAACAGACAATGTGCGAGTGTGCGAGAGTGCGAGCGTGCTCGACTAGCAAACACCCTGTACCCAATCAAGACACACAGTTTGCTTTCCTCGCTTGTCTGCGCAGTGAGTTCTCCATCGACAAGGAAAGCGTATCAAGAGCAGTTAATACACACTCAAAAGATATAGTCATAGACCGTAGTGCATCCAGCATATTAATAATACGTACTTAATTGCAAAAGCCAACAAACTTAACATTTTATTATATCAACTAAAAATATATAAAAATTGAATTTAGAAATGATAAAAGAGAAATCCCTTCTAGAACTTGCAATACGAAAGGCAACTAGACTGGCAGATGGCAAATAAGTAGCTTTATGGACTCATAATAGGTATAAACTGATATATATATATATGAAATTTATATTTAAGCCAACTGATCAAGAAGCAGCCTGACACGTCTATAAACCCGCTAACAGCAATAACAGGGTATGCATGGAGGACACTCAGCGTCAATTGAAAACACATAGAGAATATATATTCTATATAAACAATGCACTCACGCGGGCCGCAGCTGCTGTAAGATACCCTGTGCCCCGCCCAGCCCCACAACGGGTATATATACTGCCCAGGCAATGTGAAGATATATATATATAATGCCTTTCCCTACATATATTTCAGAACTCTTTCAGATATTTGGGTGCAGGGTTTAAGATTTAGAGAAACGTTTATACGAAATACATATGATCGATAATCGGTGATCGATTGGTCGATTCGTCCATCGGTCATCGATGATGCCAATGGAAAGCAATAACAAGCGATAGAAAGCATCGGTGAAAAGTTCAACTAGTAAATTAATAAAGCAATACATGAAGAAGGAGAAGAAGAAGACGTAGATGGAGAAGATTTAAATTTATAAATATAAAGATAACTTTGATTAACAAACGAACACAAACGTTAGCGCAGGTGCATTATAACTGTTATCTTTTTTTTTTGTCTGTTAAAGCGTAGCTAGTAAAACTATAAATAACAAATTATGGACGAAGCGAGTCGAACAGTTCATCAAATGCCAACTGTAGCGAGAAATGTAACAGAAAAGTATTAACAAATTGAGGCATGCAACAAAAGCAACAACAGCAACAATATATATAAATAATTATAATTAATAATGAATAATTAACAAGAAAGAAGAAGAAGAGCGCTAGTGAATAATCTAGACAACAAATTTTACTTTACACGAGAAGAGTGTTTAAACATATTCAAGCATAACAATAAAAGCGAAAATCTAACAAAGAATAAGTATATATATACTATATATATATAGTATCATAAAGCCAACCACACTTAACAAATGCATTAATATCCAAACAAAATTATTTTCTTATCGAAACTAGCAGTAAAACGACATAAATTAATAAACTATATGCAAATAATTCCAAAATTGTAGAAAACCAAGAACAAATTATTGCATACGCCCAAAATGAAATCTAAAAGAAAGTAAACAAGATCATCTCAAAGAAAATAAACAAAAATCAAATCAAAACAAAACAAAGACAACTCTATGCTAAGTAAGTGCACATACATTTGTACATGTATATATATACTTATATATATATATTAGACAACAATTGATTGGCTTGACCAACAGCTTTAAGCTAAGCCAGATAACTTGACAAACGAACAGAGGTCAGGCTTAAGAACACCTTAAGCAAGCAACAACTTATATGAATTATTTATAAAACACGAACACACACATACACACACATATACACACACACACATACACATATATATATACATATGTATATATAGTAATTGCTTTACAAGAATGGCGAAAACAAAAAAGTAAAAAAAAAAAAAAAAAAAATGATAACACATAGAGCAAAAATCCTTTACACTTCACTTTAAAAAATACATTTAATATTCATAATTCGAAAAGAAAATAAAAACAAAAAACCAAAAGAGAAAAAACAAAAACAAACACAAAATGGTTATAGCATCAACGGCAATAACACAGCTCAAATTCTGAGAACTTATATAAAAATACAAACTCCTTTCTTTCAATCAAACTTGCGCAATGATTTACTTCAGTCTAGTGCGGAGCATCTATATGGGGTTTATTAAGGGCAGCAGCTTGAAGCTTTCTTAAAGATATCTATATATCTATATCTGGAAAGGCCAGCTCTACTTATCATAGCCAATCAATGGTTTGTATGAGAAAGACTATAGCTAAATCTGGTGTAACACTATAGTCTCTCTATAAAGCTGCTCCTGGTGAGTCTTTACTAACTCAGAGGCACTAGGCACTACCTCCAATGTAATCCATTTAAAAATAGCATTTTAATGAACCTCAACTGAGTGGAACTTATAATCTGAACTCTGAATGACAACGCAGAACTTATCTCTGCATCGAAGCGCGATAAATGGATAAAGATAACCTGTCGCCTAGCAGAAAACAAAGCTAAGCACTTTAGATATAGACGCATGGATGTACTATATCTATATATAATATTATATATAAGAATTTTTACAGCTCTTTCAGCTTCAAGACGGCAGCTGATGCGCGTATCTAATCTCACTGGGGGAAACAGTTTTTCCACATTGAGATTGCTTGATTGCACGGGTAATCGTCCCTCTATGCAATGGTTTGTCTCTCTCTTTATTTCTCTGTCTATCAAACTCGCTCTCTATCAGTCTCTCTCTCTCTCTCTCTCACTCGCTATCAATCACTCTATCTCCCTCTCAATTATTATCTCTCTCACTCTCTCTCACTCTATCACGCTCTCTACATCACTCTCTCTCTCTATCACTTTCTATCTCTCTCTCTCTCTTTCTATTGTTCTAGCTCAGTCTCTCTCTCACTATCTTTCTGTTTTCCCCATTTTCCCTCTCCCTCTGCTTTTCATTTCCTCTCTCTTCCTATCAATCTCTCTCTCTCTCTCTCTCTGTCTCTTTCTCTCTCAAACTCATACTAATTCTATGGATCTCTCAGGCTCTACGACTCGTCATGCTTCCTTCTCTCTCCAATCTCTCTCTATCTCACTCTCCCTCTCTCTATCTCTGTCTCTAAGTATAACACAAACCTACATTTGGCACATTTATGTATTTTTTATACGAATAAACAAAAAAAAAGGAAGTTATCTTGGCATCCAGGAATATAATCTTATAGTACGAATATTATCTTATAGTACTTGTAGGCAATTGACTTTTGGGGCTGCGCAGGGCTTTACAGCTTGCTTCTTCTGGCGAAGGCCATGATCTGCGCTCTGTAGGTGGGGCCTTGGCGCAGTGCCTCCAGCTGCTGGCACTCTGCGTCCAGGGTATCGAGCAGCTGCTGGCGCCACGGCTGCAGCAGCAGCTTCTTGGTGCTCCGCAGGGAGACGGCCGGCAGTCGGGAGTGCAGCTCCATGCGCTTCCAGAACTCCTGCTCGTTGGCCACCAGGCTGGAGATCATGCCGTGCTGCAGTGCCGCCTGGCCATCCAGTCGCTCGCCGAACAGCAGCAGCTCGGCTGCTTTGCTCCGGCCCAGCAGCTGGGGCAACGTCCAGCTGGTGGCGCCCTCGGCGCACAGGCCCAGCTGCGAGAAGGGCAGCCAGAACCTGGCCGACTCCGTGGCGTAGATGACATCGCACAGGGCACAGATGACGACGCCCAGCCCGACGCAGTTGCCCTGCACCAGGGCCACCAAGACCTTGCGGTTGTACAGCATCTTCTTGACCAGCGACTTCATCACGTAGTTCGAGGCGCGAAAGTGCACGTCCAGTGCCCCGGCGCCGCTCTTGCGCTGGAGCGCCAACAGATCGGTGAGATCGTTGCCCGACGTGAAGGCAGTGGCGTTGCCTGTGAGCACCACGATGCTGACCAGGTCGTCCGCATTGGCCACGTCCAAGGCGCGCAGCAGCTCGTAGATGGTGCGACGGCGCAGCGCATTCTGCACCGCGGGTCGATTGAACTGAATCTCCAAGAGCGCCCCGCGACGCTCCAGCCGCAGCTCCTTGAACGTATTGAAATTGGCCGTCGGAGCGGCTGGCGCAGCTGCGTTTCCACCTTCACTCATTGCAACGTCGGCGAACGGACTAGTTGTCGGGCCGCGACTCAGTTCATTTAATTGCTGTCTGCTACGAATGCAGCCCACAAGACAATGAGCTGCGACACACACACACAACCAGATCAACACACACACACACACATACACATGCAGTGCTGCTGGTTATCAACATCGACGCGAAGTCGAGGAGGTCGCTCAGCAGCTATCGCCGATGTTGCTTAATCCAAAGTTCAGTTCCAAGCAGCGAGAGCACCTATTCCTGCTGCCTCTACTCCTCTTCCTCTCTCTCTCTCTCGCTCTCTCTTAATATACTTAACCAATAACAAGAACAACATTCCATAAAAGAGCTGAACATACTTTTTTTTTTACTCACGCACAAACAACTGCGTGGCAACGACTTTGAAATACCCTACCTACACCTAGAATTGATCTGCATAATGCAGGCAATTGTCTGAACTAGACTTAGTTTATTTAGATCAAAGTTAAATACTTTTTAAGAGTTTTCAACTCGAACTTTGTATATTTGGTAATATTTTGTTTATATATTTTATTTTATATGGAACATATAATTTTTTTAAAAATATTTATGTATTTTGCAAGTGTTTGTGGTTTGCTTCAAATTTGAAAAATATTTTTCTTAAATTAAAATTTAATTTTTAGACTTGATTGAATGCAAATATATATAAAATATATATATCCAGGAAATATATATATATATTCACGGATATATAGATTGATCTCTATTACTTTTAATCGGCTTGCAGTCCGCTTTGCTCCGATGTACTTAGCATTTCCTCGCTCTTTATTCAATGATTCTAAAAATTCCATTTTTAGATCGAAATTATTCAGTTCATCAACTGATTTTATAATCAAGTATGATGCAAACTATATATGTAATATAGAAAACGAGAGACAATCACATAAGATAAGCAAGCTAAATGAATACAAATATATATTTCAGACGCCACAAATTCCCACCCATATCAGCTACTCTGCTGAGCCGGACGCTGCCAGCTCTCAGCTGGCTATGAGACACACATGCGGACAAGTGCTCACGCTCCACTTGCAATGGCAGGGTATTCAAACTTGTTTGCAGAGTGAACTGTAATTGTATAACTGCACATTTTATATGCTATATGCATATGCAAGCTGTGCAGCGAATGCGTGGCACAGAAAGAGACGCAAGACGGGCGAGCCGGTTGCATGAGACAGAGATATGAATGCAGCTGAGCTGCTCGAGTCTATCTATATATAAGTACATATATATAAAACACGATTGATAACTGATCTTCGTCAACAAAAATACAGAAATAAACAGAGCAAGTAAAGTGCAAATAATTATATAATTTATGTTTGTTAATCAGTTAGATTCATGACTTATATTGCAACAATGAAAAAAAAATTAGATACCTTACTTGAATGATTCAGATGCCAATCTATCACCAGTTTACAGATGTAAATATATATACATAGAGATATATGTATGTACCCTTGGTTGAGCCATGCAAATTGCCAGCTCTGGGAGCTGGCATTCGTTAGAGAGGCCCGTAAAACAATCCATATACTAAAAACTAATTTAAAAGCAGTCGACCAACGGCGACTGCTTATCTAGTGCTCGTCCAGGTGGGAGAACTTCTTGCGCAGCTTCTCGCGGCGCTCCTTTTTGACATTGCGCCAGGGCTTGGCTGGGGCCTCGCCAGTGACCAGGTTGCCATCGTTGGCCAGGCGCACATGCGGAAAGTTGGTGCGACCCTTGACATGGGCAACGCTCGGGGTCGAGGTGAAGAACTGTTGATCCAGTTCCTTGGACGAGCTCTTATCGATCTGTGTATAAACATGAGACTTTAGTTTTTAAGGCACTGAAACGTTTATCGAGCTGGCCAACTTACGCGCATGGCGCGCTGCTGTTGTCCTGGCAGCTGTGACTCCTCAACGGGCTTGCGTTGACGCTCTGGAAATATGTGATATTCGGACTGAATGACAGAGGGCGGACCCAGGGCAAACAGCAGCTTGCCATTGACGTAATCCTTCAGCACATAGCGAGCTGAGCGCGCCTGATCCGGCTGGCCATTTGAGGTCATGAAGCCGCGATTATCTGCGAAAGAGATTATTGAATACAATCTGTGAGAGATCAATATCAGAAGTTTTACTTACAGCCATAGGCAAGCAAGAGTTCCTCGGAGAAAGGTGGACGATTCGGATCCTCGCCCTCCATGGGCTTGGCTATCACAATGCCATATTTATCCTCGAGCACATGGCGTGGTATACGCTCGCAGAGCAAGTTGACAGCGGGCACATGGTCCCGCATTTGATCAATTGGCAGAATGCCATTGAGCAACATGTCTGCCTTGGTGAGCACAAAGCTGGGCATCACCAGGCCGGGACAATCACACAGCAAAATGTCATTCTCCAGGAATAGGGTCTGGAAACGCTTGGTCTTGCCGGGTGTCGCCGATACCGACACCTTCTTCACAGTCATCAGTGAGTTAATCGTGCTGCTCTTGCCCACATTCGGGTAGCCCACCATGCCGATGGTCACATGCTGTTCAGTGTGCCTCGGGCCGGTATAGATGTGGCGCAGGAACTCAATGAGCTCGGTGCGGGACAGCAGATGTGCGCTGTTCTTATCTGTGGGCAGCCTGGGCAGCTTGGGATCTCCTGCCGCTGCTGGCTTGGCACGCATCTTGTTCTCTATGACGTCCAGAGTGTGCTCGACTGCATCGAGTGACTGTTGTATCTCCTCAGCCGCCTCGCGCAACTGCTTAAGTTCCAGCGCCGACGACGGCGATTCATCAGCATGCTTGGCGGCCTCGGCCTCGCGCTTCAGCTCTTCCTCCACCAAAGTGGCAGAGTAGAAGGCTGTGCGGATGCCCTCGCAGTCGAAATATTGTGCCCAGTGTTGACGCTGCTCGAGTGTAAGCAAATCCGATTTGTTCACTAAGATCATATTGAGTTTGTTGCTGTCCACCTCTGTCACATAGCGTTCCAGATCGACACTGCGGAAGAGCAGCGGATTACGTGCATCCACGATCTGGACAACGACATCGGAGCGCTCGACGACGCGCCACAACTGGCGCCAGAACTCAAGATTCTTCTCGTATGGCGTCATCAGAATTTCTTCACTCTCCTGGAGCAGGGCCAAGTCGCGACGCCAATTCAGGAAGGCTTCGTTCTCGGCGCGTTCCAAATCTTCGGGGGTGGTTTCCTTGGTCCATTTGGGACGACGTGGAATCTTCAGGCTATCACGATGCTCGGCATGCTTCTGGTGCATGGTCTGCTCCTGTGTCTTGCTAAGTAGCCCCACACGCTGCTTCGGATTGACAAATGTTATGTTCAGCTTCTCGGCCTGAAATTCTGTGCCCGCCAGTTCGGCAGTGCGCAAGAATGCATTGAACGACGACTCCTCGGTGACGGACGACAGATTTAGGCGACCCCAATCATAGCCATCCTGTAGCTCTGTTGTGTGCAGCTGCGTCCATGCAAACGAAATTATTAGTGAATTGCATGGAATGGGAAAATCTACTACGCACCATTGTGTCGTTGTCCACCTTGCGGCGTGGTGTGTGGCCAAAGCGATCTTTAATTAGCTGACGGCCCAGATTGGTGCCATCTTTGTTCTTCTTGCCCATTTTGGCAAAACTATATATATTTATTTTACGTAAATTGGAATTATAAATGTCAAACACGTGCAAACTGTGTGAGCTGAGTCTTTAGATTTTACTTCTTTCTGACTTATCGATATTTCTATGTTTTCATGTTTGGCATTCGAGCAGAGCAATACCAAATAAATACTAAAACAATGTTATCGGTTTTCTCTGGCATTTAGTATTTTATCGTTTATTTAAATATGCAAAGGGATGTTGTTTAAAATAACTTATAATAGACATTAAAGAAACGCGGATGTACATGACATACCTTTATCAGTTCTCCCTGAATATCCAAAATAGTATATGTGTTATTTCACATATGTATATGCATGTATATGAATGGGTGTGATTGCTAATGTACGTTTAAAATGTGTTTAATTTTTTGGTATGGCATCGCAGTTTGTTCGAAGATTCACAATATTCAAAAATAATGCTACGTAAAATACACTTAATTATTACACTTAAAAGAACAAGTGGCCGTAAGTTGCTGTCTGTAGAAAACATAAAGTAGGACATAATATCAAACAGTTAGTAATATCGCTCGTCATCGTCATTCCAGACGATGGGCCAGACGGCATTGCGGGCGCAGTTGCCGCCCAACGCCTTGCAGAATGTATTGAAGGTGCTCGACTTGCTGAAGCCGAGGATCTCGCGCTCCTCGTAGATGCGATAGGTGAACGTGCTCTCGTAGGTGCCCACGAAGTGGCGGGCGTAGGCGCAGACCAGCTGATCGACTATGGCTCCGCCGCCATCCTTCAGCTGCGTCCGCTGCACATTGGACTCCGGCGTAAAGTACACAAACCGGAATCTATAGAAGAGATCCTTCAGCTCCATCAGCTCATACGGCGTTGCATCGCTCGCCACAAAGACCGTGGTCAAATTGAAGGCCCGCAGCAGCTGCTTTATCTGCTGTGCTGCCGACTTGAGTGTGGGCGTGGTCAATTCCCTTGACCTCACGAAGTCGCCGCGCCGCAGGTGCGCGCACAAATAGTCGCCGCCGCGAGCATCGCGCTTGGGTCGCTCCAGCTCCCACATGGCGGGCCTCTGTACGCCGGCCGTTGTGTCCGTCGTGCTGAGCATCAGGAGCCTAAACTCTGCGGCCACCTGGCTCACGAAGTGGGCAAAGCGCATCGAGCGACGCGCCAGCCAGAAGTGCTCGTCGCCCCAATTGTCGTGGAGCACAGTCTCGGCGCTGAGCACCGCATAGACACGCATGTCGTCGGCATCGTCGACTCCGGACGTATCCTCGTCAATGGCCTCGCGGAGCAGCCGCTCCAGCAGGCCAGCGCTGCCCTGGAACCGTACGCAGTGGTAACGACCGTAGCGCAGGAGTCGCTGCTGCAGCAGCGGCCCACCACTGATGGAACTCTCGTTGCAGGCTTCGATGGGACGGGCATTGGCGTCGTCCGGTGTTATGCGCTCGTACTTGTCCCGGAATATGCCCTGCTCCTTCATAATCTCGTAGTGGGTCAGTCGAAAAGCCTGCGAGACGTGGACGTAGGGCGGCGCTGGCATCCCGAATCGGCGGTATTCGGCCACAAACTCGTCGTAGTCGAGGACGGGTGCATAGCGACGCAGGCTGGCCAAGTCAAAGAATTCGCGCCACATGAGATTGCTCTGGTCCAGGCCGTGCGATTGCCAGTGGTAGAGGCGTGGCCAGGGCGGCAGCACGAGCCGGACATTGCGAAAACGTTTGCGGCGTCGCAGGCGGCGAACAAAGACGGCCATTCGTATGTATACATCGCGACGCAGATTGAAGCCCTCGGAGATGTTCACATCGTAGAGTATGTAGACGGCACCGCGCAACGGCAGTATGGAGCCTGGGCAGGTTTCCTTGGCGGGAAGCCGCCAAAACAGATCCCTCTGGCTGAAGCTGTTGTTCGTCAGTTGACTGGGCTTAACTATAGTAGTGTTGTGCGGTGGTCGACCAGACGTCGCCTGGGACACACGGACCAAGAGCAGAATTAGCAGAAGCTCTGACCACTGCACTGGCCACCATCCTTGCATTATTAGCCGCTTTACACACTAAAATAGGCGCTGGCTTACTGCAAAGCAAGAACTCGGAGTGTTGATCTTATATCGATAATGAAGCAAGTAAAAATCGAGACTGAGAAAAGTAAATGATGCACGCAAAAAATATCGATACTACTAAATCATCGTTGACTAAGCAACAGTGAGTATCGATAGTTTTCAATTTCAAAAATATCAATATTTAAAAATAATATTAAATTAATAAAATGAAGTAAGTAAGTTATATTATTTTATTTAATTGGTTTGTTATTTTTATTTTAATATAAATAAGTACCGATACTGATACTAAGCTGCAATACTGCAATACTATACCGATTGCTGTCAGTTTGAAATCATAGTAACTCTGGATTACTGCTGGTTAGACAACACTGGTTGAATCTGACAGGTCACAGCAGTGTGTGTGCCGAAAATTTAAATTTCGTTTGAATTTATCTGTGATTTTGTTATAAGCAAGAAAAATAAAAAGACTACCGTGATGAACTCGAAAAAGTTGGAATACGATGCCAGCCTTGGCGGACAGGTAACACTGCCCAGCCATGTGGCCACCTATCACTATGCATCCGGAGCTCTGCAGGAGATCAAATCCATGGTCGCCGATGCCAAACTACCGGCCAGCAGTAAGCTCATATTTCAAACGCTTCCAAAGCATATGCGCCGTCGCGCTATGTCCCATCACCCTAAGCGCCTGCCGCGCAAGTACCGTGCGGCCCACAAGTCTCAAATGAACAAAGCTGGAAATCAGCCGGTGAACCGCAAGCGTCCATCTCGCAAATATCGGCGCCGTCCAAAAAACCTGTTAAACGAATATGCCCGGCGACAGCGCAAGATCAACTGGCTGGAGACGCACATTTGGCACGCCAAGCGCTTCCACATGATTGACCGCTGGGGCTATCGACTGCCCAATTTCAGCTGCGACAAGACCTACCGGGCATGCTATCGCGCCAGTGCCGAGCACTGCCTGCTCCAGGACATTTCCTATTATATCTGCGTGCAATTGCACGGCAGCATCGACGGGCTGGTTCTTGGTTTCGCTCGTCTCACCAGTCCATACTCTGGCCTGGGCATTGCAGCCCGCACATATCTCAGTGGGCGTCGCGAGGGCACCATTCAGCTCTTCGCCGATGGCCAGTATCCGTCGGGTGCTCTGCAACGTGCCAGATTTATGTGGCGCCCCGTAGAGCAGCCAAAATCGGAGGCCCAGCGAACTCTGTGGCTTTGGTCGCATCCAGCTGCCGTTGAAGCGACAGTTGCTCAACTGATTCAAGTGTTTCAGCTGAAGTCCACGAAGCAGGTGCAGATTCCCTTGCCCGCTGAGCCAGGCGAACAGTCGCCGCGCTTCTTGACGCACACCAAGGCGTTCGAGCGTAACAAGGGCTACGTCAACAAAGCAACTGGCATGGAGATGGTGATCTTGCAGCAGGAATTCAATCGTTTTCGTCTGACTGGGCCACTTTCCCAGTGCGTTCTGGCTGCCAGTCTGCGCGCTCATCGTGTGCAATCATCACAGACGAATGGGCTGCTCGATCAGGCAGATTACTGTGAGGCAGTCCTGCAGCTGCGCTCCCCAGCGAAGTCTTTTCCAATTTGATACTTGGCGTTAATGTGATCGATCCGCGTCTGCAGCGGCCCAGCAAGCGCACCAAAGCACCCAAATCTGGGTCATCTGGTGTCAACTCGAATGAGTTGCTTATGCACCCGCCGGCTAGCCCGCCCGTCAGCGATCTATGGGATCCGGAGCTGCGTGCGTGTCTAAGCGAGCAAATGATGTCGACTCACCAATACAATGAACTGCGTCATAAGCACGCCATTGTGCCTGGCCAGCCCTGTGCCTTTGAGGAGCAGATGCAGCCCATGCCACTGCTGCTCATTCAACGTCCTGGATCGAATTACCTGCGCTTGGGCTACGCAGCTGGCTGGGATGTGATTGCACCCGCTCGTTACGGAATGGCGCTCTGGCAGACGCTGATCATGTGGGGCGCACGACCAGGCGGACTGCGTGAATTCGACTCGGTAGCTAGAGAGTTGGGCGTCGAACGCCATCTGCCGGACACTGTGGCTGGTAAGTAGCTGTTCGCTGTTCCATGTATCCTATTTACTATATGCTTTATCTGTGCAGGCTTGGCGCAGACAGCGCGAACTGCCCTGGAGCTTCGCGCCCGCTACTTTGCTCTGCCGCCGAACAAGCGCTGTAACTACCGCAAGCTGGCGGTGGTCAGTCCATTTAAAGCGCCTTGGCAATCGCTGGTGCGTGACTGGAATCCATCAGATGTCACGACTGGGAAGGGCTTTCATGTGTTGCGCGTTTCCGAAACGCTGCACCGTTTGCATGGCTGCTTGTGCTATCGAGAACCATTCCCGGATGGCCTGGCTGCCAACTGCCTTATTCCAATCAAGCTGCGCTTGTATACGCGCGGCACTCTGGAGAGCAACGCATTGATTTGCCTGCCAACTGGCCAGGACTGGAAGCGTTACTGGGGTCAGCTGAAGCATAACAACCAGGAGCCGGTGCATACGGAGCCCCTGCTCCCGGATCTTAATGAACGCTTGCGCAAGGAACTGCGCCTCGGCCACAAGCGTCTGCTGAAGCGCCTGCGCGCCCGTCGCGTGCGCGAAAAGCGTCGCCTGCAGGAGACAAGCACTCGACGCGTACACATACGCCCGGCCAAGACGGCGTTGCTGGTCAGCACTCAGTTGGCCAAAATGAGCAGCCTCTGGCTGCCCGCAGACCCAGCCGAGACGCTGGACAGCGTGCGCCGCCAAGGCAGCCGCGAGGTGTTTGGCTACGTGAGCAGCGCCGGCTTTAGCTTCGTGGAGGCGGCTGTGTGCGGCGTGGGCTACGTAACGCCCCAAGGGCTCCGCCAGCTGATCGTGGAGCACCGGGCAGACGCAGTCAGCCGCATGCAACAGCCGCTGCTCTGTCTCGTGCGCAATGCGAACAGTCGCGACTACCGATTCGCGAGTCTGCAAATCACTGTCAACTTTTCCGCAGACTAAATGACTGGACCATATGAATATATCAAGCATTGCTTGGATATATATTAACCGTATTTATATACGTTAAACTCGTCCAATAAAACAAATTGTCAACTTCTGTTGTACATATTTAATACTAATTTTATTCAATTTAAAATTACTTGTATGCCATTTCTTTTAGTTCGTATGTAATTCATGTGAGTGTGTGTGTGTGTGTGTGTGTGTGTGTGTGTGTGTGTGTGTGAGTGTTGTGTATGTCTGTTGTTGTGTTGCACTCGTTACGATCGGCTGGGCCTTGGGAGCCTCGACGACGACGACTGAGCGTGTTTGTTCGTGTCGTGAGCGAAACGTATTCGCGTCTGGAAATAATTTGTGGTATCTAAAATGCGACAATGATTTAAAAATGTTGCCTATAACACTTGATCGGGTTATAGCTGCGCATATATGCATACATACTCAATTGTCTCAATTGTTGTTTATATTATTTTTGTAATTATGTATTTAGTTAATGTTAATGGTTATGGGAAAATGTATATTAAATGCATGTAAATTTTGCTTAATGCCTGCATGCATGCATATGTGTATATATGTATATATATATGCATACATACATATATATATATATATATATATATATATATATATATATATATATATATATATGATTTTTGTTTTTGTTGTATTGATTTACTTGAAATTGTTTCTTTAGTTTTCGTTACTGAAATCGCCTTTATATGCATTTATGTATACACGTATATGGAGTATATATATATATGTATACATATATATATATATTTATATTTTTGATGTATGATTTATATAATTCATCTATTTATTGATCTTTGCTGTTCGTATTTCGTTTAGCTTGTGCGTTAAGTTTTCCATGAATTGTTGTTTGTTTGTCTGTTGTTGATAGTTGGATATATCCGCTGAAGCGATCGTGTTGCTGTTGCTGTTGCTGTTGCTGTTGCTGATTAGATACAGTTAGAGATACATAATTGCATTATGTCTAGAGACGCGTTCATTGTTAATGTCACTTATAAATATACAACTTAGTTGAAACATTCAATAATTAATGTTGTGTGTTGTTGTTGTTATTATTAAAAGTACATAAAATATGATCTTATGTTAAACTAAATACTTTAAGAAAAAACAATTAGATATACGATGCATACACACACACACATACGTATGTGCATATATATATTTTGTATTAATGATTTCTATTCGCTCAGCTGGGAACAGCGTACATTCCTTATCGTATATATATATAGATTTGTTGATTACGAAAAGCTACACAAATACATGTTTAACTGAATTTGATTCGCCACATACATATACATATACATATACGTATATATATATCCATTCATAACACTCGTAGTTGATGGAGAGCTGGGATTAGCGTGGGCCGCACTACTTATGACTTGACTACCGTTATATTTGATGTGAATTTGAGAGTTCTTTGCGTACGTATGTGTATATATATAAATATATTCATATATGTATCTATATATGAATATCTCAATAGATGAGTCCAATGAATGCATGTTTGCTAAGGATCGCTTTCAAGTTTTCGATTTCGATTTCGACTTGCATAATGCTTGTACTGTTATATCTGAACTATGCGTATATATATATATATTTATATTGGTACATACGTCTGAGCAGCACAAGAGACACGAGGCAGTGTATATAAGTTGCCAACAAACAAACAGTAAAAAAACATGCAACAAATGAGCTCAAAAGTTCTTCTCTCGGAAGTATTTCCACACACATTTTTTATAAGATTTTTTTTTTTTTGTTTTTTTGTATTTTGTTTTGGTCTTTGGCAGAAGGTAATACCATATCGTCGTTGCCAATTTTGAGCCATTTGTCGTTTAATATGTAGTCGTAGTTGTCTTGGAAAGAGAGTTCGAAAAGGGGCGGGGCCCGTGGATCGTGCTCGGGCCCGGCTTCGATCGCGTTGTCCTCGTCTTGTATATATGTAAAACATTTGAAATACTTTGAATTTGGTGGGTTAGTATACATATATTTAAAGATATACGTCGCATATCCTTAAAAATGGTTCTTAGCTTGTAAATTGTAAACGTCATCTCCGTCTCTCGCGGGATCCTCGAAAGTGTTGCGGGCGGGCGGGCGGCCGGTGAAGCCACGCACAGGCGACATTCAACTCTCTGCTTGCTCTCATTGTTTTTTTTTTCTTTTTTTGTTGCTTTCGCTTCAATTATTACAATTACTATTTATTTATGTTTTTGTTACTCATTTAACATCACTACTAATAATCAAAAAATGGACATTTATAAACTTTTATTTATATATATATATATATTTATATATATATATATATGTATATATGTAAATATTAAAAATGTTTTTTTGTTTTCTTTGGGCCTTGTGATGCCTTGCTTGTTGATTCTTTGTAATTGTTCAATAATAAAAAAAAGAGAAAAATTAAAAAAAAATATATATAAATGTGCCATGCAAATAATACGAAAAGTCAATAAACAATATCATTCATCACAGCTTGTTGTTGTTGTTGTTGTTGTTCTGTCTTCGGCTTCGAAATCGTAGAACGTCCACAAAAAGTGTTTCATGAATTTCAAAATGCGCAACGGAAAACACATTTCGGGACATGCCAAAATGCTTTGAGTCAACTGTACCTCAGCTGATGGCAACGCGAAAAGTAAACAACCTTTTTGCATATATATCTAGGTATATATGTGTATATATATATTTTGTTTGCATTATCTTTACATGATTTTTAATTGAGTTGCAGTAAAAACGAAAAATTAACACAAATATGCAGATAGAGAGAGAGAGAGACAGAACTGAAGAGGGAGAGAGAGGGTGGGATAGTTAAATAGATGCATATATATATATAGATGTACATAAATTAATAATTAACATACTATGTGCTGACACTTTGTAAATATTATTATTATTATTTTCGCTTCACACTAAACTAAAACATAAAACAAAAAAGTAATTAACGAATTGTTGCCTGCAGAAATGCATTCGAAGTGTAAACGCTATGACTTAGTTCTTAAGTTTTCCATGCAGCTCGCGCATGTCACACATATACGGTAATAATAATAATGAAAAAAATAATATATATATATATAAATATATTTATGTTAAATTAAAAAACAACAAGCGGTACGCAAAGCATGTTTTGTTTTCTCCTTTCTCTTCCTTTACGCCTAAATCAATTTGTCAACAATTTTTGTTAAGTTTCATTCAAAGAATTCTCGTTCGTTTTTGGTTTCTTTTATGTGATAGTTGCTAGTTGTTAATCCATTTGGTATTTAGCATTAATAAAGGTTTAAACATTTCATTTTTTTCATATTTTTTTCTTGTTTTTTTTTTTTTTTGGTATACCACGCACAATGGTCCAATCTCTTCCTTTGGGATTTAGCTCACGTTTTTGATACAACTCGTAAATTTGTTGCTGTTAATTTTCTTTTTTTTTTTTTTTTTTGGTTACCTTTGAACTTAGTTAACCTTTACGCGTACTAAAACATACATATATGTATATATGTTTTTGTTTTTGTTTTATATATATAATATGCATTAAGAAACTAACTTTAAATGTTTTTGTTCGCAGTTATCGTTTCGCTATAATTTGTTCTTTAGCTTTCTTTCCTTCTTTTTATCTTTTTATAATTTTCGCTCTTTCATTCTCATATTCGCCTTGTTGTTGTTGCTTTTGCATAACCTCTCGCTTTGTGGGTCTTGCCTAGAGCTCTCCAGCTGGAGCAGCTTACTCCAAACGCGCCTTGTAGGTGGTCTTCCAGATCTCGGCAAGTGTCACGGCGCTGTGGAAGCGATGGAAAATGCAGAGAGGCAGTGTGATGCGCTGAATGATCGACCAGGGCACAAAGCCATAGAACTCCAATTGCACCTGTGTGGGTGGCAGAGGTGAGAGTCTAATTAGTTCGCATATCAAGAGAGGTATACGTGATTACAATAGCTGCATGCAATAGATAAGAGAGCATAGACAGACAGCAATAGCATAACAAAGCATTTCATACTCAAGCAGAATTTATTTTGGGCATATCGACTGCTGTGGGTCAGGAAACTTGCAGAGCCAAAGGTTGCCCAATGGAATGATTTTCATTGCATATGACTTAAGCATACATACTTCCAAGGGGACGAACTCACCAGGATACCTGGCTTACACATAGTACACTAGTCCAAGTGGAAGTCAGATATGGTAAGTGTCTTGGAAGTCAGCCGTGGGAGCTGTCTTATACAGTTATCTTTCTAATTGGAAGGTGACTATGGTGCCTGTATTATAAATTTATACATCCAATTGGAAGGAGGCTATGACATACAGCATATGTCCAATTGGAATGCCGATATGTATAGCACAACTGGCATTCAGAATTCCAATAAGAATAAAGCTCTGGCCAAAGTCAATTGGAATGTGACTATGGCACATACACTATATATTATACTTCCAATTGGAAGGACGTCGTGTATCTTAGACATTTATATTTCTAATTGGAACTAAACCAGGACAGTTGTCCCATAATTTATATTTCCAACTAAGAGTCAGCTGAGACCCTTATCTTAGGCATATTTGTCAGCTATTTAGACTGACGATCAGGGATTAGGTAATTCATATAATTAATTTGATAGAATGTGACAAACGATATTATGCTTGGCTCATCAGTGTAGCAATAAGAAACCACTTGAATAGGGGAAGATAGATCCAAGAGCATCAATTTCTATATGTCATATAGCTCATGTCAAGTTTCTACTGGCCACAGCTCTGTGAGCTGGAAGGCTCCATAGCGAACTAGTCTCCAGCAATAATCAATTCGAGCACAAAGAATCAATATCGAAAACAATATCAAAAATACTGTGGGAAAATGGTAAACAAATTATTTTAGCATGCAGTACAATCAGAGCTGTTTGATATATACACTATATATATGTAAAATAAATAACTAATTGGAACAGCTCTGCTGATAAATAAGCGGCGCTTGTTATGCTTCTGTTAAGCATATATTCTCAGAAGTCAATTAGCTTTAGCCAAGTTAACTGGCAGTTAGCTCGATCGATAAACTTGAGCATGCGATCGATAAACACTTCAGGAACAGAAACATAGCAAGGCACACGCTACTACAATACACTGATTGAATAACAAATAGAACGAGTAGAACGAACGAGAGCGTTAATCGTCTTACTTAACTCAGTCTCGCTTACGTACATATCTACTTACAGGATTGGCGAATACTTTTTGAGCTTCGAAGGTGTAGATGGCAAACATGGCCACGTTGCAGATGAGCAAGAAGGTGACGATCTGGCGGCCGGGCTTGCTGCGGTCGTGCTCCGGCAAGTGGACGCGGCGGCGCGACACATCGGCTATGAAGAGCAGCTGCAAGATGACCTGGAAGACGGCGACGCCGCCTGTGGTCGTCACCAGCAGGCTGGGCTCGCTCTCGAGCACCTTCAGGCTGCCGGCGATGATGCTGAACACGGAGTAGGTGAACAGGCCAAAGGCGGAGATGCGCAGCAAAATGTCGTTCAGGTTCGATTGTTCCTCGCAGCGGAACTTCAAGTTCTTCACCCTAAGAGAGAGAGAGAGAGGGGGAGAGGGAGAGGGAGACAGAGTATGTGAGTTCAAGTATATTTAGCCTCGTCTCTGTTACGCACCTTATGAAGCCTATTATAATGGCCAGTATGGCGAAGGCCATGAGAATGCAGTGACTGGCATCAGCCAGGTAAATGGCCAACAGCGAGAACTGCTGATGACGCACCAAGACGAAGAAGAGTATCAAGCAAATCAGCGCGCCCACCAACAGCAACAGACCAAAGAACAGACCCTTCGATGAGCCAACGCAGTCGACGCGTCCGGAACGTGCCTGCTGCGCCATGGCAACGGCTCGACGGGATAGCATCACCTCGAGCCTGTGCTCGAGATCCTCATCGTTCAGCCGGCCCGGATAGCGGCCGATGTGCTTCCACATGACATACAGAACGACAGCGCCAATCAGCGAGTACTCAATGATAAACGGATACAGGTATGGCGCCGAGTCATAGACGATGGTACCCATAATGTCAATGCGTCCACAGGCGGTGGAGTTGAGTGTGCCAATGTTGGAAGACAGCGCAGCCGGATAGATATTGTCCAAGCTCTCGAGATTCTCAAAGGCGATCAGCCCGTTGGACTCCTCGTGCGAGAGATCCGAGTACGTCTGGAAGCTATTCTCCATGCCGGGGCCGAACAGATTGTTCATGATATTGACGGCGCTCTCGGTGCTGCTGGCGCCAATGGTTGGGCTCGGCGCGGTGCTGCTGACCAGATTGTCGATGAACGAGGAGACGCCGGATGTGGCAGCGGGCAACGTTGACGCGGACACATCGACCGCCGAGTGGCTGGAGGGTGCGACGCTGGAGAGGATGCGCTCCAGGCTGTTGAAGGGCGTTTCACTGGTCGTGCTAGCGGCGTCGGCGGCTGCTGTGGCAGCGCTGCCAAATGGTATGCCGGTGGTTGATGTGCTGGTGGTGGTGGTGGTGCTACCGGCGGTGCTAGTGCTGCTGCTGCCGATGGTGCTGGTGGCAGCTGTGGTGCTAGTGATAAACTTCTTCAGCTTGCGGGCCATAGTAGTGCTGTGCCATTGATAGCCGGGCGTGGTGTACGGCGCCCGGGTGGTTGTCGTTGTGGTGCTGGTGGTGGTGCTGCTAACGTCGCCACCCATGCCAAGGCTCTTCGAGATGCCGTCGACCGTGTTGCGTACCAGCTTCGACAGGACATTGTCGCTCTTGTAGACATTCTTGGGCAGCACATCCTCACCGTCCAGCACCTCGAACTCGCTGTTGGGGCCCGTGTGGGTGCGGAGTACGGTGCCGGCATGGCGCAGCGCATGCTGCCTGATCGAATGGGCAATGGACGAGGCCTCCGGGTCGGCTTCGCGCTTCTGATGATAGATGGTGATCTCCAGCAGCGACTCCTTCACCAGAGTGCGGATCCACACACAGATGTTGGTGGCCACCACGTGCATCAGGCCGAAGCGGGCGATCACCTTGAACCGGTGTATGTTGAGCTGCAAGCGATGCGCATTGAGAGACAACGATCAGGAAAATGTTAAGCGCAGAGCGTTCGGGACCAGGGAGAGAGAGAGAGATAGAAAGAGATAGAGAAAGAGAGCGAGAGAGAGACAGAGAAAGAGGGAGATAGATAGAGAGAGTAAGCGCGCTTATAGGCGATGTTGCCCGTCGGTGTCTGTCAGTTTGATAGGTTCTATAGATCTATAGTGCATTTCCGACTGATCTGATGGAATCTCGCATTTTCAATGCTGTTTTTAAGATATTCCTTAAAGTGAGTGAGGTTTGGTAATAGAAGTTTAGGGAGCTTGAACTTGTTGGCTAATGAAGATTAAATAGATCTTTCCGAAGTACATCTGCAATACATCTGTTAAAGTTGAAGCTGAATTGGGAAAGCTTTCATACATTCTCTGTAATTTTATACAGAAATTTTCCCTAACTTTTGGTCTGCTCTTTGATCAGTCAGTCAGTCAGACAGTGAGTTGGGGCGAAAAGATTTGTATATACAGATATAGATGTGTGTGTATTTATATATATACATAAACTGAACAAAATGGCGCTAGAAAAGTAAAAGAAAAACTTCGAAGATTGGACGAAGTTGCAATACGCTTGCATATGTCAAAGATCGATATTTATCGATAAATATGCAATAGTATTTTATTAACTATTTTTAAAGATAAATGATCTACTCCCCCTGTATTAAAATATATATATATTTATTTAAGTAAGTTATATTAAGCTTAAGCTAATTATATAGTTAAGATACTATCACACACACACACATACACACACTCTCACACACACACATATATATAAATTTAAATATATTTGAAACGTGTAAGAGTAATGAGCGTAGGGTATAGAGAGAGAGAGAGAGAGAGAGTAGAGTAGAGTAGAGTAGTAGTAGGTAGAGTTAGAAAATGAGTTGTATATCGTACCTGAAATGGTGGCCTAGTCTGCGATCGCGAATGGGGCAGAGTTGTGGGGATTATGTACACAAAAATGGTTCATTAAAAAACTAAGTACTTTGCACAATTTCGAAATTTGTTTATAAAAATATAATGATGATAGTGATGATGATGTTGATGATGATATGGCGTGAGTTAGGAGTGAGAATAATGAATGCGTGTACGTGTGTTCGTGGTGAATGTGATACGGCTGTGAATCGGAGCTTCTAAACTCTTAACTTAACTGGCTAAAACACTGAATATGGCTTTGATCTAAGTGAGCGATTCGACTGTGGGCCGAATGTGAGTGGATTACGACTTGTGATCTGCAGTTGAATGAAGCAAAGCGAAAACAAATAAAGGAAAAGTGACAGATGAATGAATGTAGTACATAACGAACGAATGAGAATGTGAATGCGAATGCGAATGCGAATGCGAATGAATGCACGAATCAAATATATAATGAACTGAATTCAACTCAACTAACTGCCAATTGTTACGCCAATTCAAACGAGCGTCACAGACGAAAAATATAGTGAAATAAGTGATAGAGACAGAGACAGAGAGAGAGAGAGAGAGAGTGACAGAGGAAGAGAGATAGATAGATAGATAGAGGGGAGGAGAGGGAAAGAGTGACCGAACCGAGCCTCGACTTTCGTTGTGATCGTGACCACAGCATGGAGAGAGCCAACGATTCTCGAGCAGGAGAGTCGTCAGAGTCTGAGAGTGAGTGCTCCGACGATTTCCAGCTACCGAGATCCATTGCCTTCCCCATTCCATGGCCAGCGACGAGTATATCGTAAGCTTAAACTTAAAACTAACCTCAATTGGACTGTTGATGGACTGGGACTTTTCGTATATAGATATATATATAATTCTCTGTGTACTCGAGTTTGTCGACAGTAGTAGTATTATTAGATAGTAGGTAGAGTATATATTGTATTTAGTAGTAGGTAGGTGGGTAGTAGGTAGCTATACAGGTATACAGTGTTCTTCTTTCATTTATTTAGACAGTAAGTTCTGGGTTAGGGCAGCTCGATTCCGCTCGAGTAGTGCGGAGTGTCTTGACTTACCCGTGCGTTCATGAATATGAAGTACATCTGCATAAAGGTGAAGATCATCTGCAGCAGCGGATTGACGCCGATCAAGATGTGATGGCACGGCGAGTCGAAGGGTATCTCAAAGAACGAACCGAATTCCAAGCCAATATAGATCATAGCGCCCAGTCCAAAAGCTAAGACAAGTCAATAGTGAACCGAGACCGGAATAGGAAGAGCAATACAAAGTTATAGTAGACATATAGTGGTAGAGCAATACTAAGTATTGATGATAATGATATATATATATATGTTATATGAAAAGTCTGATGCTTTACCGATGGCACCAACGCGCAGAAAGAAACTTCCGTGCGTGAGATCGCTGTGCGTGGTCTTCCGCTTGCGCACGTTCTTCGGGGTGACGGCCACCTCGGCATCCACGGGTGCTTCCTGTGCGTGCGAAACAAGAACAAAATTTATTGCACATTTGGGGTCGCCGATTTATACGTATATATGCATATATGGAGATGATAATGATGACTACAAATTCGTATGTTCGCCTTAATTGATGTGGCCTTATCACTTGGCAAGCGTCGTCACATAATTAACGACGAGCCGTTAATGTGCCCCATTGCGAGGTGGCGCACACAGCACAATGGGCTTAACAACCTCATTAGCCCTGGCATGCATCAGCGCACAGATATAAGCATAACTGAATTTGCCTTGATGCAATAACGCAATGAGAACTGCAGAGAGAGGCGCTTAAATGCGTGTGTGAACAAACAGAAAATATGAGAATTGCAGCGAAAGGCGTTTAGCATTTAATCAAAGTCTCATGTATGCATAAGAGAAGCAATTGAGACTAGCAATCGCTCAGCTTACAGAGAAATAAAGCGAAAATGATGAGAGCTGGAGAGGGGGGTTGTTGCTATAAGTAAACTGTAAGCATAGGAGAAGCAGCTGAGTCTCAAGCTCGCTCAGCTTACATTAAAAACTACGGGAAGCGAGTGAAAGTTGAGAGAAGTATTAGAAAAACAATGAGACTTGAGCTGACTCCCCTTACAGCGCCGCTCTGACTGCGTTTAGTATGTATTCAGCTTGTCTATTATGATTATATTATTCTATTCTATTATATTAATGTATTATCTATGATTCACCCACCTGATATGCGGCGCCTTTGACAGCTTTTCCAGAGTCCTTAGAGCCTTTCGCATCCTTCGAATCGGCCGGATCTGCATTCTTAGTTTTCTTCGATTTCTTTTCTTTGACTGGTGGTTTCGGCTTGCTGCCGCCATTGCCGCCATTACAGCAAGAGCTTTCTGCAAGGACAGCAGATCAAGGATATATGCCAGACAATGTATATTCGAGTCCGAACTTACCCTGCAGCAAAAAACAAAAGACGTACAACAGGAAGAGTATGCTGGTGCCGTATAGGTATGTGAAGAACGTCTCGTAGTAGAGCACCGGCAGCCGGTGTGTGGTCACATCGCTGATCACATAGGCAATGCACACGACAATCAAGAGAATCGCATACACCAAGCTGGTCACAATGAAGAGCGATGTCCTGTCAAGCCAAATGTCAACGGAATGTAACATTAATTGAATGATATGAAAGCAAGAGCTACACAATGAATCCATTTCCTACAAGTGTGTGCGATATACATGTGTGTGCGTGTGTGTGTGTGTGAGTGTGTGTCTGTATGTGACCCAGTCCTAAATCGAACATCCAATGTGCTTGGGTTAGTGCTTGCTGATATATCAGCGGCAATTACCTAGTTAACGGTAAGTAGGTTCTATAATTGGTGTCATTCACTGTGCTAGTGTGTGTGTGTGTGTGTGAGTGTGTGTGTGTGTTTGTGCTCATGCATCTTAAGCACAAAGCGAGACTGCTCGAGTGCATTACCCAGTCGCATGCATACCCAATTAGCTAGTAGCAGACAGCAACTGTTCCCAGTTGAACTGTTCTCAGGGCTGTCGATATTCGATGCCAATTAACGGCGCTTGTAACGAGCTCCTTTGGCATTAAAATCAGCTTGCACAGTGGTTTCAACTAGTGAAAAACTGGCAGAAAACTTTTCACAAAAATGTGTAACAAAAATATATATTTAAATATATATTTTGATATAGTATATATATCAATAAAAATTATATTGAAATATATATTTTATATAATATATTTTTTTATTTTTATATACCATATATAAAATATATATTAATAAACATTTTTAAATATATATTTTTATTAAATTTTTGTTTACTCGCGAATGTTTTATAGAATTCAGGTACTTATAAATCTGTTGAAGCTGCCTTTCCTATGAATATATTAAAAATAGTTTGCATTTGCCAGCGCATTGTGTGCCACTGTGCAGCGCTGTGTGTGTGTGTTGCATGTAACTCATTTGCACTCTTTGACCCAGTTAAAAACATCAAAGCCCACCCACCCGCGCGCACCACTCGAAATATCCACTTGTGTATATGTATTTGTAGACTGCGCTGTGCAGTCCACAGCCTCATTTCCGCAAAATGAAAATAATATATATCGTATATCCAATTAGAATTGTATAATGATGGCGGCTTAAGTCGACTTACAACATATATACATATATATATATATCTGGATATGTGTATATATATGTATGTATTCATATTGAATGGGATTTTGGTGGGGCATGTATATTACCATAGTTCGATTGGTCCCGTTATCGGATTTGTTTGATATGTGCCCTGCACCGTTATTTTCGCTGGCATAAAACTGTGCTTATTTGGATTTGGCTTGAACGTGTAGCAAACCCTATAAGACGACAATCGGCAATCGACAATTGTTGCAGAGATTATTCATTATAATTGACTACAAAATGGGTTTTACGATATTCAGAGTGGATCTTGTTGTTGGGTTGTCAATAGATCGTTCGGGTTCTTGGGTTCGCAGTGCACTTTCAGCTAGCATCGTTAGTGACTAAGTTGTAAATACATATAGAAGCATAGTATATATACAGCTACAACTATATATATATATATATATATATATATATATATATATATATATACTGGATTTTTAGGTTTTCTTTTTTAAGATGTGTGTATCTAGCTCTTATACGTGAAACATTTATGTGTGTTTGTGTGTGTGTGTGTGTATGGGTGTGTATGCGGGTGTGTGTCTACATAACAGAGGGCCTGGCGCTTTTGGCGGCCTTGAGAACCTGACATCGCCCACCCACTGCAGAGAGCTGTGGCCCCGTCGCCCCGCCAAGCGCTCTCTTTCGCTAGCTCTATCTCGCTCTTATACTGTAACTCTCTCTCTCTCTCTCTCGCCCTCTCTTTTTGTCTATCTCCCTCTCTCCGTGTGTTACCCAGACTGCGCACCTTTGCAACGGCTGCGGCATAACATTCTTCAACTCCATTTCCTTGTTGGCCGCATTGTTCTTCTCGGCGCTGTCGGTGCTGCCGGCGGTGTGGGAGCGCGAGACCGGCAGTGTGGCCATATTGTCGCCGCCCTCCACGTCGACGGTAGCGACCTTCACTTCACCGCCGCCCATTGTCTCCGTTTCCGTCTCGGTCTCCGTTGTGGCTGACTGACTGATCCTGCGGTGATTCACTCAGTTGATATCGATAACGATATCGATATATATATATATATATATATATATTTCTTTTTATTCACTTGTTTAAGGTCTTTCCTTATCACTCGGCGCACTTCGCTGTTGTTTCGCTGTAGCGTGAAATATTAATGAAACAATTTGCAGATGCTGTTGCAGGCGACGCACGAAAGTATGCAACACTTCTTTGTTGATTCCTTCTCTCTCTCTCTCTCTCTCTCTCTCTCTGTGTGTGTGTGTGTGTGTGAGCTGTGCTCTTTGATATGTTGTGGAACGCATTTGAAATGCATTTGCCAAATGGGCAGCTGAGGCGTGGCCAGAAAGTGCGCGAGCCCCGCTCAAAAAACTTAAGCCGCACTTGGAGCATTACTGTGGCTCTTGTTGCTGCTGCCGTAGTTGTTGTTGTTGTTGTTGCAGCTGTTGGTGCTTTGGAATGCGTCCCGGAGCGACCTAGTGACCTCTCTTCTACGCAGCCAGCACAAGTAAACAACTCAGGCAGCGTATTCAACCCTCGCTCTCGCAGCGAGGGGAAACTAAATGCGTGAGATTAACTAAGACTCAGTTGGAGCTGCTGCTCTATGAGTGTATGTGTGTGTGTGTGTATGCGTTGCACAGCTATGTACATACATATAGGCGTGTGTATATGTGTGTGTGTGTGTGTACTATGTATTGCATACAGTTAACTTTTAGCTGGAGCTGAAGCTGAAGCTGTGGCCGGAGCTCGCAGCACTTGAAGAGCAAATTTTGCGCACTCGCTCTCACAGCCAAGCGCTGTTTATGCTGTGTAACACAAGTGTGTGTGTGTGTGTGTGTGTGAGTGTGTGTGTGTTGTGTATATAGCTGCCCGGTGCTATCAAAACCAGGAGAGACTTTCAACAGCAAAATCTTTAGCGCGCCCAAGACAGCACAGCAAATTGTTTCAAGAGGCTTTTCGTTTTTCGCTTTTCTATGCAAAATTACACAAAGTTTTCCAATTTTCCCAGCGCTTCAGCAGAAGCGCTGATTCAGTTAGTATTTGACACTTTTTATGAACTTTTAATAACTTTTTTCGGCACTTTCACAGCACTGGGCACAGCTTAGGTAAAAAATAAATGTAAAAAAATTGATCTGACTTTTGTCTATATAGATATACGTATATGTCTATATATATATAGGCAGGCAGACTAGATTGTGAGTTTGTGGCTTTTACACTTTTGCCTGTGAGTGGCTTGTGGCTTGTGTCTTGTGTCTACCTTGCGAACGCTGAACACAACACGTCCAGGACCCTTTACTATCCAACTACAACTGAAAAGGCTCGTCTCGGCCAGAGCTCCTGTGTTTTCGGTGTCTGCCTCTGCAGCAGCCGCCCCTGTGCGCCGAATCTGTGCTGCTCTCTCCATCTCTGTCTGCCGCTCGCTGCTGCCCGGCTGCAGCTCTGCGTGCGCTCTTGCTCGCGCTCGCGCTCTGTGGCGGATGCAGGGCCAGCAGCCAGCAGCCAGCAGCCAGCTTGACTGCTGTGGAAGCCTTTCGCGGCACGTTGGGGAAACGTCGAGATGAATGCCAAAAAGTAGGACACATTGCGAGTGTGTGCGTGTGTGTGTGTGTGTGTGAGTGTGTGTGAGTGTTTTGTACTCTTTTTTTGTATGGCTTTTGCCGTTTACCTCTTGCCTTTTAGCATCCCTGTAAGTCGCGCTCTCTCGCTCCTGCACTCTCTCTCTCCCGCTGGCACTCTGTCCCGCTCTCTCTCAGCCGGACGGGCCAGGCACAGTGCGCTTTATTTGCATTTTAATTTCTTCTTTTTCCCATATTATTTTTGTTTTTGTGATTGGAATGTTAATGACTTGTTTGGCTCTGATTTCTTTGAGCCACGGCAGCCACTTGCCCAGCTTGTTGCCGGAGCTCAAAATCGTTTTAGTTCCGTTTACATTTCGGACGCTGCGTGGGTGGCGGCCGGGCGCTGCAGCTCCTCATCTCATCTCATCTGCATCTCGTTTCTCGGCTCTTGGCCCTTGCCTGAGTGGTTCAGTGGCTTATCGCCCTGGCTTCCGTGCAGGCTTATTGCCATTTGTTTGGCTTGCTCATTGAAATTATGAATTGCAGATTTGCGCCTGAGTCTGGTCTATACTACACAGATCTTTCGCTAGCTCAACTAAGCAAATTGACTTTAATATCTGAAACTCTTTCTCGTTTCTTTGTGCCTGAAAGCAGGTCACTTGTGTTGGCCGGGCAAAAAACGTATTTCATTTATTTTATCATGTTGCAGGGCGCATGAAGAGGGTGAGTGCCCACTCCTGCCCCACGCCCACCCCCCACTATGCTGACTATGCAATTCCAAAGTGCAGTCCCCAATAGAGGCGCAGCCGAGCATCCTGGGAAACAGGACAAAAAGGAACAGGCGCGCTGTCAGTAAACCAAAAGCAACAGCCCAAAACTCAATTACCGCGGGCTTGGCCGTCTGTGCCCATGTCTGTTGCTGCGTGTGTGTGTGCGTGTGTGTGCGTGTGTTGGGGTGTTTGTGCGCCTTAACAGTAAGCACAGTGGCCGAGCTAACTTAAAAACCAAGCAAAGTTTTAATGAATGAAATGAACAAAACTTGAAAACTAATTGGAATGTGGCTTAGAGATAAGTTAGGTGGATTGCATAAACTAATGACGTCTGGTGGAAAGTAGTAGAAGAATTTGTATATACAGAGGAGGCAAGTCTGTTAGGCTTAATATTGATAGTAAATATTTTAATATTATTATTAAATATGTTAATATTTTATTATATTTCTATACATCAATTCTTGATAGCAGCAGCTCCCAGATCAAGCCCTTCTCGCATGTGTAAACTGCCTATAAAGCCCCAGTTAAGCTCATGACTTTGAGCTGTCGACACACGGAATTGCTCCACTGTGCCATGCTTACGATATACGCAGCAGCGACGCCGTCGTCGATACTACTGCATACACTTCCTTTCGCAGTTCGACGACGAGGCAGCGAATATCGTAAGTATTGGTCGGGCCGTCGCTTCGTGTTCGTATTTCGTAACTCGTGTGTGTTTTGCGTCGTTTTGTTTTGTGCGCTTTTCACAACAACCAACATCGCATTCTGTTTTGCTTGGCGGTTCGCAGTGGCGCGAGCCGGCAGCCAGAGGTCCTGCTGCCGCTCCTGGGGTGTGTGTGTGTGCCCAGCGATAAGCCGAGCCCGTGCACTGCAGGGTATGTCGCTCGCCAAGGGGTTGCAGTCGGCCGTAAGGCCGGAAAGGATTTGCGTCGCGTCGCGAACTGCCAACAACTGCGTCGCAGTGCACTGAATGGCACGAGCTGCCAACTGTCAGCAGAAGCAGGACGAGGCAAATCTCAAAAAACCGCACACAGTCCAGCCGTAGGCTTAACCCGACAAAAATGGAGCACGGCTGCCCAACCCTAAAGCCCCGGGCAGAACAAGAGGTTAAATGATGACAGTAATTCCAGAAGCGGGCGTATCACGATTTTCAGACCAATCAAGTTGTTTGAATAGTGGAAATTATAATAATATTTCAATCGGGTTAAGGGCAGTCTGAGTTGAGGTCCTTGGACTTACTCTGTGGAGAGAGTGCTAGGAGTTAGGGATCAGCCTAGGACAGTCAAACATAATACAGTTGTTGGGGTTACTGAATCTCTGTTCAGATATTTGATAGAGTAAAGCTTAACATCAGAAGCTGCTAAGAATCCCTAGGCGAGCGTTAAGCTGGATCAGCATTGTTCAGAAATTCAGTTCAAAATTCTTTTTTAATTAAGTTGAAATGTTAAAGGAATATCCATAGCATATGTAGCTAATTTATGCACATTTGCTATAGCAGTCCAAAATTTTGCTTGAGCACAATCCTCTTTTATGAAGGCATCACATCAAGCATGAACTAATTGCGCCGGAGCTAAAAATTGACTCTTTTTTTTTAGCTCATTCTCATAAAAGGCCGCCGATGACAATAAGCATATGCTGTGTCAGCAGCAGGAGACTCGAGCTGGGGTGGATTCTGAGCGCTGTCCGCTGATGTTATTTATAGCTTCTGGTCTTCGCTACCCCGTGGCCTGGGCGGGTTTAATACTATTTAAAAAAGAAAAAAAGGGAAGGGGGAACAACAGGTGAGTTGTTTAATGGCAAAAGCCTTGCCTAATTGAAGGTGGAATCATTAACCTTGTGCGCATTTATCTAATCATGCATCGCATGTGCCCAGGGGCTGAGCGGCTAGAAATAGTCCAGCGAGAAATAGAGAATTAGGGCAAGGTTCAGTTAGATGAATTGATGTCAATATTAGAGATGAGCTAGAATATTTATCGATTATCGATTATGATTGTATGAGGGGAGAAGAACTTTTATATCGATAAAAATCGATTCATGGTCTTCGATGTTCTTATGATATGCAGGTTAATAACTGAATAGTCAATAACTTTGTTATCGATATGAATCGATCAATAACAATCGATATTCTATTAGTTGAGGGAACCAAAGTGAATCAAGCCTCAACAACTCGATCCCTGCTAATTGTTATCGTAAGAGCTGAAGCAGCAGCAGCTGGCGGTCAAAAGCAGAGACTGAATAGCAATTTAACAGCCTCGTTTATGAACTAAAACTTTTGTTCGACAACTTGTTTCAGTTGCTGTTGTACTTGATAAAGTTAACAGTCAAGTATTTCAGCCAAAATGTTGCCCCGCCCAAGCATCGATAGTTGCTGCCGTACAATGACACCCAACATGAAAGGCGACCCACAAAAGGGGGGAGTGGGAGTGGAGGGAGGCTGCTGCCGAGCCAGCAGTGGAGCAGTGGAGCACAGATCTTGGCATGCTTCGCTGACAGCTTAGGCTCGGGGCACAGCCAGCATAGATTCCTCGGGGCTCGGCGTGCTTTTTGGCGGGTTGCCTGCCCTGGCAGTTGTCAAGTTGCGTAATTTGTTTGCAACTTCTTCAGCTTACATGCGGCCCGGCATTGTGTTAACAATTCTATATGTATATCTGTCTACCAAAACGCTGACTTTTTGTCTTTTCGCGAGGAGACAGAGAGGGAGAGAATTCATGCTGCTCAACAATGCCGACATAATCGGAAATGTAAGGCAATGTGCCTCTGCTGTATGGCATTAGTTCATTGACATTATAATCGGTCGGATTGCCAAAGAACAGCCAGATGACAATCCAGCCATGAGAGTTGACAACTTTTGCTAATGCGAACTCCCCCGTTAAGCATATATATGCATATGCACACTTATTTGTATAGATAATGTATTAGGCATCTATGTCTAGTGATTAGCTGGTTTCCAATGTTAGTTCAAGTGCTTTCTATGGGTTGTACGCTAACACAATGCAACAATAGATCTATTCATAGCTAAGTGTGTGGGTAAAAACAAATCAAAATACTTGGCTAAAAGATTGAGTTTGAGTTAGGAATTTTGTAGAGCTTGGATAGAAACTAAAAGTAGTTAGGTCTTAAGTTAAAATATATGTATATATCTTATGGAAATTATGATTTCGTTTTGTTTGTAAGTTTTGTAAACCAAATCTGACCTTTTCTGTGGTTTCGTCAGAACCTGGGGATGATTGCCGCTGCAAAGGATTCTTGCGCATTAGTTAAATGATTGATTGTTTGAGGACTACGAGATCTGTGGGAGAGTAGGGGCTCTACACTGCCTCTGGAGGTGAATGAGTGTGATTGATGTGAGCGAGCCTCAAGTGACAATTGAAATCAAATGATAAACAAATATGGGCGGATATAGTATATATATGAACATCGTTATACATAGAGGATGTGGAGATTATGAAACACATGTTATTGATTAAGCAGTATGAAACACATTTAGCACAGAGTGGGGCAGCAATAGGAGCTCGGATATTGCATAAGTCGATATGTTTTGTCGTATATTTATATAGAGATCGGATGTCTGAATGGAACACACTTACTTGGCGTTTTTTGGTCGTCGGGCGTCGATCGGAAAGTCGTCATCGAAATCCAAATTGAAGTCCTCGCCTAGATCGTGCGGCACCAGCGGGGTGCGCTGATGGGCGGGGCTCGTGTGATATCCATCGCCTTGAAGCTGCATTTTGTGAGATTTTTGTTTGATTGGAGAACAAATATTCAGATTAGACATTTCCATTGGCAAGTGAAGTGTTCGGAAGCCACAACAATAAATTGGAATTTGTACAGCGAAACAGTTAAACACAAGTATATGATGTCAGCATAGATTGCCTCATTCACAATGGAGCGGCCTCACTCTGTCTCTCACTGTGAATGACGCGTCGAGATTGGTTAGATAATTAGCTATTTATAATTGGAGTGCATGCATTTCCATGTCAAGTTGGAAAGGAAAACCAATTCAAAAAGAATTCCAATTTATTGCCAGAGAAATTAAAATCGATTTCAGTAATGTATATAGATATATATAAACTCAGATTTACATATATATATATATATTTATATACATTTGTATTAAATATTTGAAAACTTAAAGTAAAGGGCGAATCGTTCCGTTACTCGTGCAAGGATTTTGGTCAAATTTAATTAGTTTTTGTTTTTTTTATCTTTTATGGTGTCACACTTTGGCGTTGTCAATAAAGCAATCAATCGGTCAATCAATCAATCAATCAATGGGCATATCTTATTTCACATGGTAAACTGAACTTTTCTATAATTGGAAAGCTCAAACAAAAGTGGATTAATGTAAACATCTCATAGACACAGAACTAAAAGGCAATTTATAATAGATATATATACGTATATATATATATTGAATATATATTTAGATATATATGTATATATATGTTTGTATATATGTGTGTGTGTAATTCATATGCAATATTTACAAGCGAATCATTTCGATCAGCTTTAGCTGAGTATTTTGTACAGTTCGCTGAATGAAATTCATTTAGTTAATGACTGTGAGCATGAGTGTGAGTGTGTGAGTGTCTGATATTGCATATGATTTGAATCCTTGAAACGAGTACATCCAACAGCCCCTACCTTGACCACAGTGCCGACCTGATTCGACTCGGTTGCGGACTGCCGGTTGTCCAGCAAATTGGCTCGCTCCATGTTCTCCAGTTGCAGTGTTTCCCTTGGCTGATCCAATAGACGTTCGCGCATCTCATGTAGATAGGGGCAGCGCTGCATTCCTCTCTGCTCTCCTCAACTCGGACGCGATCAGTTAGCCCTGGCTCTGCTCCCTTTCTGATTTCTCTTTATATTTATTTGCCAAAGTTCTAGCTACGTCTAACTACTTTGTTCCGCGTGAAGCCCTATATAACTATGATATATATATATATATATATTTGATTCGAGTTCTTCGCATATATACGTTGATTGATAAGCTTGATATAAAGTTCGTTAGGAGGTAAGTATTAAATGTTCAGAAAAATCAGTCATTCGGTTTGCAGCAGTTGATTTTTAGACTTTTTGTTAGCAAATTGGTCGTTCTGGAACGAGAAACAATATAAAACGTATTATAAACAAAGCATAGACGATTGAATAATTTTTGTACATTTTTCTAGCACTAGTTGGGGGCTGATCGACTGAAGGAATGGGATCAACTTTACGAAAAAAAAAAAATAAATAAATAAATAAATGATTTAAATTTTGCATATAGAGTGATAGAGCTATATCTGATAGTCTAGTATACATATCATCTCATCATACCCTATTTGATACATGTACAGGGTATCTTAGTGTCTGCCCTTGAAATGCTGACTAGATCGAACAAGTGGAAATTCCATTAGCATAAAGCACGCACGATCTGATGACCATCTGCGAACATCGAAGGGGCTGGGGCGGGGCGGGGCTTGAGCTTGGGATTGGGATTGGTCTATTGGCACGATATCGTTGCTCTGCTATTTCAATATCTGCCAGCTATATAAATCGTATAAAAATCAAGTTGGCTTTCAGCGATCTTGACAGATTGATGAGGGTCAGACGCCCTGCCGACTAGTCGGGTTGTGCGCCAGCTAAATATGAGAATCACACAAGATATAATTACATACATGTGTGCATGCAGCATCGTTTGTTATAGTTAATCAGCTGCCACTGCTGGCTGCTGGCTGCTGGCCAAAAATAAAGGCAGCGCACCACACACGATCCCAGTCGGGCGTGGGAGCCGCGTGTGGCATAGCCGCTGTGCAAGTGCATCCAGCTAACGGCTAGCTGCACATATTCGCACCGAAGGCTCGTACATTGGATATCGATGCGAGGTCGTGTGCCATTTCAGCCATGTCAGCAATTTCGGGCAGCTGCTTGGAGCATACGAAACGCACCCAGCAGAAAATTGCCTGATGAATGCATGCGAAAACAAACAGAGTGCTAAGCGCAAACAAACGCAGCCGAAAAGCGATAAAACATTCAGCCAGCTTCTGCGAGCTGTTTAGCTCTAAGTATCACACTAATGAGTCTGAGATGCAAATGTATCTGATGCCCGCTGTGGCTTAGTCTTGAGATTTATATGCTTACAAGATACACAATTCATCATAAATAATGCATAAAATGTCTGTGGCAGTTATGAAATGGAGAATCTAACTGAGATGTATTCCTATTTTAGATACTAATGTATCTAAAACATAGTGTGCACTGTATCTTTGTTTTGCGATACAAACTGTAGATACTTTTGTAAATGAAGTCGATCTATATCATCTTATATTATGCATGAGATACATTTCTGATATATCTAGTCTACTACATGAGATACATTTAGATGAGATACATTATATATGAGATACTTTTGTATATGAAGTCGCTCTATATCATCTAGTATTATGCATGAGATACATTTTTATCTGAAATCGAGGTTTAGTATTATGCATGAGATACTTTTGAATCAGAAATATAATATACAAAATAGTATTATGCATAAGATACATTTGCATCTGTGATCCAAGATACATCTGATGTATCTATATATCCATTTATATAGTGTATCTGATACCTTTGTATCTTAGTTTTTAAATTCCTAACTTGTCTTTCGAGTCAGTATCTCTTTACATACAGATCCAGAGCTCTATAGCTTGCAGCACCCTACATAAAATTATATATATAAATATATATTTAATCCAGATTAAACACAAGATTTACAAGAATTTTCATTAAACAACTGACAACAGAAATATGTTAAATATGTATTTAAAGATTTGAGTTGAAACAACATTTTTGGAATGTGAATGCTGCCTCAGTGCTGACTGGCAGTCAGCCTGCAACGTGCGGCGGGGCGGCCGACTATCTTTCTGTGCGTGCTGTGGCCCTTAGGCATTCAGAATGTGCGCTGACCATTAACGCGATGGCCTGCATGCAACCTAAACCGCAAAAATGCAGCGACGCGGCAAACATAAAACGTCGCTTCCACGATGTTGGCCCAATCGCTTTTCGCTGCCGTTCCATGGCCATTTCCAAGTGACGCCTAATGCAGTTTCTAGATGTCGTCGTCGTTGTTGTAGTTGTTGTCGGCCCCTCCCTGGCTGGCCCCCTTTTTGTGGAGAATTGTCGCTCCGACTGCGGCCAGCAGCATTAACACCAACACAGTCGCCCCAAGTACGAAAGCTTGCTTAATGCCATTAACATTTGATGGCTAACGACTGTGGCAACAGCCAGTGGCCAGTTATGGTCAAACTATATGGGGAATCGGCATCGAGTCGGACGGGCGGCCAACTAGCGTTCGCTTGTTAATTTCTGTTTGCATTGATGTGGGCAAGATTAGCGCCCTGCCTCCAGCTGCATGTTGCCACATGTGGCAGCACTATAAAACGCTTTCGATTGTGCATAAACAAAAGTGCTCTGGCTCCAATGCACATCTTCTGCCGCGGCCCGATCATTGTTATAATTGCTATTCGCTGTTGTTGCTGTTGTATGACAGTAGCACAAAAGTGTCCGATGACAGATTAGAAACAAGCGACAGACAGCCACACACAGACCGCACCCACATTCATCGCAGACTTGCGGATCGCTTTTTTTTTTTTGTTTTTTTTTTCTTCATTGGTTTTTGTTTTTGTTTTGCTGCAGATGCAGATCTGAGCGAGCGCTGCAGAGACGGCGCCCACATTGGGAACCGGAAATGCAATTGTATAAAATAGCTGGCAACGAATACCAAATTGGAACTGAGAATGGAAATGGAAATGGGAATGGGAATGGGAATGGGAATGGGAATGGGCATGGAAATGAGACTGAGTTGCACTCAGGCAGCAGATGGACACATTTTGCAGCTCAGATGCGGCTATAAACAAGACGCAAACACCCTGTACAATAAATCTATCAATACCAGAGGCAAGCCTGACAGCTGAGCGTGCTCGACTTGCGGCTACTCTATATGAGATGATCACAAATTGAATCGGGGCAAGCTCTGAGAGAGGAACCGTAGCAGAAAATACCCTGTCTGAATAGTAAAACGATCTTGAGCTTAGCGCTTAATGCGATTACAGATTACAGACTAACATAAATCTCTGATAGATAGCCTCGTCCGGGATCAGTTACCCTATCCGTAGGATTAGCTGTTCGCTGACTGCAAGCCATATGCCATGCGCACTTGCCCAGCAACAGGGTATTCGAGGCAAAACATGGGAAAATAGGGTGACCTTATAAGCCGCAACAAAAACAAAAACACAAACAAAACATCAACAATTTTTCAAGCATTTCTGTGAGTGATCCACAGCTGACGTCTGCCGTTGGGTGGGGTCGCTGCTGCTAGGTGGTTTAGCTGTGAGATTTGCTTTTTTTTTGTTGTTTTTTCTGTTTTTGTTTTTCCTGGCGCGTTTCTTTGGTCAGCCTCGCAGAGGGTTGTGCCGCGGCCGTCAGTGCCGTCAGTTGCAGCCACCCCCTTTTTGGGCTGTATTGTGCTCGCCTGTGGGCGAGGTCGCCGCCTCATTAGCTCAATATACGCGCCTGCTGAATATGCAGATATTATGCTTGGCTTTTCTTCTTATGCACGGCCCAGTGAGCATATCAGTTGGCTGCAATGCCCGTCTAGCTGGGCCTGATCCACTGTACATAAGCTCTCGCTGCAGAGCATCACGCAGTCAGCTATGCTCCGCTGCTTAGTTCTAGTCCACGCTTAATGCAAACCAACCACCCACAAGGGGTCAGTGCAAAACACACCACCGTTAGAAGGCTCTTTCAACCCTCGCATGTTAACAATGCATTTCGTGAAACGCTCAAAATATTCCCAAAATAAATGTTTTCTAAATGACATAAATCGGGAATTTATGGAATGACGGAATGGCGGAAAGACGCAGAAATGTGTAACAGAAATTGAGGAAAGCTCAATCTGAAAGCGATTTTATTGCTAAGCATAAAACTCGATTGCGATCGGGTAGTGCTAAGGCTTTTCTGCTCTTTGAGCAAACAGTTTACAACACTCAGATAGAAGAGAAGCTGAATCCACGTTTTACAACACTGAACGTTCATTAGCAAGGCGATCAGTGTGACCCAGTTCTCAGTCTCCCATTAACTTTGATCCGTGTTGGCAACACGTTGTCAGCCCTGCGGTTAGCGATTCCATTTTCATCATTCCATCTTTTGCAATTGACTCGTAACACTCGCCAGCGCGATATATCTTTTGTCTCTACATAGTTTTTTTTTTGTTTGTCGCACTTATATGGGTTTTGCTCTGTCGTGGCGAAGGTGGCTAAGCGAAAGACACACACACACCAAGTGGACATGCCAATGTCTTTCTAATGGAAGACCAAGAAATGTGAAAACAAATACGTGTCTATATGTACGTTAGTTGTATGTATGTATGTGTGTGTGTGTGTGTGTGTGTGTGTGTGTGTGTGTGTGTGTGTGTGTGTGTGTGTGTGTGTGTAGGTAGCTGAACACGTTTTGTGTGTAATGAGGGTAACGCGAGAAGGTGACCAAAGTTTTGATTGCCTTTTTGGAGATTAGTTCCAATGCTCTTTTTGTTAGAGTGTGGATTAAGGATTAAGGATTACGTGTTTATCGATAAGTTTGTTATCGATTGATGTAAGATTAGCACAATTATTGTCATTTTCAATCAATGATCGAGCCAAGCTAGTTCCAATGCCAATTCCAACTGTATCATATTCAAAGCTGATATCTGTAACCCTCTTGTTATCGTTATCGATATCGATATATGTATATATAACTAATATTCATATCAGCCTCAACATATATACTCTGCTACCTGCAGTATTGATCACCATAATGTCATATCAGCATATTGCCCAATCAAACTTATCGATTAGAATAAATCGGGCTGAAGGACTTACTTTTTGTTGGGCTTCCTCTTTGTCACAGGCCTCCTTCTAGCACTTCGCTGTCTGCATCCACTTTATCATGGATTGGCAGTTGCGTATTTGTGTTATTTTTTGTATTTATTTTTATTTTTTGTTTTGTTACGCGTTTCGCATGTCGCTGTCACGACTTCGTCCTGCTGGCGTCGAGGGGGACTGTGGACACGCCGGAGGGGGTGATTGGCACGAGGCGGACGTGTGCGTGGGCGTTTGATTGTTGCGCGCGCGTTTGTTGTTGTTGCTGTTGGTGGTCTGTCTGTTGCTCTCGCCGTGGCTGTCCTCTGTTCGACTGGCTTAGGCAAAAATTTGTTGCGAATGCCGGAAACGGAAGGAGTGCACGCACACAAACACACACAGGCGCACACAGACACTGAAGGGACAAGCTGTTGTTGCCTTTCACTTGTGTTTGGTTGGTTTTCGTTTATTTATATTATTGTAACAATTCTTATTGTTGTTGTTGTGGTCGGTATCAAAAGCTAACAACTTTACAAAAAATAGTTTAGTTTCTTAGCACTGCTTGGAAAAAAATGAGCACAATTAAAACGAAAAAAAAAAGAAAACAATGATGAACAACGAATCGCAACAACAGTGACACTGATGTCTACGGCGACAACGACACAAACAACAATGGCAACAATTAGTACAGGTATTCAAAGTGACTGACTAGTCAAGCGAATTGAGCCAAGACTTGGCTCGATTCTAAAACAGTTTCCGATTGCGTTTGAATTTGTTGCTATTGTTGTTGTTGTTGTTAGTGTATTTGTTGCTTGCGTTGGTTTGTTGCTTGCAGGCAGCGTATTGACTCTTCCATCACTCGTAACAGTTCGTTTATGACTGAGTTCGAACGCAACTAACAACTCAAAACGTAGAACGCACACGAGACCAAACAACGAAAAAGCGCTCTGCCCGCGCCAGCGTCGGCGTCGCGTTGCGGCAGCGTTCACACGGTTCGTCCAATATGCGTCGCAGCGGCAGCAAAGTTGCTGTTGTCGGCATTACACTGACGACGTGATATCGTAAGCATTTACGATATTCACATACGCTGCTGCTGCGGCTGCTGCTGCTGGCGCTGGCGCTGCTGGCTGTTGCCTTTTTTGTAGTCACGCTGTCTCTGCTGCACACGACATTCGCTACGAAGCCACAGACAAAGTGGAATGAAGATAAAAACAAGACGATGATTGACTGAACTGAAACTAAACTCAACCGAACACTGCTGACTGGTGAGCACGTGAGCTCAAGCCACCGCTGCCACCGAATGCGACAGATTGCATAATTAACTAACTAACGCTCAGCTCTGTGGGTTAACTTGGCCGAAAATTCCTTATTGACTACACTGTTCCATATATACTAACTACCTTGTAGAGGCAGGCAATTTGAAATGCGAATCTCGTATGTTTCTTAGCTAAAACTTAGCTGAATTTGTAGAGACCGCAGTTTCTGGAGATATTTCTTCTGTTATTGGTATCATAAATGATATTAGTTCTTATAAGACTTAGCAAATTATATCATTTCTTAAGGCATCCACTTGAATATCGTCAATGAACAACTTGAAGGTGCATTGAACTAGTAACTCTCTGCGAGATATAAATGGGAAAGTCAATCAGACCATTTTCAATTACTTCTGGACAGGAAGTTAGAGTCCAGAAGTTGATTGCGAAATTAAATATGTAGACTACGTTTACTGCCAATCACGGTGATTGAGAGTCAGTGAATGAATTAGTTAGGCTGTCAAATAGGAGTCACCCTATCAACTAGTCTATCAATCTGAGAGGATAATAGACTATCAGCTAAAAAGTGAGTCAGTCTTTCAGGCAATCCATTAAAAAGACCGACAATGAATCAATCATTAAGGCAGTCAATCAGACTAGACTCTCAGATGGCCCATCAATCAATCAGATAACCAGGAGTCCGTTAGTCACTCAGCCAGTCAATCGTACATCAATCAGTAGATAAGCAAGTCAATCATTGTGCAAACAGCCAGCTAGTTTATAAATCAATCAAGCAGTTGGAGGGTCAATCAATCAGTCAGATGGCAATCGCCTAATCTGGAGTCAGTCAGTCGTACATCAATCAGTCACTAAGTAAGTTAAACCTAGCTGCCAAGCAGGCAGTTAGTTTATAAATCAATCGAGCAGTTAGAGAGTCAATCAATCAATCAGACAGATGACCAGGCAATCGCCTAATCAGGAGACAGTCAGTCAATTGTATGTCAATACAATGTCAATCAGTCAATAAGTAAGTCAATCTATCAGCCAATCAGTCAATCAGTCAGAGAGTCAATCAATCAATCAGGCAATCAGCTTGTGAATGAATACACTGAGCTTGTCAGTCAATCACAGTCGACAATCAATCAGTCATAAAGTCTATCAATCGGTCAATCAGAGTAAGTCAATCAATGGCTCAGTGTATTCATCAAACAGGCGGCAATCAATCAGTCAGAAATCAATCAATATCAGTCAATCAATTAGCCAGTCAGTCAATCATTGAGCCAGGCTCAATCAATCAACTGTATATGCCGTCAATTTATATGGTAATATAGTAAATAAATCTGTAGTCTAGGCAAGCTGCCAGTCAATTAGAGAGTCACTCAAGCAGTCAAGCTGGAGATGACTCAGTGAGTCAATTCAACAGTCAGTCTATTGACTGAATAAGTCAGATGGTCACTCACGACTCATTTGCTATATATCAAGATCTGTTCATATACTCGCATCTATAGCTATTTGTTGGAAATAAAAAAACAGACTTCAATAACCCACAGAATGTTGTATGGCTTGATGCTGCTGATTGAACATGGGAGCGGAGTCCGCTTCTCTTGAGTGGGCGCTGCGATACGCCCACTTTTGGGTGTGCGCCTCAGATGCCTGTAGCAAGGACCTGTGTATTGTCGTGTTGACACACTCGACTGCCAAGATTATGGACCATAAAAGGCTTCTGTTTGTGCGTGCCTATGCGTCTCCTTGTGCACGGATTTAAGTACATACAAACGCACACACACACACAGACACACACAGGTAAAGACGACGTACAAGTGCTGCGGAGGTGCGACAGAGCAAGGACATGAGAGCCGGAGAGGGCCAGCTGCTGCTGCTGCGCCTACTCGCTCGCCGTGGCTGCGGCTGTAACTGTGACTGCGGCTCTAGATGTGCCTCTGAATGTGGCACGGGATGTGTCTGGTGCTGCTTGGGCGCATGCGTGAAAAATCGGGCAAAGGACATTCACCTCGTGGCTCAAGTTTGCCGCCAAACAGGGTGCATTTTGTGTAAACTTTACTTTTGTATCTAATTGCAAGGAGGCGCGCCCACAATTAATGTTGCCATGCGTATGTGTAGGCGTAGGTGTCGGCCTGTGTGTGGACAGGGGCCATTTATGCATTGGTCAAGCTGCAGCCAACTCTCCAGTGTGTGGTTGTTGACGTACCCCAAATAAAACGTTAATTGAATTAAGCAACCAGCAAAGCAGGAGGAGCAGGAGCAGGAGGAGGAGGAGGGCCTCGTGCTGTCCAGCTAAAGCAGCCCCGGGCAGCCGGGCGAAGGCGCTGCCTTTGTATTTGTAATGCAGTAAAAAATCCAAAAAAGGAGCTGGAAAATGGTATTAGGTAAATAAATACAAGCGTAGAAGGGACGCGCAGCAGTGCTAACCTAGTTTTCGGCCAGCTCCATTGGCCAGGGCGTGGTTCAAGTCCCGGGTAATCAGTTGCTATATACGTATATGGTATACACATAAGCCTATACATAGGAGCCAGCTCCTAGCTGAACAACATCCACAGAACTGCAGCGAAAAACAGGGGCAGCGCACAGCATCCACAGGCGAGACGGCGATAGGGCTGGAGCGAGAGAGCATGAGCTTTAGGTAGACGAAGGCACAGGGCACCTACGGCTGCTGCTGCAGCTCCCCTCAAGTGCAGAGCCCCGACTTTTTGGGATGATGCGCCCGGGCTTAGAAGATACGTAGTCTCTCCCTCTCTCTCTCTCACACTCTCTCACTCTGTCTCTATCTCTGTCTCTGTCTCCCTCTCATTCTCTTTCTCTTTCTGTTTCGCGTGCGTGCTTGCAACCCTTAACCGGCCTGCGTGTGCCCGCGCCTCTCACAGATACATGCCCATTCGCGGATACAAATGCGAATCATATCAATTTTTTATTTTACTTGTTGTATTTGCGTTCTTTTCAGGCTCGCCAGAGCATTTGCCGCTGCTGTACCGAGCGAGCCCATTCAGATTAATTATGTATTTAGAGCATCACTTGACCCAAATAAGAACACAATGCGCAAATTAGCTTTTTCATAGTAATCGAATTCATTTTTATTAAATTTTACTTCATATTTATTGCTTAACTATGATCAGTTGTGGGTGGGGAGTGGCCTGGGGAGTTATCGAGCCAATTGCTAAAATCAATCTTATAGGATTATCAATATAGAAATTCTAGATAAACTTCGGCTTAGTGAAAACAATGAAGTACGTCAAAGGTTTAGCAAGTAAACCTAAAATCAGAGTCAACTTATATACTACATATAAACTTGAGTAGAACACAGAGTCTAGTACATATATAGATTTCTGATCAATACAAGTATAACTATGAGCTGTACTGTTTACTTATTTTTTTCTTTAATTTATTTGATTATTTTTGCATTAAAAAAAGTTTGTAATCTGGGGCATAACTTTAGGGTTTATTTAAATTTATTTCTTGTTTATTTATGTTTCAAGTTTCGGTTGCTTTGACTACTGGATTAGGAGCTTTCAATACAGTTGTAGAACGTAGTGCGCATTACAGATCGCAGCTAGTAACTAGTTATAATTATATGCTATTATTACATTTCAATTTTGATTTGACACATTCGATTATACGACTTTTCGTTTTCGATATAAATTTTCATTTCATTTGGTTTTTTTTTCGTATATTTTTTTTTTGTTTTTTTTTTCTTTTCTTTGGTTTTCTGAGCAGTGTCCAAGTACAATAAATACATGTAAGAAAATGCATACAAAGTTACAGTTATGCTAGTTAAAAATTTAGTTTGAATATAAAATTGAGATAACTAAGTTGTGCATATACATATTTTTAATAATTAATATATTTAATTATTTTTATTTTTATTTTTATTTTTATTTGAAATTTTTTTTTTAATTTATTTATTTATTTATTTTTTTTGGCATTTAGAACTTTCGCCTTTAGCTGTGTTTATAGAAAGCAATTCAAACTTAGGCTAAGTAAAAACTCTTTGGCATCTGAAAAATATACAAGTCAATGGGTCGCAGCTGGAGAAAATACTAGTTATAAATATATAATATATATATATATTTATGTAGACTAATAAAAACTTCTGCATGTCAAACGTTAGTTCTACATGCTGACACACACACGCATATGCATGTGAATATGTATTAATGCTAGGCTATACCTTTATGGTAGATTAAAAAAAAATTGTATTTAAAAGTACAGTTATATATAGTTAGTTGTTGTTTTCCATTTGCTTCTTTGCTTGTGCGTTTCGAATGTATTTCTCACTGAACTGTTCTTTATGATTTGTCCTTCTATCGTTTGAGCTTAATCAATACTGAATAGTTAATATATATATGTATAGTCTTAGCTATGTATTATTCGATTTAAATCTTGTATATGAGTCGAAAATGAAGAGTTTCGGCATACGTAATGCATGCCATGTGCATGCAAGCGTGAGCATAGTTAGTTAAATTATCACAAGAACCTATAAATAAGGGTAAACGAAGCTCTCAACAAGTATATCAATGCTTATAAAATAGTATCCAATGGAACATCTAGTTGGTAATTCAAAATTGCAATTCAACAAACACAAATTTCGTTATGTTTCGGCAACGATATCCAGATCAATAATAAACGGGGAGTGTTCAACAATAAGAGGATCATGTCTATACGAAATTTAACTTCAAAGTGATGCAAAGATATATATAGATTATATATCTGATGTCAACAAAAGTGTTTAGTTGCTATTACTGTTGATTATAAACATTCGAGTATATGAATATGTAAGTATGTATATATACTCTATAGACCTTAGACATTATAAACCTTTCTATATCATATGCTACTATGTAGTACAATATAGTTAATACTTTTCATGGTTGTTTGACTTTATCGCTCGCATTTGGTGGGGTTTCTTGTGTGTTTTTTCTCGCTTTATATTTAATATGCAAGTAGATGTATTGTAATTTCAATGTACTTAGCACTGACTACGATTAAATCAATTAAACTTGCTCCTCCTGCAGGAGTATCAACTATGTATGAATGTAGTTTAGTATCATATCGTATCGTATCGTATTGTGTATATTGTTAAACCGAACTCTTTAGGTTAGATGGATAATATTATTTGCTTGATGATTCACAACTCGCTTTACGGCAGCGCCTCTCTCCGCGCTTCTCAGTTGAAGATTATTTGTTTGTTGCTGTTATTTTTGAAGTTTCGTGCTGGTCGTGATGGACACAGATTTTCAGTCTCTATAGAGTCAACATAATTCGTTTCGACAAGTAATGGAAGAGTGGAAATTTGATCTTTTTGTGGAACTTGTCTCTGTTCAACCATTTACCATATACCATATAACACCAACATTTTGAAATATTTGTTTATGCACTGTGGAATAAATATGAATCTAACTTGTGGGTACACGAATATATGTATGTATCTGTATATAGATATATCATTATTTTGATATCATATATATGTAAACTGTAACATTGTCATACGATCTTGGGGATATTCTACTCTGCGAGATATGCTTCGATTGTGTCCATCTCTCGAGAATTCGTCAATCATGTATTGGGCTTGGGAGCGATTACTTAGTTAACTACGAGATTTTAGCTTTCTTTAGTTTTCTGGTGCATTGGGACTGTCCGCGTCTCTACGTCCTTTACTTTATAGGTTGTCTTAAATATGTTTGATCCATTGCCATTTCCAACTTGCGGATATGTTTTTCCTTTGGGTTTGTCAATTTTCGTGGGTTCTCGGTGGCTTGGCACCCGCCCGGGTTCAAGTAGAGTGTGGGTATTCAGATGGTGGGTCCTGGATGGTGGGTGAGTGAGTGATATACTCTAAGCATACTCTTCGTAATGAGTGAAGGGTTCCTTATGTTTGGTGGGCGTTGGTGCTGCTGTAGCTCCGGTGCTAAACAAAGTTGAGCTCATGGCCGCTGAGGGCGTCGATGAACTCAAAGTGAGCGTAAACTCATTCGCCATTTATAACGTAGACCGGACAGAAGGCCTTCTCGGTGTTGAGGCTTTGCGGCGACAGCGCCCGGCCGTGGGTCCGTTCCAATCGGCTGGCCACGCTGTCGCCGCCCTGTTCGCCCTCGTCCAGCTGGATGGCTGTATCCACGTTCCCGGCCACGTTCCCAGCTCCTGCTTCAGCATCGCCAGTGGCCCCAGTGCCAGCGGCATTGCCATTGCCGCTCTCGCCGCTGTCCACCTCATCCACCGTCTCGAGATCGCCGCCAGCCAAAGTTGTGGAGCAGTAGCAGTAGGATAGATTGGTCTTGAGATCCTCGCAGAATTGTTGCTGCTGCGCAATGCTCTGAATGCGCAAGCGGGCGAATTCTCACATGTACGTCGGCTTTAGCTTGTAGGCCCGCTTCCAGATCTCGCACAGGCAGACGGTCGAGTGGAACCGATAGAATATGGCCAGCGGCATGGAGACGTGCGTGATGATGGTCCAGGCCCACAGCCCGTAGAAGTTCAGCTGAATGGGATGCGACTCGGCGCGCGACTTCTCCAGCGTGCTAATGGCCCACATGGCCAGATTCACCACCAGCATGAACGTGACGATCTCCCGGCCGGGCTTCTTGCGTATGTGCTCCGGGCTGACCGCCTGCCGCCGGCTGGCGTCCAGTATGAACATGGTCTGGCAGGCGGTCTGCACGATGGAGGCCAGCGCATTGATGGGCACCAGCATGTCGTCGCTGCGCAGCGTAAAGTGTCCGGCAATCACCGTGAAGATGTTGTACAGGAAGGAGCCGGTCTGCGCGCCCACCAGCAGGATGTCGTCCAGGGAGAAGCTGCGATAGGCGTCGTACTGCAGGTGCCGGATCTGTATCATGCCCAGCAGCGTGGCGATGGTCGCCGTGCCGTAGATGAGCAGCTCGCAGATGGTCACCTCGGTGACAGCCAGGGCCACGAACTCGGGCCGCGAGATCAGCACAAAGAATATGATCAGCGAGATGATGGTCAGCACCAGGATGAGTATGCCCACGAACAGGCCCTTGTGAGCCCGGGCGCAGTCCACGGAGTAGTGGTGGGGGGAGCGCTTCATCGGGGAGCTAATCATGTCCGGTCGCTGCGGAGTGGGCGTCTGTGGGCGCGAAATGCTGCGCCACATCACGTACAGGATAGCGGCGCAGATCAGCGAGTACTCAATGGTGCAGGGGAACAGGAAGGGCGAGGCGTCCTGGACGAGGGTGCCTATGATGTTGGTGCGCCGGCACTCGAAGATCTGATAGGGGCCCTTCAAGCCGCGCGGCACACGCAAATGGGCCGTCGGATCATGGGCAATGACCGCGTGTCCGCGCGAGTGGCCGGGAATGCGATGCGAGATGCGTAAGGTGCGATTCTCCGGATTGTAAAAGGTGAGTATCTCGTGCTTCGTCTCCTGGATCAGCACGTTCAGCCAGACGGCCAGGTTGGTGCCGATCATGTGCATCAGGCCGAAGCGCGCGATGATCTTGTAGCGATAGACCTTGATCTGCTCGTTGTTCAGGAATATGAAGTACATCTGAATGAAGATGAAGGCCATGCGCGTCGCTGGCGTCAGGGCGAGCAGCACATTGTGGCACTTGGTGTCCGGATTCAGCTCGAAGTACTGCCCGAACTCCAGGCCCGAGTAGATCATGCTGCCGATGCCAAAAGCTGCAAAGAGCAACAGGAAATGAGATGTGGCCCCTCTACGCCCCCCCTCCACTCTCCCCACTCACCCACTGCGCCCATGCGCAGGTAGAAGCTGCCGTAGTGATGCTGCCTGCCGAGCGGCGACAGCAGCGAGGGTCGGCGCACCGGCATGGCCGGCTGTATGCGGCGCCGTGTCGTGGTGCTGTCCGTGTCCGATTCGTCCATGCTGTCCGAGGCGTTCACCTTGGACGCGGTCTTGCTCGGCGACGTGGCTGCAAATGCCATGGTTCTCAACAGTTTTGATTTGTGTCAGAGCATGCGGAAAACTATGATTCACTTACCCACGGGCACGGGCAGCTTGGGTCGTCCCCAGAGCAGCGTGGCGTACATGAACAGCAGGAAGATCATGCTTCCGATATACAAATACAAATAGTAAACCTGGCAGAAGAGAGAAGGCAATGGTAACTGAGGGAACTGAGAGAGCTATGTTATTCCTATATGTAGTATATCTAGGGATACTCCACGGGGAATCTATTCCAGCTATAACTCACTTCATAGAACGATGGCGGTATGTAGGTGGAAATGACTTCGGCCATGGGGAAGGCCACGCCCATGACGACCAGCAGCTTGCCGTAGAGAGCCGAGAAGAGTGTGGCCAGAGCGTCGCCGCTGTGAAATAGATCATAAGTAAATCGAATATATATATATATTCTATATATATCTTACGCCTTGACGCGCGGCATTGGCGGATAGACGAAGGAGGGGCGATGCGTGCGCTTGATGGCCGGCATCACGGGGTAGTTGGTCAGCTGATGCGAGTGGTACATGAGCGCCAGTTGGCCGCTCTGGCGCTCCTGGCACTGGGAGCTGCTGCCCGGTGACGAGGGCGGCTCCGAGCTGTCGCCGCCGGGGCCAATGTTCTCGTCGCCGTCGCCATCGCCGCCGACGAGTATCAGGCCGCTCGGGCCGGCGCGCTCCGTGTTGCACTTGGTGGGCAAGTTGGACTCGTCGATGGTCACGTGGTGCTGCGAGGAGCGCGCAGACAGACGGCCTGGCGAGACGGCCACCGTCACATGCCCAGCGTCGCCGGGCGTCGCGAGCAGCGTGCTGCTCAGCACTGGCGGCACTGCCCGCCGCATGTTGCTCGGCGAGCGTCCGTCCGCGTCCACGGCGGGCGCATAGCTGCTCGGCACCGTGGGCGTGGGCACGCGCACGCTGTGCGTGTGGTGGTTCTGGTGGTGCGGATGCTGGAACTGGTGCGGCAGATGGTAATGGTGATGGCTGCTCGTGAAGTGGGCGCGCGGCTGGCTGGTCACGACGGCGTCGGGGGCAGCGCTGGCCACGGCGGGCTCGCCACTGGCCAGCTGCGCGGACTGCGACTGCTGCGACGGCTGCGGCGGCTGCTCATCCTGGAAGGTGAGCGTGGCGAACTGTGGATCAGGCCGACCGAAGAGCCTGCGGCTGCTGCTGCTGCTGTTGCTGTTGCTGCTGCAAATGGACGAAGGCATGGAGTGAGCCCGGGTTTACTTAGCTGGCCACGCAACGGATCAAGTGCAGTCGCAGCGCTGAGCGACGTCGATTGACTGACTCTGCGGCCAGTCGCTGGCCATGCACGAGGCCCCCCAGTCCGTGCTGTTTGCGCGCAGATATTCTGCAGACTCAGCCGCAGCGGTGGCTTAATTAAATAATGGTCCCCGCCGTTGCCATGCGAGCGCTTGACCGTTGGCCACTGCCCATCATCATCATCTCGGGTGCCAGACACTTCCGTCGACAGCCGCATTGTGCCCCACTCAGCGGCACAAAAGATGCGCCGCGCACTCGCCGCACAATTCCAGCCCAATTAAAAGGAAGTAAGTCAAAGCCCAATAGATCAGCAGCTGATATCATGGCCAGCGCTGAGATTTCGCTCGGCCAGCGCTGAGATCTGCCCCTAAATCAGTTTGCAGGCCCTAATCAAGCGCGATTCGTGGCATTGTCACTGTCAAGCGGCGTTTTTTAATTCTCGTCTATATATAAATCTATCTATATATATATGTATATATATATGTGCTCTACAAACCCACACACTAGTTCGCTGTGCGCCTAAATTGTGCTTAATAACAGCAGCAAAAATGTGTGGAAAAAAAGACAAATGAAAACCCCCTCCATAGCAGCGCGGCTGTGGCAATTGAAACTAATCGTTCTACAGCAGGCACAATCTGACAATCTGCATATATATATATATATGTTATATATATTCATGTATATTCGTCTGGCTGGAGAGGTGTGCATAGTCTAGCTGGCCAGTCCCTGGCTCGGGCAGCAACTCACTAAGCGCAACTCCAGCGCGACGGACGTGTAATTAAGGCTAAACGAAGCGCTGACAGCCCAATGAGGCAACTTCTAAAAGCGAAACAATATATATATATATATATATATATATATATATAGCCCATGCCCATGAGGGACAATGTAGAGCTCCAATGGCTTTGTAGGATCAAATATCTATATCTTTGATATAGATATAGCTATAGCTATAGCTAACTTCGTTTTCAACGAGCAAAATATTATTCATTATTATTATTATATATTATATATAATTAATATTAAATCGGGTAAGTATTGTGGCGGTTGCTTTGAAGCCGTGGCAGACCATGGACTCAGCAGCGGCTCACACAGCTCGAGTGTACCAAGAATGGCTTCAAAACAACGTGCCCAGCTTCATGACGTCCACGCCATGGCTCTAGAGCTCAGCAGACGCGAATCCAATGGATTAATCTCTTGGGAGAGCAAAGTCCGAGCTAAAGAAAGCCATATGCTGCGAGTGGGCCAAAATACCTGAAAGTCACATTCGGCCAGCTTCGTTTTTGGACCGTCTCAAGCCATAGGCAAGGCAAATATGATATATAAAAAATATAAAATAAAATAAATAATAAAAATATACAAATATAATATAATAAATATATACATAATATATATATATATATATATATATATATATATATATATATATATATATATATATATATATATATATAATATAATATAAATATAAATATAATAATAAATAAATATAATATAGAAGCTTTTCAATGGGCTACACTTCGAGTGCCGCATATGAACACGGCTCAACTTGATCTGGGGTTGGACAGCTCTCTGGCATAATATCATCTCCAGCTTGATAGCTTTGTCGACAGTTTGATGGATGCTTGCTCAGAGGTTGTTAGCACGAATCCTTGACACATTCAGTCATTTGCATGCGCACTCCAAGCACATCGCACAAAGCATTCAATGGAATGAATTCATATGCATGATTTGTTTATATACAGAAAAAAAGAAGCCGTTGACAGATGCAGATGCAGATGCAGATGCAGATTCAGATTCAGTTTGAGTTGGAGTTGGAGCTGGAGTGTCTATCCGCTGGGCACTCGACAGCATTGTGAAGCACTTCCACAAGGCACTCGTCCTTATGGAGCTGCAAAGGCACTTGGTCTAAGGGCGCGCGAGTCGGGACTCGCAACAAGTGTGGCAAGGCTCGCTGCAGCTGCACATAAATAACCTTGACATCGGCTCGGCGCTGGCTTGCTTCCAGTCGACAGGACACTGAAGTCGTGCCTGACTGCGGCTCCTGCCTGGTGGTGGTGGTGGTTGCTGTGGGTCATGCACTCAATCGCTCTTTTATAATCGGATTTCTAAAAGCGTACCGGGGTTGTTAACCTGCCCTCGACACGACTGTTGCATAACTGGATGCGTCGAGGCAGGCAGAGCACAGGATGGGCACGATCCATCGATAGTTCGTAAGCCTCTCTGTTGCGATTGCTCAGAGCTTATTCAGATGCCAATTAATGGCGCTCGCTGGGCATTCATCTGACTTGTCTTTGTGCACATGTGCATTCACAGCTGACGCAAGTCACAGTTGCAGTCCCAGTCTTGGGCAGTGGCCTGGAAATGTCCATTAGGGCTGACCCGGCTGGGCACACAAAACCGCAAATGTCGTACACACTCTGAATGGATGTCCACTTCCGGGGTGGGCTGGGGCCAGCAACTGGTCCTGTTGGAACGAACTTTCAATTGACCCATTTTGGGCTGGGTTGGGCTGAGGGCGTGGCAGTGGCAGGTGACATCAGCGGAGGACAATAACCTGCAGCCCAGCGCCTTGTTGCGCAATTTGTTCGTGGCGAGCCAATTAACTCGACGGCAGCTGCATCTGGCACAGTGGAGGCTGCCGACAGCGGCCAACACGACGTATGCACATTAACAAACGCCGCATACGCCGCGTGGGCCGCGTGGGCTGCGTGGGCTGCGTGTGGCCTGAATGGCTTTGCAACTTGTCAGGGTGTTGCACTGGAAACGTGATGTTTAATTAATGCAAAGTGTAGCTGCGACTGGCAGGATGCGCGCTGGCAGGCGGCGTCAGACATGGGCCCCAGGCGACGCGCAAGCACTGCATGCAACATGCGGCAAGTGTCGAGTGCATGAGTTAAACAGTTTTGCTCGGCTATTAACAGCGACTAATGGAACAGACAACGGCCGCTGAGAGCCAAGGCAACGTTTATGCAATTAACAAAGACGAAAAGTGGGTGGGAGCGCACCCTCTCCCCCTCTCTCTCCCTCTCTCTGTGTTACTTAAAGTGCTTGGTAAGCAGGCATGCCCATGCCAGCCAGCCACCAACAGATGGTTTATATAGATAGCTCTTACTCGAGACTAAAGCGGCGAGCACACAAATATCAATTTAATCGCTGGAAGAGATTGCCTGATGTGCCCAAAGTAAGCTAGGGAAAATGGGTTAATGAGCTAAGTGATGAGAGGGAAAATGGGGAAAGCTGTGCTACAGCCAAACAGCCTGGCCACGAGACATGTGCGAGCGACTGTTGAGTTTAATAATAATAATTATAAAAGTAATATAAGCAACGATAAAAATTTGTAAAAATGTAATACAATAGTCAAGCCGAAGGACTTAGCAGGCAGCGCTTTAATTGCCAAGTTAGCTTTAATTTTAATTATAGTCAACTTTCATAAATAAATAGATAAATAAATGAATTAAAAATAATATATAATAATATTTAATAATAATAAATTTAATATATAATAATAATTAATAATTAATACTCATTTTTGTTAATCTAACAATATTAAGTCTCCTAGATACATGGCTTTAGGTTTAGTTTAGTTTTTAATTTTATATCAGCCATAAATATTTAATTGATATAACAAAAAAAAAAAAAAAAAAAAAGGAAAAACCGTTGCGAAAAAGCCTTGTGGCCTAAGCTCCTGCGAGTTGAACTTAAAGGGCGATTACCTCATAATTATAAACATAATTCGTAGCAAAATGTGAACGCTGGAATACAGAGTAATTTACGCCGCTCTAAAAATAGGCGATATCGATAAATATCGATAATAAATACAGCATGAGCAGCATATGCTCAATTTCAATTTTAATTTGCTATACAGAATATATAACTTTATATATACTTGTGCACATTACAACCCCTACAGAGCTTGCGTCTGCTAGTTAAAAAAAGTGTTGCATACTTTTCAGCGCCCTCATTTAAAATGCAAATTGGTGCGCTTAGGCCCCTACTAAGGCATATTATGATAATATATTACTATATATTATATATCATAGTCATAGTTTAGTCTGTGAGTTGACTTACCCCGGCTGCTCCTTGGGCGCGATGGGTGTTGAGGCCGCGGCTGCAGCGGCTGCCGTCTCGGCCAGCTTGGGTGGGCTGCTGACCAGCGGGGGGCTGCAGACGCGCGGGGGCGTGGTTATGCGTGGCGGACTGTGCATCTGCCGCGGCGGGCTCTTGGCCAGCTCCGGGGGCGAGCTGCGCATCAAGGGCGGCGAGGGCATGGCCGGGGCACTCTCGCCCACGGGCGGGCTCTGAATGCGCTCGGCGCTGCGCTGCGATGACTTGACCGACAGAGCCGGACTCCGCTCCGAGATGGAGGCCTGCGACTTGACCGAAGCCTGCGACTTGAGCGAGGCCTGAGGCGAGAGCACGGGCATAGCAGCTGCGGCGGAAGCTATGGAACCAGTGCGAGAGCCAGCACGCGATCCAGCTCGTGAGCCCGCATGGGAGCCCATGCGAGAGCCGTGCTGGGAGCTGGGGCGCGAGCCGGCGTGGGAGCGCTGACTGCCGCTGCGACTGGGCACGCGTCCGTCCGACTTGGGAGAGGCCGGCAAAGCGGCGGCAGCGACCATGGCAGCAATGGCACCGCTGGTGGACATGATGCCACCGCTGGCAATGCTGGCGGCTCTGGGCGAGCTGATGCTGTCGGCTGCCGGCTCCTCGGTGGCCTCCTCATCGGCCACGTTGAGGGACATTTTGTCCATGGACAGCTCGTCGGTTTCCACCTTGGTCAGCTCATCGTCGTCGACGTCGATCGACTGCGACTGTGGCTCCAGCTGCTGCTGCTCATCTGCGTCCTCGAGGCCAGCGGGCGGCGGCGGTATGAAGCCACGCCCCACACTGTCCTCGTCCAGCTCGCCGAAGTTCTCGGGCGGCGGAGCAATGATCGAGGAGGCCGAGTAGCCGTTGCTGGGCGGCGTTGTGATCGTCGTGGACTCGTCCTCATTGTCCAGAGATCGGCTGTAGTCCTCTGCCGCCAGCTGCTGGCCGCCGCTCATTGGCTGCTGTTCGGCCTCAGGCTCCGGCTCAGCTTCCTGCTCCGGCTCCGGCTCCGGCTCCAGTTCCGGTTCTGGCTCAAGCTCTGCCTCTGGTTCGGCTACGGGCTCCGGTTCCGGTTCCGGTAGCTGCTGCTGCTCCTCGGGCTGCCTGGAGATGGGCTGGGAGTTCGTTTGGGACTCCTCCTCGCTCTCGGACGAGGGTGTCAGAGGCGGTATCTGGCTAATGTGCTGCGCCGGCGGCGAGACCATCTTGCAGATGTTGAGCTCCGGCAGCGGCGGCGGCGTGGCCGGCGGCGAGGGCGAGGTCGATGGCGACTTGGTCAAGGGGGGCGTGACGCTGCCCTGCACATACGAGAGATTCGAGGGCAGCGGCGGCAGCGGTGGCGGCGGCGTGGACTTGTCGTCGTCCTCATCCTCGTCGTCCTCGTCCTCGTCGTCATCTGCATCGGCATCGGTTTCCAGCTCCAGCTGCTGCTGCATCATTGCGGGCGGCTCGATGATCGCCTCCTCGGCATCGTCCGTCTCCTCGCCGTCGTCGTCGTCGGTGCGCAGTCCGGCGTCGTCCATGGGCGACAGCGGCGGCGGCGGTATCAGCTCCAGCTCGAGCACCGAGTTGCTGGGCGAGCCCGGCGGCGAGCTGGCCTCCATGCTGAGCTGCTGCTGCGGCGGCGGCGTCGGTGTTGGCGGCATGTCGTCCGTCTCGGTCAGCGTGGGCAGCGGCTGGCCCAGCAGCGCGCTCGTCGACGGCGGCGGCGGCGGCGGCGCCACCAGCAGCAGCATCTCGTCGCTCAGCGGCACTGTCGGCAGCGGCGGCGGCAGCGCCATCTGGATGCCCGAGCCCGAGGCCAGAGCGTCGTCCAGATTTGTATTGCTGTTGTCCACCTCCTCGATGTCGGAGTCTATGCCCTGGGCGAAGTCCATGTAGAAATTGTCGCGCGAATCGCTCGAGCCGCGTCGCAGCTTCAGCGACAGCGACAAATCCGGCGAGCTATCCATGCTCCAACTGCTCCCTTAGCTGTCTGCCTCTCTCTCTCTCTCTCTCTCTCTCTCTCTCTCACACACTCTCTCTCGCTGCTTGGCTCACGCAAATTCCTTTACACGAGCTGTGAAGTGTTTTTGTTTGGCCTTTAGCACTTCCTCTCCGCCTCTTCCGCTTCTCCTCTCTCCACTCTCCTCTCTCCACTCTCCACTCTGCGCTTTGTTCGCTGTTTGCCTGTTGGCCTTTGTTATGGTTGCTTTTCACTTCACTTTATGGAGCTAACGCGCATTTTGTGTATCCTGTGTATCCCTAGAAATGCAAAAGTTACAGCAACACACGCACACATATGCTCACACACACACACACAGCCTCTGTGCTGTAGAACGGGTTGGCGGTGTGGGGCGTGGCAATTGCATTTGCTGCGCATTTCGCCTTCTACGCCACAAATCCTTTGAGTGTGCGTGTGTGTGTGTGTGTGCGTGTGCGTGCGAAAGTGCGTAGTACGAAAGACGCAACAACAGCAACCCCGAAAGGAGCAGCGCAAATTCAAAGCAGACAAAATAATTGCCGTTGTTTTTCTACTCCTTTGTTGTTTTTTTTTTGCGCAATTACTGTTGTTGGCTTACTGACCACATACACACACACAAACACACAGCTAAGCACTCCAGCATCTACCGTTATGCGCCAGAGCCGCGGCTTTTGAATGCTAACGGACAGGCCGTCACTTTATGTATGCCAAATGCGACGCTGGCGTCGACGTCGACGGCGATGCCAACGGCGAAGACAACGCAGCGCCTACACAGAAAACCACTTTGCGCCTATGTGTGTGTGTGTGTGTGTGTGTGTGTGTACACCAAATATTTTGCCCCTGTGTGTGTGTTTTTGTAGGGCAGGGATTTGGCTTCTTTGAAATTTCTTCGCACACCAAAAGAAAATCACCAAAAAAAATACAGTTAGCTTGCAGTTGAGCAGCTCAACCGTTATGCGCTTTGAACTAACTTTTGCCGTAATGCAATTGTTTCTTCAATTGTTTGAGTTTTCAATGTTTTTTGGGTTTTTGTTGCATTGCAATTAACGTCGGCGATACCGTTACACATTCACGCTGGCTTCGTTTTGCTACGTTTCGGCTGTGGCTCGTTTCGTTTCGTTTCGGTTCCGGGTTTTGGAGGCACACGAAGCGCGCCTGACGCTGCGAAATTTTAGATTCCTGCTGCGTCGGCACTTAATTCTAGAATGAAACGGCAGCACGAGTCAAAGCTGCGCCATTGCCGTTGTCATAGAAAACAGATGCCACACAGCCTCTCAGCCAGAGCTAGTTCCAGAGCCGGGGCCGGAGCCAAAAGGAGAGAGAGAGCGCTACAAATGAGAGCATCGACGACGGAGAGAGAGAGAGAGAGAGGCCTTTGTGTACAATGGTTGTTTTCAAACAACTAATGAATGGAGAGTGTACGTAGAGTACTACTGTGTACGCAGCCTCCACATGCACGGCCCACTGTAAGATGTACCTAGGAATGTATGTACGCTCTCTCTCTCTACCTCTTCAATTCCGGGAGCGTGTGAAGTGCGGCACTGCGTAGTGTCGCCTCAATTGAGAGCGAACAACAACAGTAACAACTGCAGTTTGGTCGCATTGGATGTGCGCACGCCCCCAGACCCGTGGGCTATGTGCTGGAATTTAGCATATCTTGCGTGAGGAGTATGAGTAAGCAGCTTAAATTGCATTGAAATAAATGTAGAGACAACAGTAGCTGTTTGATATAATTATTATTATTTTATTTAAGTAAAACTAGAAATATTAGATTGAAAATAGATTATACTTGATAATTGCAAATCAAACAGCGCGCCAAACATAATACGATAGCTCTTATTGGCACGATATATATATCGATAGCTTGCGTTAAATTTCATGGTATTTTTTCTGCACTTACTGCTCTCACTGCAACACTCCGAAATTGAAATACCAAAACTACTAAATTGATCAATCTCAAGTAGTTATCGACATGCCGCCACAGTCTATCGGCGACTTTCGTGCGATACTTCTGGTCAGTTTGACAAAATTATTGCTACATGCATTTATATGAGAGTAAAATCAATTAAAAAAATTCCAAGTGTGTTATAGTAATTCAATGGTTCGAAATCGCTTGTTCAATCACAAAACAGTGGACCAACAATGAGTTCGCGCAGACCAGGTGCTGGGCCCACGCTGAACTTTAAGGCTGTGCTGCTGGGCGAAGGTGACTAAACGATTGTTGCAATTTGTTGTTTTTCGCTATATATGTAAATATATATGTATATATATGTATATCTAATGTGCTGCGCATTTGTAGGCTGTGTAGGGAAAACGTCGCTCGTATTGCGGTACATGGAGGACAGGTTCAATACACAGCACCTCAGCACGCTGCAGGCCTCCTTTGTGACCAAGAAGGTGATGCTGCCAGATGAGCGACGCGCACAGCTCAACATATGGGACACGGCCGGCCAAGAGCGCTTCCACGCCTTGGGACCTATATACTATAGGGGATCGGATGGTGCCTTACTGGTATATGACATCACCGATCAGGACTCGTTCCAGAAGGTCAAGTCGTGGGTGCGCGAACTGAAACAGATGCGTGGCAGCGAAATCGCTCTGATCATTGTGGGCAACAAGACTGACCTGGAGGAGCAGCGGGCCATCAGCTATGAGACGGCGCTGAGCTATGCGCAAACCGTTGGCGCCCAGTACGTAGAAACGTCCGCCAAGGAGAACGACGGTGTCAACGAGCTGTTCGAGCTGCTCACCCAGCTGATGGTGCAGCATCATGGCAGCAAGCAGCAGAACGACACCAATGCACTGCGTCTGCAGACCTCGATCACGGATGAGGGCGTCGAGGCGGAGCACGACGAGAACGGCCCCGCTGTCGCCGCCGCGCACCGGTCCTGCTGCGGCATCTAGACTGCCCGCGCAGTCGTCCATTGTGATAAAACATATGTACTAGTTAATCTATATTCGATGTGTATTTGTAAATAGTACGTGTATGTATGTAACCAGCACGGCACAGCACTTAGAGCCGCGTACGATCTGTGCTAGCATGTGTCCATCAGTGTGATTCAGTTATTAGTAATCCGTTTTGAACAGCGAACATCCAAAAATTGTCCAGTATTTTCTTTGTTTCTGTGTAAATTGTATGTTTCCCCATCTGTTTTCTATTTTTGTCCATTGTCGATTAAGTTTATGTGCATGATTCAGCCTCTAATCAATCTGGCGAGGTTCCTCGAGCGACGCATGAGGCACACAGTTTGCGAGAGGGGCGATAAGAGAAGTCAATAAACTGCGGGCACAGCGAAAATCCGAAATTCGTTTTCAGTCTATAAGAATTTGTAAAAAGAAGCAATGTAGAGAATTTACGTTTAGTAATACCAATAAACCTATATATATATATATATATACTTAGTTGTATTTGAAATACATTAAACCAATATGCCCATATCTATGTATTTGACTGAAGATCGACTCGAGTGGAGTGTGTGTATATATGTAGCTGTGTACTTAATGAAATTGTCCGAGCCATTCCAATTGGAAAGCTCTTAATGAGTGCAGTCCATTGTGAATGACTAAAGTCCATTAGGTTAATGAATGAATGTTGTGCCAAGATTGCTCTTCAATTACCGCGGACGCGTGGCTCAGCCAAATTAGCCACGCTATGTATGTGTACCACACGGGCATGTCAAATGACAATATTACAATAAAACATGCACGCTATGCACGTGTGTGTGTGTGGGCGTGTGTATTGGTAAAGCCTTGTGTTCAAATTCTCAAATGACTTGTAATTTATGCATAGTCAGCGGCTTGCCGCCTTGACGCGGGCCCTGCCAGCTCTTGCAGCGGCTCTTGCAGCTGACAAGCGCCTCAGCGGCCAGCGGAGAAGGTTGCCAAAATAGTCGAAGAAACCTTTCTTAGTCAAATCTATATATGTGTGTGTGTGTGACATGAAGCCCTTGCTCTTGGTGCTGAAAACATGCCTGGCCTATGGCTTTGCCACGCTCTGCGCGCTGCTCTCCCAACTGCTGGAGAGATCAGCTCGGGCGCTGCACGCGCTGCGGCCATAGCCAGAGCAGGGCTATAAGCCGAAATACTTCAATTGACAACGAGTTTTGACTAGCTATATAGTATATAAGAACTGATAACCTGCGCGTTATCCCACGGTCCTCAGATACTTGAACTCTCATAGAACACCTTAAGTCTAAGTAGGCTGGCCCGAGCAGAGAGCTCTGAGAAGAACGAAATCTGAAATATTAGAAATGCTTGAAAACCTAATGTTTTTTAATCAATAAAAGCCTGTAATGAAAATTCCCGTCCGTATTGCTATATATATATATATATAAGGCTGTTATTTCTAATCTCTTTGCTGATAAGCGAGTTTAGCTCTCCGCAGCTGGTGGCTTATCAGCCGCTAAGTCGGACTATCAGTTGAGAATCGCGGAGCGGCGACGCGTGAGTACGTTTGCTTAGTGTTGACAAAGCAATCAATAATGCCTAATCGCCAACACATTCACAGGTAGACGGCGTCAGCGCACACCCCACCGCCGTCAGCACCTGAGCGATAAGCGGCCCAAACGCAATTAGGCCATGAACAGCAAAGAGGCAGGCGACAACGGCTACAAATCGCTGTTGGCCAATTGGAAGCGTCGCACATGCAATCTGACGGGCACGGCACTTGCCGATGACCGCTCAGCCTGGTCGCTTGCTGCCCGCTGGCCCGCGAACATGCGCTTCCAGACGCGCCGCACGCTCACCTTGGTGCTGCTGTGCCTGTTCCTGTTCGCCGCGCTGATTTACAAGATTAACAACCTGCCGCTGGTGAACCAGAATGGCATTTTGCGAGAGTATCTGGCGCAGCGCCTGGTGCGGGACCACGCGCGACCTGCCACGCGCACAATCCTGCTGTGGAGCAGCTTCTTCGGCGATCGCCGCTGGAGCCTGCCCTACGATACGTTGGGGCCGCAGCAGTTCCGCGACGCTCTCAAGTGCCCCGTGTACCAGTGCGAGCTGAGCAATCGACATGAGTACCTGCCCAGCCTGGAGCTGTTCGATGCCATCGTCTACCATGTGGCGCAGCCCTTCCCGCTGATGCTGCCGCTGCCCGTGCTGCGCAGCCCGCACCAGGCGTACGTCTTTGCCCTGATGGAGCCGCCGGGCGAGACCAAGCACAGGCTGGGCGACGAGCAGCACTTCTATAATCTAACCATGACCTATCGCCTGGACTCGGACATCGTCTGGCCCTACGCCCATGTGGTGGACACTCTAACCGGAGCACGCGTAGCTCCCGCCCCTTTTCCGGCCTGGCGCACGCCCTCGCCCGTGGGCAACTGGAATGAGAGCGCCGTGGCGGGCCTCTGGCACACGAAGACCAAGATGGCCGCCTGGTTTGTGTCCCACTGCAAGACGCTGTCCGAGCGCGAGCAGCTGGCCGCCGCACTGCAGGAGCACATCCAGGTGGACATCTACGGCAAGTGCGGCACACTCAGGTGAGTACCAAAGGATCCAGTCGTGGCTCCAAACTCTAATCCCTTCCGCCTGCAGCTGTGCCCGCGACGATCCGCACTGCGGGGAGATGCTGGACACGGACTATATGTTTTACCTGGCCTTCGAGAACTCGCTGTGCGAGGACTACGTCACCGAGAAGCTCTACGACGCACTGCAGCGCCACATCGTGCCCGTCGTGTTCGGCGGCGCCAACTACAGCCGCTTCCTGCCGCCGCACTCGTACATCGACGCCAATCGCTTCGACGGCATCGAGCAGCTGGCGGCGCACTTGCGCTTCGTGGCTGCCGACAAGCAGGAGTACATCAGCTACTTCTGGTGGCGCCAGCACTACAAGCTCGAGACGGAGTCGCCCTTCTGCGAGCTCTGCGCGCGCCTCCACGAGCCCAGCTGGACGCACAAGAGCCAGAGCTACGGCGACATCGAGTCATGGTGGTTCAAAGGCTGTCGCCTCTCCTCTCACATACGCTTCGGAGCAGCGAAGCAATAGCGGGAGGCCCATGAGACTGAGCGGAATGCAACATTCCCAATGCCAGTGGTTAGAGTGAGACGGAGCATTGAGAACACCCAAACAATATTCCATAGAGGCAAGATATGGACTCGCATATACCTGCAGTCTGTACTTAAACCCAAATACTGATTAGCTTCAAGCTCCAAGCCCACCACACCCACACACACCCACACATACCTATATACCTCTGCTGCTGCTGCTGCTGCTGCTGCTGCTGCTGCCGCTAGGTGTGTTTTCCCATATGCAAAGTGCTGAGGTAAATTAGAGGCTTTATCTACTTATCATACTGTGCAGCTATAGACGACGGACGTGTGTATTCTGTATATCTATTTACGGCGCGCTTATCAATAGTTGTGACTAACGAAACTATATCGCGCCACTTGGTATCACCTGCTTATCACAATGCCAACTCAACCGCCTATGAATCAACGAAAGATAACAATATTTGACTATAGTATTCCTGCTCACATCTGTGTCTTCGACTCTACTTACTCTGTATTTGTGTTAATACTAAAACTAATTTTATTTACTTTCGCTAGACTTAGCACCTAAGTTATCCAATTTAAAGTTAATAGTCTTCAAATACCATTTATACGAAACTTATACAGATTTTATAACAAACTCAGCCCAAGATCTTGGCTTAACTCATACTCGGAGTTATACTAACTCCAGAAAATAGGCTTACTCTTGCTCTTTCTACAGCTAGTTTGGTCTGAGAGAAATTTGCTCAAGTAAAATTGAAAAGTTTTCGAAAATTTAGATTCGAGGAGGACAAGCTAAATTTATTGTGTATAAACCAGGAATTTAATTAAATAAAATTATATTTTGAAATCGATTTTGAAAGGATTTTTTATTATTAACTCAAAGCCTTTTGGCTATAAACTAAAGCTTGAAGCAAAGCTTTAACTACGGCAGCTAAATCCTAAAAATAAAGCTAAAGATCTTAGCCTAAATCAAGCTCGGAGCTATAGTAACTCCAGATAATAGTCTTACTCTTGCGCTTTCTACAGCTAATTTAGGCTGAGATAAATTCTCTCAAGTAAAATTGAAAAGTTTTTGAAATTTTAGCAGTATATTAAATATTAGCCAAATTTATTGTATGGAAATCAGAAATTTCATTAAATAAAATTGTATTTAAAACAGATTTTTTTTATATTAACTCAAAGCCTTTTGGAAACACATAACAAACTAAAGCTTGAAGCAAAGCTTTAACTAAAACAGCTAAATCCTAAAATAAAGCTAATTTTAAAGTTTTCATTTGAAATACCTTATCCCCTATACCTAGGTATAGATATGCGTTCTCTTCCATTTCACCGGCGTGCGAGAGCTTTTCAAATCAATCAAGTTTCAGCTGTCATTTCGCCTCAGGGCTGCAGAGCAGGTTTCAGGGTCTGTGGCGCGTGTCACGACGCGCGTGTCACGCGCCTGCGCCTCAACAAATGTCAAGTGTCAAAACTGATGAAAGCGTCAACAATGACAGGACTTGTTTTGTTTTTGCTTGTGCTCTCTCGCTCTCGCGCTCACTCCGTCTCTTTCTCTCGCATGCCCACACACTCGCTCGCTCTCTGTCTGCGAGAGTGAAAGCTTAAGTTGTTGTTAATAGAAGCTCGAAACCTTCAGGCTTATCGCGTCACAGCTTTCTGGCACAGCAGGAGCCCCACACACACACACACACACACAGGCAGAGCGTGCGACGTCAGCTGTGTGGGCAGTGTGTGTGTGGGGGGGCACGTGTCCTCGTGTATGTATATGTGCACGGTCTTTTTTGCGCGCAGCTTTTGCGCGAAAGCTTCTGCAGGACACCGCTGCGCTTGGCAAAAAGCACTTCCTATGAGTTTTCATGGCATGCTCATTCATTCTGCGCTAGATTTCCCGATAGTTCGAATCAGAGGTAAAAAGAAAGAAAATACAAGCGAGCCACAAATAAATTCCAGCTAAAAGCCCAACAGCAACAGCAAAGCTGCAAACAATCTGTCAAATATTATTAAACAAAGTTAAAAAGTTTTTTTTTAATTGTTCTTTAAAAGTGCGCTAGAGTGAGACGTAAGTTGCATAATTTTTAAACGACGAGCGGCCAGTGAGTGCGAGCGAGCGAGCGAGCGAGCGAGAGAGAGAGAGTGAGAAAGAGTGACAAAGACTGAGCTGAATTATTTTATATATTTTTTTACATATATATATATATATCTATATATATGTCTAACTTCATCAGTGAGTGCGATTGAAGTTGCGAAAAGGCAACAGAAACTCTGACTCGAAGCTAATGGGAGAAAAACTTTTTCATAACGTGTTTGACAAGTGAAAAGCAGCAGAAGAGGAAGCACATATAACGTGTAGCACGTAGGTGTGAGTGGGTGTGCGTGTGTGTGCGTGTGTGTAGTGTGCGTAGGCGCTTTATGGCAGCTATCTCTCTCTCTCTCTCGCTCGCTCTCTGTGCTTCAGTAGCCCACTCACACACACACACACACACACACACACACACACACACTCACACGCGTACACATTTTTCAGACCCCCTCTTTGAGTGCGTCTCACAGCCATCGATTTTTTTTTATTCTCGAGCTAGAGCAAAAACCCGAACAGCAACAACAACAAGTATACGAAAAAGTAGGTACTACTGCCCCCCATTTTCATTGACGTTTGTCCTGTTTTTTTGTCCGTACTTCTCACCCACATTGGCCCCGTCTAAATAGGAGGCGCCTTTTGCCTTATTTCGTAATGTTTTGAATGTAATTGCCCTGTTCTCGGCAGCTTTCTCCTCTTTTTCTGTGCATTGCATAAACGAATGCTGAAAATTAGCCCGGAAATCTATTTATTTTTCCCATACACCCTTGAGGCATACACTTCAAGAAAGAGCGTGGCGCTCAGCCAAAAGCTAACGGCATTGCAAGATCAGCAGATTAGCCAAAGCTTTAATGGAAATTTGCATAAAATTTGGGAGTATTATATAAATAAATTTGAGGATATGCAAAAGGTTTATAGTTGGGTTGGAGATGTAGATGCTTATGATGTAGTTTATCTAAATCTATAAATCTATGTTTGCATAATAGATGAATACGCATATATTTTGAGCAAACTATTTTTTTCTTGAGTCATATATATTTAGCCAGAAAATTTTTCAATTTTTTTATGTATTTTTTATAATTATTTTTTGAGATAAACTTAGCTTTGATGTCTGTCAAGTTAAATGTATTTTTTCCATTCAACCCATATTTCAGTGGGGTATCACAGAGTTATTATTCAGATATTCACTTATTTACAGTTCGATTGACTCATGTTGCATGCCGCATCAGAGCTTTTGTTGCATACATTTCAAGCGTTTCCCTTTTCAATGCCAATCTTTTTTGTCGAGTGTAAGACAAAGCTGTCAAAGTTGTTGTTGTTGCTTGGGGTGTGCTTGTTGTAGCTGCTGTGGTGAGTTGCGTGTGGTGTGGTGAAAAAGCTCTGCCAAGTGGCAAGTTCATCTGTAGGTACACAATTGTGTCAATCCGCTACTCAACAGAGTGCCTATGTGTGTGTGCGTGCGTGTGTGCGTGTGCGAATTGAGTTTTTCCATGCAACACTCGCAGTTGAAAAGCTAAATCAAGTGTTAAATGAAAACTGAACAGCTAATAAAACGTCCAGACGTTTCACACTAAGTTTCTCGCCAAATATTCTGGACATTGCGAGTTGCGGCGGTGAGTGCCAAACGTGTTCTCAAATAGCGAAATTCCCATTAGTCATAGATAGATTTTATATAGACATACATACATATACATATATGTATAGAGACTCTCACACACACACAAGTAGTTTGCTTGAACAAAACTCTGTATTCAATTTGCGTGCTTCCCATACTCTCCTGCTGGGATGCTGTATTCGTTGAAATTGTAGAATTCCCAGCTTACATAATGCCCGCGTCAGTAGGCCCCCCTCCTCGCCCTCGTTGCGTTAGATCCACATGCATTCACACACATATATGTGTGTGTATGTGTGTGTGTGATTAGTTTTACATACCTGATGGGCGTGTGCGCGTGTATTTGCAGACCGATCTCGATGTCTCCGCAATTAGATAATGCTTAAGTTACCAAAGGGCTTAAAAAAGAAAAAGAAGAAGTCAAAAAAGGACCAGGAACTCTTCACCGAAGAGGAGCTCGAACAGTACAAGCGCGAGCTCAAGGCCAAACAGGAGGCTGCCGCCAACAAATCGGACGCTGGCGAATCGGACGCAGCTTCAGACGTCGAGGGCGCAGCAGCCACATCCAGCCGGCAAGCCGCATCAGCAGCCACACACGCCGCAGGCTTCGCTTCCACAACTGACCACGAGCATCCACAGCAGCAGCAGCAGCAGCAGCAGCAGACCGCTGACGCTGGCGACGAAGAATGGGCCAAGTTTAAGGCGTTAACCTCCGGTGTCGATAACATATTACACAAGACACAGGACGAGCTCGATCGCATCAAGAAGGAGTCCTTCTACCAGCGCCTGCCCTCGGCAGCAGAGAAGAAGAAGCAAGAGGAAGAGGAGGCCGCCCGGCGCGAGGAAGAGAGACTCGAACGCGAACGCCAGCTTGCAGCCGAGCGTGAGGCGAACCGCGATAAGCTAGCGGAGGCCGTAGTCCAGCTATCCGACTCGGAGGACGAGCAGCAGGACGACGTCGATGACATCTTTGCCACCGACTACATTGAGGCAATCACCAGCGGTGAGGTTCAACTAGGCGTCGTACCCGATTCGCCAGTGCTCGAGTTCGACGACGGACCCGATCCCTTCGACACCGCCTACGCGGAGAAGATCATTGTTGGCGCCGACAAGGCCAAGGGCAACAAGAAGCTCGTCAGCCTTGGCGCAGCCGTTGAGGTCCTCTCGGGTCGTGTCGACCGCGAGCACGCGCTCGCCTTAGCCAATCCGAAGCGAAAACTACGCAAAGGCATACAGAATCTGCTGCTCAGCGAGAGTGTTGACGTAGCCGATACCGAAGTTGATCTCCTAAGTGCCGAGCCCCAGCACAATTTGCTTGACGACCTCGTCGATGACGTGCCCGAGTGCGTGGCGCCCATTGATCTAAGCGTTTCGCTGCACTTGCACTTGATCAAGCCCCAAAGAGTCGAAGAGGAGGACGAGGAGGGCGACAACGTACTAGGCCAGCTCAATCCGGATCTATCCGAATTTGATGCGCTCAAAGACGACGAGGACGACGAGTTTGCCGAACTAGCAGCCGAGTCTCTAACCAAAAAGGAGGAGGTTACCATAGTTAACCAGGTGGTGCTGCCGCCCGCGGAGCTACTCGCCGAAGCCGCAGCAGACGCCAGCTGGGCAGAGTTCGAGCCGGAGCCAGAAGAGGAAGCATCAGGTAGGATTTCGGATAAAATGTCTCGTAATAGCCTCATTTCCCATAGACTCTCTCTCTCTCTCACTAGTTAGACAAACAGTTTTTATTCCGAGTTACTTATGTCTTGCAACATATTTCCAGGAAAACCGAAACGACCGCCGCCGCCGGTTCGTCCAGCCAGCGGACCGCACATTGTACCCGGCGCGATCTACGTTAGCGACGACGAGGAGGACGCCAATCCGGACGACGATCCGTTCAACACCTACTACGCGGAGCAGGTGATCAAGAAGACAACTGTTCTCGAGGAGGACGACGACTTCGATCCGCGTGCCGAGGAGCCAGCCGACGCTTCGGCTTTCTTGGCAGCGCCTGGTCGCGATCTCTTGGCTGGCAGTGCCACCGACCTAAGCAAGGTTGTGCCTGCGCCTCTTGCGCCCACGCTAAGCGTCGACAATCAGGAGGAGGAGCGGGACTTCGATCCCTTCGATACATCGGCGGTCAACGCGATTGTGCAGCCCAAGGCCACAGAGCTGCGATTCCTGGAGCGGGAGCTGCTGAACGAGACAGGCTCGAGCCTAAAGCATTCGCTCAGCGATCCGGACTTTGATCCGCGTGCAGGCCAGCCCGACATAGTTCAGGAGGCGGTGCCAAGAGCGCAGATTGTTGCCCCGGAGCCGGACTTCGATAGTGCACGTCGCAAGTCCTCCCTGAGCCTTAATATACAGGGCAAGAGCGTGGGCTTTCTAGTGCCCTCCCAGGACTTGCTAGCCGCTGGTAATGACGGTGGCCTGGGTGCCAACAAGAAGCCGCTGACACCCTACTACCAGCCCATTCAGGAGCGCGAATCGGAGGATCCGTTCGACACGTCGTATGTGCCCGAGGCCAAGCTCAGCGACATTGAGCTGAAGCACATTGAGGCCGACTTGATTACAGAGCCCACATTAAAGCATAGTCTATCCGACCCGGACTTTAATCCACGCGCACCGCCAACGCCCGTGCCCGCCGAGGTGCTGCTGGCCGTCGAGGAGAATATCAACATCAAGGTACTGACGCCCGCCCAGGAGCGCCGACAGCTGCCAAGCAACCCACAGCTGAGCGAGGATCAGGAGCTCGATCCTTTCGACACCTCAATCGCAGCCGATCTAAGGCCAGGGCAGACGGAGCTTAAGCTGTTGGAGAACGAGCTGCTGCCGGAGAGCAACAAGCAGGCCGTCACCGGAGTTCTCGATACCCAGAGCGACGCACAGGAGCTGGGATTGGGCGATAAGGTGCTGACGCCGTCGCTGCCAAATCGCACAAGTCAGGAGCTACTGGAGCAGCAAGAGGACATCGATCCTTTCGACACTTCCATTGCGGAGAATCTAGCACCGGGCGAAACGGAGATCAAACTACTCGAGAGTGAGCTCATCGAGCGCTAGGGTCTGGAAAGCAAATACAAACAGAAATCATGGCCAATCCGTTTCTAATGGACGATGACCTGGACGGTGGCGATGTGGCCGTCAATCCGTTCCTGGTGCAGACTGAGCCGGAAGCGGGTGAGTCGGAGAATCCATTTGGCGAGGCGGCTTCCAATCCCTTTGCCTTTGGTGGCGATGAGCTGGAGACGGAGGCGGAGCCCGTAGCTGACATTGATCCAGCCATGAGCTTCTTTGGCACCACCATCGAGGCCGAGGATGATGCGCTTAGCCTGAAGTCTGCCGCCGAGGAGGATGACGAGGGCAAGAAGGCTGGTGCGCCCCCGCCACGCCCACAGCCGCCACAAAGCACGCAGGATCTGATACACACCGTCTCCAGTCAGCTGGACGAGACGAGCTCGGAGCTGTTGGGCCGCATACCGGCCACCCGCTCACCCAGTCCCGTGTCCATGCGTGACCTACACTCGCCCAGTCCAACGCCCGACTCCGGTCTGGCCGATCTGCTCGACGTGGACGTGTCGGACAGCGGCTCGAGCGCTCATAATCAAGCCATTGAGGCGGATCTCATGGGCGGCAGCAACGGTGCAGTTCCGGCAGCTCCATCGCCGCTCGACAATCCCTTCGGTGTGCCAACGGCGGTGCCCAACCTGCAGGGGATGGCGCCCATGCCCTCGCCGGCCAAGCAACAGCCACCGCGCCCGCCACCTCCTCGTCCGGTGCCACCACGGCCAACGCCTCCAGCCCACATGCAGGGGCATGGCCAACAGCAGCCGGTGCCGCCGCAGCGCCCGCCGCCCCCATCGGCGCAGCCGGCAGCCGACGCCGACGATCTGCTGGACATGTTCGGTAGCACCAGCAGCAAGCCGGCCAAGCCGCCACCACCCAAGACCAAGGAGGACATACTTAGTCTGTTTGAGCAGCCTGCAGCAGCGCCAGCGCCGGCCCCCAAGCCGGATTTGCTCAATGACGATCTGCCGGACACGCAGTCGCGCGATGAGCCCATATTCAGCTCGATGCTGATTCGACCCGACGACAGCACCCATGACATTACCTCACAGCCACAGTCGGCCACCCTGGCTCACATAGCGGCTCCGCAGGAAACTCCACAGAGGCAGCGGGCACCTACGCCGGATATTGAGATTACCACAGTGGAGGATTTGCCACGGTCGGATGATGAGGACGAGCCGGAGCCGGCGCCAGTTGAGCACCCAAAGCCAACGTCTGAAGAAGAACCGGAGCCCGAGCGCCAGGCCGAGCCGGAACCAGAACCGGAACCGGAGCCAGAGCCAGCACAGCCGCTGTTTGAGCCGGAGCCGGAGATCGAACAGCCCGTTCTCATTGAATCGGATCATAGTCCACCCACGGAGTCGCCGGCCACAGCACAGGCCGTGCCAGAGACTATCATGGAGCTGGGCAGCGATGAGCCCGAGCAAATGGACACTGGCCTGGACTTCCCTGGGCTGGCCAGCGGTCAGCTGTCTGCCAATCCCTTTGCCAGCCCAGAGGAAGAAGATGACTTAAGTTTTCAGCCTCCGGCCGTGGTCAGCAACATCTTCGCCGTGGACGAGCCCGAAGTGCAGATGCCGCCCGAGGTGCAGCCCCGTGCGATGCCACCAGCTCCGCCTCCAGCTGCCAGCTATGCGAGCAACATCTTCGCAGCTGAGCCTGACGAGTTCGATGCATTCTCGGCCAAATTTGACTCGGTGAAGAAGGACAACATCAGCATACTGGATGGCTTCGGCGGCGGCGGAGGATCAGGCGCCATAACACCCACGGGCGGAGATGGTAAGTGAAGGGAATGCTACAGGAAGGGCTTTGATATAATTCTTGCTTGCTTGCAGCTTGGGGCGATAGCGCCTTCGGCTCGGCCACGACAACGGCGAATGCCTTTGGCGAAGTCAACTCAACGGACGACGGGTTCGGCAACGAGGACGATGACTTCTATGCCATGCAGGCGCCTGCACGTGCCGACTCGGTGGAGTCTGTGGACAAGGAGTTCAGCGTGGTCATCCGACCCAAGGCGGAGGGCTCCTCGGGCGTCGCACCGCAGCTGGCGCCACCACCGCCGCCGACGCGTACAGCGGTGCAGTCAGCCACGTCGCCGCCGGCGGTTAACCCGTTCGAGGACGTTAGCGGCTTCCCGGCACCGCCAGCCACAGACAGCAGCATAAAGCGCACAGACTCGCAGGATACGCCACAGACGCCTCTGTATGACGAGGACGTGTCGCAGCCGCTGGAGGAGTTCCCGCGGCTCAACTACGTCGGCCCCGGCTGGGAGATGCAGCTGCGACAGCCCAACAAGAAGAAGATCACGGGCCAGCGCTTCTGGAAGAAGATCTTCGTGCGGCTGGTGGTGCAGAACGATGTCCCAGTGGTGCAGCTGCTCAATCAGGCTGGCGACAAGCAGCCGTTCCAGGAGCTGCCCCTGCAGCCCTCCTACTCGGTCTCGGAGATCGGCGCCCAGCAATACGATCAGTTCGGCAAAATCTTTACCATGAAGCTACAGTATATATTCTACAAGGAGCGCCCGGGCGTGCGACCCGGCCAGGTGACCAAGGCGGAGCGCATCACCAACAAGCTGACCAAGTTCGCACAATACGCCATCGCTGGCGACTACGAGGGCGTCAAGGAGTTCGGCAGCGACCTCAAGAAGCTGGGCCTGCCCGTCGAGCATGCGCCCCAATCATCGCAGCTCTTCAAGATCGGCACCATGAACTACGAGGACATGAAGCAGTTCTCCGTGTGCATCGAGGAGGCGCTCTTCAAGTTGCCGGCGCTGCGCGAGCGCGCGCTCACCTACAAAATGGAGGAGGTCCAGGTGACTGCCGTGGATGAGATAACCGTCGAGCAGGACTACGAGGGCAAGATACTGAAGCAGATCGCACGCGTACGCCTCTTCTTCCTGGCCTTCCTCACCGGCATGCCCACCATAGAGCTGGGCGTCAACGACATGTGGCGCCAGGGCAAGGAGGTGGTCGGACGGCACGACATCATACCCGTGGCCACCGAGGAGTGGATTCGCCTGGAAGCTGTCGAGTTCCACAGCGTGGTCAACCAGCAGGAATACGAACGCACACGCACTATCAAGTATGTCCCGAGTACCTAGATCTAAGATCAACGATTAACCCCTTTGCCCGCCCAGATTTCAGCCGCCAGATGCCAACTACATTGAACTGCTGCGCTTCCGTGTGCGTCCGCCCAAGAATCGCGAACTTCCGCTGCAGCTGAAGGCCATCTGGTGCGTGACCGGCAACAAGGTTGAGCTGCGCGCCGACATCCTTGTCCCAGGTTTCACCTCGCGCAAGCTGGGTCAGATTCCCTGCGAGGATGTCTCCGTGCGCTTCCCTATACCCGAGTGCTGGATTTACCTGTTCCGCGTGGAGAAACACTTCAGGTGCGTACCACAGGCAGAACTCCAGTTCGATTTAGCTCCCAACTAAGCTTTGCTCTCCCAGATATGGCTCAGTCAAGTCGGCTCACCGACGCACTGGCAAGATCAAGGGCATCGAGCGCATACTGGGCGCCGTGGACACGCTGCAGGAGTCGCTCATTGAGGTCACCTCTGGCCAGGCCAAGTACGAGCACCATCATCGTGCCATCGTCTGGCGCTGCCCGCGTCTACCCAAGGAGGGTCAAGGTAAGTAGGGCTTCACTTACCTCCCGTTGCTTCCTGCTCAGCACTGGCATGCTCGTTCCGCAGGCGCGTATACCACGCATCAGCTGGTCTGTCGCATGGCACTCACGTCGTACGATCAAATACCCAGCGAATTGGCGCCATACGCATTCGTGGAATTCACAATGCCCGCCACGCAGGTCTCGCATACCACCGTGCGCTCCGTGAGCGTGCAGGACTCCGACGCCGACGAGCCGCCCGAGAAGTACGTCCGCTATCTCGCACGGCACGAGTACAAGTGAGTAAAAGTCGAGCTTGAGGTCAGCGGGACAGCTTAATTATATTGTTTATCTCTCTGCGTTTCAGAGTTGGCATCGAGACCACGCACGGCGAGTCCACGAATGCGTATCTGGCGGCAACGCGACCCATACGGGAGGAGCCCGCCGCCGTGGCCGCCAAGCCGGCTGCCTCCCCGGTGCCACCCAGCGACTCGGACTCGGACTCCAACTAAGCACTTGTTGAGCACCCAGCGAGACACACACCACAGCACTCCAGCCTCAACATCCGGTATTTGGTTATCTTTCGTGTTCCCATCGTATGATAATTTGGTTTGAGATGCTCCCAGTGGACCCGATTGAGTCAATCGAGTGCACTGCGAGCAGCTCGACTATATGTAATAATGATTAGTTGACAATAAATACAGGAAAGCGTGCGGAGCAGCCAAGGAAATATCAAGAACAGACGGATGGATCGATGGAATGGCATTGAGCATGCACAGACGCAGAGGGAGAGGCAGAGGCAGAGTCAGAGGCAGAGGCATGGCTGTGTGCGAGTCCTGTTGAGTCTTCGGCTCTCTAGCCACAAGCACCCACAAGGCCCATACTAACCATTATGCTAACCCATATATATTATATGTAATATCCAACTCAAATATTGAATTATGTTAACCAATCGACCAAACGAGCGAGGCGATGCCGGATCGCATCGTGCGTAAAGTCAATCCACACATATGCATAGGAATAATGGTTAAACATACAACTAAAAACAAAACATTTACATATATACATATATATACATAAATATATATATATACATATGCATACATACATATATACAGCAATGAAAGTTCATAGTTATAACCTATAAACAGATGTTACATAAATATATATATACATATACTTTAAGCGCAAGTGACAAAAATTGAGAAATGAAAAGCAATTTCGCAAAACATCGTTCAACTATTATTTAAGATTACGTTGAAGATGTTCATCCGATTGACGCCAGCATCCCGTTCATCATCTACTATATAATACTGTTAATCTAGTTGTCCGTCAAGCAGATCGCAGCCGGCAAGGATATCAATACGGATCGCGTGACGGGCGAACGCACACACAACTATAAACACACTCACTCACACTCACACACACATACCAGAGCTCTACACTGAAAGAAAAACTATACAATTTTAGAAGAAGCTACGTTTAACTAGATATGTTACCGCCTAGAAGACCAGCTGAATTTACCGGATCATTTGAATGCAGCAAGGAGACGCGTTAGTGTTGGAAAAGCACTGCGGCCAGCCTGCAACACTGGCGGATGGCGGCTCCGCGCGTTCAACTGAAGCGCATCAAATCGAAGAACTAACCACAAACTGCAACTGTAACTGTAAAACTATCCATACTATACTTAAAGATCAGAGCAAAAATAAACTAAGCTTTATGTAACAAATTAATTTACAATTTATATATACGTATATATATATATATATATATCTATATATTAATTCAATTCAATTTAACTTCAAGCAAAACGGAAATGCATATTCAAAATGTTATTGTTGTGAATCAAACTAAATTATATATTCAACCAAATAGATAAATAACTAAAAAGAAAAGTATATAAAAAACAAATGAATTAATTATCGAACGATGGAGGAGGGAATAAAGAAACATTAACTAAATGCATATGGTAAAAGCATCTTTGTTAAACCAAAAACCAAAAAGAAATACATATAAAAAACAAAAAAAAAAAAAAAAAAACAAACAAAACATAAATAAATATATATACATGCATACAAGAAGATATATACATACATGCATATTACAAATTAATTGAGTTTAATAGCTGAAATTGCAAAATAGATTTGTTAATTTAGTGTTTAACGAATATACACATACTCGAACTCCAAGTGGTCCATTTTCAGTTACTTCTCGAATCCCGGACACCCAAATCTTCTAGACTCAATTTCCCGGTTCCCGCAGCACACACACACACACACACAGACAGACAGACAGACACACGACTCTCAATGGACATATTCAAATCATGCTACATAAATATAGCTATATATATATATATTCATATATATATATGCAAATATATTCTAATATTAATTAATGCCCCCTAATATATGTATATTGTGAGTCCCTAGGAATTATGTATTGTATGTTATTTGATTTAAATACGTTTAAAATTATATATATATATATATTCATTATACATATATATGTGTGTGTATAACTGATGTGTACCATAAAACAAAGATGAATCCATTGATCGCAAGTAGAGCACACCCGAGTCCCCCACATAACCCCCCCAGTCCCCGCTCCCTTCAGCCCTCTGAGAGACAAGTTTCACGTGTTATATATATTAAATATACATATACATAAATGGTATTATCTGATGAACTAAATACAATATAATGATTATATGACAAGTACCGACGCGACAAGCAGCATGGTGGAAAATTAACTAGTCAAATGAGAAAATAAATATTGAGAAACCTTCAAAAATTTACGAAACGTGTTTCTTTTCAATTTCAGCGGCAGTCTAAGTATAATTTATAAGGATTTGCCAGCGAGTGTGTGTGTGTGTGCAAGCCTTTGCCGCAGCTTTAAGCCATTTATCATGCGGCTGGCCCTTAAGCCCGGCCAAATCTAGCCAGCGTCTGCGTCTAATGCAATCAGTGCACATGTGCACAGATTTACCACTCGAAATCCTTCTGAGATATATTATGCTCAACTTTCCTCCAAATGCTGGCCAACGGCAATGGCTGCTCCGCCCGCCGCCCGCCGCCCGCCGCCCGCCGCCTGCCGCAAAACTTCAAAGTTGGTCGTGGGGCGGCGCTTTGTGGACTGTTTTGCGGCTGTCTGTGCTGAATGCTAATCATCTCTCAGTCTGTTTACTCGCTGCAGGCGTACGCAAACGAAACGCAAACGCAAACTTCCCAAATTATCTACAACAAATTTGTCAGTTGACCAACTGCTGAATGACACGGCGTATGAGTAATATTTAGCTCAAGCATACACTCCGACTGGGTCAGAGCTGCCAGTCGGATAAGTCGGAAACGGAAATAGCCCTCTCACTCTCTCTCTCTCTCTCTCTCTCTCTCTGAAAACTCTAAGTCTGAACATAAATTTGGGTAAATTCTGACTGAGGCTTAGGCCTTGCCAGCTTCTCCTGCGATACTCTCATGTACCGCAGACACCTCATTCAATTATAAAGTACTTAGCCATGTTTACAGATTTCATTATCGGTGTATAACAATAATCCTTTAATTTGAGCAGCTTTAACAACGCCTTGAGGCCTGTCAAGGCGCACGTGATGAAAGTCCTGCTGTCAGGCTAGCTGACAGCCAACTCGTGCCAGCCGAGTGTGCCGGGGCGGCAAATATTCGAGTGTTATGAGCTCGGCCAGCCAGCGGACTGACATAACCGAGTTAGCCACTGGCCAAAGCCCGGCCCACTCATGCATATACCTCAGCCCCATATTGAATACGCGTCGCTCGGGCTCACTACTCAATTTTGGGCACTTCAATCTGTCTACAAAAACGTGCGCCCTCTCGTTTCCCAGCGGCGAGCTGACTGACAAACAAACAAGTCACGATTGAATCAATAAATGACTTGAATAAGTGACACAAGCTGCCGCCGACAACGCAATGAAGATGTTTACAAATATGAGATTTTGACATCTGGCCACAGCCAGCCGAATCCACATTCAATATATTCAATAATCATCTACCAGAGATTGACTGACGTTGGTCCGAGGGCGCGCTCAGCAGCCAAACTCAATTGAGTCGGAGCTGAAGGCACGGAAATGTACAGACTGTATAGAGTCTCTGCTATATATTATGTGCTTGGCTTTGATATCACAGGCCTTAAGCAAGAATAAATATGAACTCAAATGAGTTTAGTTGCAGCTGCGTCGGCCGTTTTAAGGCCGCTTTAAATTTCGACGTTTGTTTTCGCCGATTCGCAGCTGAAATTTACATTTTTATTGCCTTGAAACATTGCCAATTGCAGTTGTTTCTGGTAGCGGCAGCGGCAGCGGCAGCGGCAGCGGATGTGCCTATCATAAACTGGCTGGAAACAACAAAGCCGAATTCCTGTTCCTCAGTTGGCAGCTGACTAAAACTAATTACTGGCGCGCCACAGAAATAAATTCCATTGCGCATTAAATTCGAATCAATCATGCGACTTCCTGCGCCCGGGACACTGTCAACATTTGCAAATCTGATGTGCGCCGGCAAAGGTGCAAAGGGACCAAAGCGTTTCTGGCAACAAAGTCGTCCGACTTGCTGCTGCTCCGGGCATGGCCGAGTTTATGCGCAACAATGTGTGCAGCACTCATGATGCGATTTGCCGATTTTTACGGCCGCCATAACAACGCAAAGTGGTTCCGGGCAACTCACCGGCAAAGTCCCGCCCCGTCTCGCATTACCTGTCAGGCCATAAAATCCATACGAGCCGGGCTGAACGCATAAAGCGTCCAAATAGCCTAAGGAGCCTCAGCCCGACTGCGATTGTGGCCCCCGACGACTTGGCCAGATGCGCGCATAATTATGCAGTACCAAAGGACGACGCATTTTGCAAAATGGCTGCCCAACAGCAGCAGCAGCGGCAGCAGCAGCGGCAGCAGCGGCAGCGGCAGCGATGCCCCCCGCCCGGCTCGATAAGGCAAGCTGCGTTTGACGCCTTCGAGGGTCAGGGCAAATGCAAATGGCGCGTGTTCCTGCACCATTTGCTTGTATCCTTTACAGTTGCTGCTGCTGCCAGCACATGTTCTTAGCATCTACACACACACATGTGCAGGACTGCATAATTTGTAGCATATTCCTTCGTGAACAGCTAAAAGGGTCTGCGTTGTCGTCTGAACAGCATCTTCTGTGCAATATCAAACGAATTAGCATAAAAAACTGCAAATTTGAATTATAGCCGGCAGTAACAGCTGCCCCAGCTGCCTCCAATCAACTGCTTGGCCTTCACCTCGCTTTAAATGCCATAAATTGGAGCCGGCCCGAGTCGAGGCGCACCAAGGTGTTGGTCAGTCAAAAGTCGAGCCTGGAGCATAATGGTCCTTATACGATATAAGGTGAAGCAAACTATATAGTCATTAGCTTTTGAGTTGGAGCTGGGTTTGGGTTGGATTTCTATATATATTGCAGAGAGCTAGATCTGGCTTATATATGTTATGTATAAAGTAGATCTTATAGCTAAGGCTGTAATCAAAGATTAGGTCAGAGCTGGAATAATGTTTTCTGTTATAGACTGTTATATAAGTTATACGGCTACACTGTTCTAAATCTAATCTAAATCATCTACTCTCTCTCTCTCTCTCCTCTCTTCTTAAAATCCGTCTCCCTACAAAGCTGCCGCCTCAAGCCATAGGCAGCAGCTCCCAATTGGGGCATAGTTGCTTATATTAACAGGTAAACATAGGCACAGTCACTCACCTGTCTGCCCTGCCTCGGCCATCACACTGATAGCACATAAAAGAGTCTATATATAGAGGGAATCTGCACAGCTTTCAGTTACAGCAAAACAACAAAGAAAAGATTTCATCTGGCATCTGGACACTTCTTTTTGGCAACAGCCTGACCGTGCGCTATGCACACCCGAGTGAAATATGATGTTTAAACAGTCTGGGCCAATTTGCATGTGCAAATGTAACTGGAAATGCGCATAGATAGATGCTCGCATATATTGAACTATGCCCAGTGGCGGCTAAGTAAGCATAACTTATGATATGTGGATGAAGCCTTGCAGACAACTATGCAGCTGTGTGTGTGTGTGTGGGTGGGTGGGAGGTGGGTAGGTAGGTGGGCCGTGCGCTTGATGCGCCTAATAGAGCCGTGTTTGCCTCAACTTTTGCAGGCGCACAGGCTGCCTTCGCTTTGGATGGGCCACTTGACAGGCGGGCGCTTCTCTCCCTCTCCCTCCCTCTCCCCCTCTCCCTCTCTCTCTTCAAATACGTAATCAGTGAAATTTTCATGCACATTTTTCTTTCGTTTTTCTGAGCAAACAAACTGAGCTTTGAGCTGACGCTCAACTTGAAATACGTTTCCCAATTTCCATAAACACGTGTGCAAATAACACGTGTGCTCCAGCTCCAGCATCATTTGGCGGCTGGCGCAGAACCAGCCGAAGGGGTGCCCATGTATAGGGGCTGGCTGAGTGCACCCTCGACATTAGCTAACTATTGCCGGCATTTGATTGAAGGCGTACTACGTCGGGTCTACGGCATTCTTATTTGAGTTTCGCCGATGTCAAATGCGCCTCAAATTGATTTTTATTTATATTTCAAAGGAAACTTTTCTGCAGCTGTTCAGCTTTTGTTTTTTATTTTATTTTTTATTGTTTATTTTTTTTTTTTTCAATTCTCATCATGTGTGCAGCTGCGACAAAGTTGGTCCACGCACCTTACACTCGAGCCTCTCTAGCCCATGCTTTGCATGTAGCTCGCGCCTTGTACACGTTTGCCCTGTTTATGGAATCGCCATTAAGCCATTAAATACAAATCGACCTGCAAATCGACCATCTGTTCTGGCCCCAAAACAGCCAAGACTGGCTGTCGTGGCACTTTCTGGATCCGCCTATTAAAGATATATGAGCTCCATGAACTCCACCTACGTCGGCACGTACGGACTGCGCGAATCAATAAACTATTCATAAATACTAAATATTGAATTTGGGTTTCTATCCACCTAATCGTCGCATATAAAAATAGATAATGATAGTTTTCCAAGTGTTAAATATTTGAGTTCCCAATGACATTGGCTGCGAATCGAGTTGACTCATAGTTAGTGTTGGCAAGCACTGAATATGAGGAGTAAACAGTGTTGGCAAGCACTGAATATGAAGAGTAAACAGTGTTGGCAAGCACTGAATATGAGGAGTAAACAGTGTTGGCCAATACTCAATATGAATAGTAACAGTGTTGGCTAACGATACACAACTGTGTTGGCTAGCAGAATGTTATATTCTCGCTAAAGCTCACTCTCTATTTCTCTCTCTCAATCTTTGTCTTTCTCTATTCCTCTCACTCATCTCTCTCTCTCTCTCATCTATATCTCTAGCTAGATCTCTCTTTCTCTATATATAGATCTCTCTCTTCTTCTCTCTTCTTCAACTTCTCTCTCTCCCTTACTGCTCTCCTAGCAATCAGTGTTGGCTAACGATACAAAACTGCGTTGGCTAGTAGAATGTTTCATTCTCTCGCTTAATCTTTGTCTATCTCTCTCTCTCACTATCATCTCTCTCGCTCTATCTCTAGGTATCTCTTTCACTATATATATCCCTCTCTGCCCTCTCTTCCCCTCACTCCCTCTCACTCTCTCTCTCTCTCTCATTAATCTCGCTCTATCTCTATATCGCTCTTTCACTATATATATCTCTCCCTCTCTCTTCTTCAACTTCTCTCTCTCCCTTACTGCTCTCCTAGCAATCAGTGTTGGCTAACGATACACAACTGTGTTGGCTAGCAGAATGTTTTATTCTCTCTAAAGCTCACTCTCTATTTCTCTCTAAATCTTTGTCTTTCTCTCTTCCTCTCACTCATCTCTCTCTCTCCCTCATCTATATCTCTCGCTAGATCTCTCTTTCTCTATATATAGATCTCTCTCTTCCTCTCTCTTCTTCAACTTCTCTCTCTCCCTTTCTGCTCGCTTAGCAATCAGTGTTGGCTAACGATACAAAACTGCGTTGGCTAGCAGAATGTTTCATTCTCTCGCTCAATCTTTGTCTATCTCTCTCTCACTATCATCTCTCTCGCTCTATCTCTAGGTATCTCTTTCACTATATATATCCCTCTCTGCCCTCTCTTCCCCTCACTCCCTCTCACTCTCTCTCTCAGCCCGCCTACGACTACATAAAATCGTTTTCACTATCTGAAAAGCTGACTGCGGTCTAGACTCCACGCTTGATCTGCTCACAAAGCGAGGCAGAGTTGATGTCTTATGTAATTGTTACAGCTGCTGGTAATCCGAGAGCTCAACGCAGTTGTAAATCGATGCAATTGTGCCATGGGCGTCGCAGTGGGGGACAGCTATGCATCGAGTGGGTGTGGGCGGCGCCAGTGGCTGGCGCTGATCTGTGAACGCTGAGGCTTTCATGCGGCTTAGCGAACAGGCGAAGCCGCATTCAGATGACAGCCGTTGGCATGGAACGTTGGCAGAATCGTGTGGCTGTGGTGACTGGCGCCAGTTCGGGCATTGGCGCTGTCCTCAGCAGGCAGCTGGTTGCAGCGGGCGTCATCGTGGTGGCGCTGGCTCGGCGCTTGGATAAACTGGAGCAGCTGCTGGAGCAGCTGCCCGCTGCGCAGCGCTGCCGGCTGCACATCAGGCAATGCGACGTGACGAGCGTGGAGTCAGTGGACGGCGCCTTCAGCTGGATCGACGCCCAGCTGGGCGGCGCGGACATGCTGATCAATAACGCTGGCAAGCTGTCAGGTGGCCAGCTGGTGACCATGTCGCTGGACACCGTCCAGCAAGTGCTGCAGACCAACGTCATGGGCGTCGTCTACTGCACGCAGCGCACATTCCAGTCGCTGCGCAGGCGCAAGGCGCCTGGCCATGTGGTGCTCATCAACAGCATTGTGGGCCACTATCTGTTCAACCCGCTGCCCGGCAGCCTGCAGGAGCTGAACATGTATCCGGCCACGAAGCACGCTCTAACCGCCATGACGGAGCTGCTGCGTCAGGAGTTTCGCGACCTCAAGACCCACATCAAGGTCACGGTGAGTAGTCCGTTAGGAGTTTCTATATACTCTACTCAGCTCAGTGTTTGCCCTATGTATAGAGCATTAGCCCCGGTCTGGTGGACACGGACCTGGTGCCACAGGCCTACAAGCGTCTGCCCATGCTGCAGCCCGAGGATGTGGCCAATGCCATCATGTACGCCCTGGCCACGCCGCCTCACGTCCAGGTGCACGAGCTGACCATCAAGCCCATGGGTGAACCCTTTTAAGCAAAGGGATTGAGCAAGAAATTTATACAAATATATTTCAAGAATTATAAGTCGAAAAGCATTATGGAATGATACATAAATAGTATAGAAAGCTTACCTTCATTAATTAACACCGCCTACTACGTCCAGTCCCTGAACTCCTAACCGAAATTCAAATTTTGTATAATCCCAGCAGGCCGAGCGGTAAAATTCGAGCTCTGGATCGAGTGCCTCATGGCCTAGCTCCATATGTTCATTATATTTCGTTTCTTCAGCCATTCAACAGCTCCGGGAGAAATTTAAAATTGTTGAATTTTATATTTTATATTTTCACACACATTCAAAGATTTGAAATTGTCGAAAACGAAAACGAAATTAATATTTTGATTTTTATACACACAATGGGCGCTGGTCGATCGAAACTTGAGCTGAGCTCGGAAGAGTCAATACGTGCTTATCACAACTTCTTCCAGCATTTCAAGAACACCCAATACTATCACACGGATGGCGAGGCTATGCAAAGCGCCTTGATTTGTTGGTCCGCAATGCCCACCGAGCAGAAGAGCCAATACCTGGTGAGTATTGAGTGGCCACGTCTCTGCCGACGCATCGGGTTAAGAGTCTTGAGTCGTTCGTCTAGACTTTGCCGGGCCCGGCTCGTGCAGATATCAAAACGGAGACTGCGCCCGACAGCCCACCAGAGTGCGCCGAGATAGATCCTCCGCCAGTGAAACCGGGAAAGCGAACCAGGTCGAAGCGGAAGCTTAAGCCAAAGTCGAAGCCCACAGCAAAGGCGACCACAGCCGTCGCCAAGTCGTTGATGGTTGACAGGAAATTGCACAAGGCCATGAACTCGACCACCAAAGGAAAGGTCCAGAAGCCACTATGCTGCAAGAAGAAAGCCTTTCGTGCCTTTATACGCGAATTTCAAAGCCAAAACAAAGATCTAGACAGGGAGGCGGCCGCCGAGCTGGGCGCGAAGGCGTGGTGTCTACTCCAAAAAAAGCGGAGAGAGCTGCTTAAGAAACCAGTATGTTCCCATCCAGCAGGGTTTGACAGTAACAACATTCTCCCCCCTCCCTTGCCCCCCTCACAGGTTTCCGAAGACGACGAACTCACTAAATCCGATGATTCACCAGAGCCCCAAGGGTTTTCCTCTGACCAGCAATAGCTTCAATTATTTTGTATTTTGGCATATACACATATACACACACATTCACACATACATACACATAGCTAGTCCAGCATAATACTGAAATTCACATATGTTTAAATTAAAAATGTTAAAGATGCTCAACAATCCAGAATTGTTAAATTGCAATGAAGCCACGGCCTAAAGAATTCCGGCAAGACCATCTCACAGAAGGTTATCCGCCGGGTCTGAGCCCGGCGAGTGCCTCACACCCTGCTGCTCTGTCTTCTCCTCGTCCGCTTCAGAGAACAAAATGCGTGAAAATAATACAAAATTCAGAATCAGTTCACTTTTGCTCGAGACGAACACGCTTTGCCTTGCCCATGGCCTTGAGGCGGTCCAAACACGAATCACAGCTGGCCCAATGTGACTTTCAGGTATTGTGGCCCACATTGGCCTGTTGAAACGTCCATGGTCTGCCACCAAAATGTTCGTCTGGCCACGGCAACCTCCAGAATACTTTCCCGATAATATTTTGCATTTACCTTGAGGCCAGGCTCGCTGAGAACGAAGTTAGTTACGCTCCGAGTGCCATGTTTATCTAGAGTCTAGCTTAGATGAGTCTTTAGCCAGGCTTCGGAGCTCAGCTCTAAGCTCGCTCTGCTGATCTGCAAGATATGACAGACATACAGTCGCTGATAGGCATATATATATATTCATAATGATAGCAGCAGACGTCACTTGCAGCTATCGAGATCAGAGCTGGGCACCCGCAGAAGCCATTCAAGCCAAATAGACACGTGCTGGGCTCTGTGGAGGTTCTAATTTAAAAAAGAGTCACAAAATATTTATGAACTGGTCAAAATGCGTAATTGTCCCGCTGAGCAAGTGACAAACTGGCGAATTGAGCGGCGGCCACTTAATTATTCAACCACGAAAATGGGCGTGAAGCGGGCGCAACAACTATTTAAAATTCAATTGCGAACTTGGGCGAGTGCGGGCTGGGCGAGCCCAATATATAAAGGCTGCGAGGCGGACAAGACTCAGTTGCCAAATAGCTCCGTTCAGCGGCGCACAGGGAAAGAAGTCGAAAGCAAGCCCAAGTCTCATATAATCGCAGAGTCAAGCATGGAGCGCTGGCTGAATCGTGTGGCTGTCGTGACCGGCGCCAGCTCGGGCATTGGCGCTGCTCTGGCCAAGGAGCTGGTGCGTGCCGGAGTCATTGTGGTTGGGCTGGCGCGGCGCGTGGAGCGCGTCGAGGCGCTCAAGGAGGAGCTGCCCGACGAGCTGCAGTCGCATCTGCACGCGGTCAAGTGCGATGTGGGCGAAGAGGCGTCCGTGGCGGAGGCCTTTGACTGGATCGAGGCTGAGCTGGGCGGCATTGATATACTGGTGAACAACGCCGGCTTGCTCTACTCCGGCCAGCTGTTGACCATGCCGCTGGACCAGCTGCAGCATGTGCTGCAGGTGAACCTGATGGGCGTGGTCTACTGCACCCAGCGCGCCTTTCGCTCCATGCAGCAGCGCGACGTGGCCGGCCATGTGGTGCTGATCAACAGCCTCACCGGGCACCACATAATCCATCCGCCGAGCGAGGCGCTGCAGACCCTCAACATGTATCCGGTCACGAAGCACGGCATCAGCGCCCTGCTGGAGATCATGCGCCAGGAGATGAGCGGCCTCAAGACGCAGATTAAAGTAACGGTGCGTAACGATGCCCTCTGGCCACTGTCCCCTGTCCCCTGTCCACTGTCCACTGTCCACTCTCCATTTTGATTATTGCAGAGCATCAGTCCGGGCGTGACACGCACCGAGATCCTGCCCGGCGACTACAATATTCTGCCCATGCTGCAGCCGGAGGACATTGCGGCGGGCATCATGTACGCCCTGGCCACGCCGCCCCACGTGCAGGTGCATCAGCTGACCATCAAGCCGATGGGCGAGCCCTTCTAAGCCCCGCAGCTGTTCAATAAAGAGAAATCAGCTCGGCCCCGCTGAGGCGGACAGGTGGCCCAGCTGCCTTGTCTCTGCAAGATTGTGCGCTTTATTTGAAAATAAGTTTGACTCGAGACTGCGGTGGCCTGGGTGTGGCACTTCCGGCATGCAGCTAGCTATGCCGAAATACGAAAATAAGTTAACATTAGCTTGACATGCCGGCGCAGCACCCCGCAGCCGGAACAGGTGCTGTTCCCAGCCGTTTCCGTGTCCCTAGCTGCTGCTGCTGCACTGCCGGCGTCTGTCAATATTGAAAGCGTGCGCATTTGACATAAAATGTAATATAGTCACAGCCCGCACACACACACACACACACACACACAGCGAGACTGACAAACCTGCAGCAGCAGCAGCTTCGTTCGTTTTATGCAAAACAGCCAAGACGAAGACTGCGACTGAGCTGCTCCTACTCTGCATACGCCGTGTATTCTGGTGGTCCAATCAGCTCGTATCTGTGGCACCGCAGTCATTGGGACTTATTTGTTTATTAGAATCTCAGGGCATTTCAGTAGCTGCTGACCCGAAGAACCATTTAGCTGGCTCAGCTATGGCTTAGAGCTCCGCTAAGGCTACCTATAGCTGGCCTTATACGCATATATCATGCATAGCTGATAGTTGCTCGATTGCTGCCTTTGCAGTGTATTTCAGCTTTTGCATTTCGGTTCAGACTTTGAGCCTTGCTCACGTGGCTGCTGAAGTTAGCTGCATGCCAGACTTTCGAAATGCCGACGCTCCAAGCCAGAAAACTTTTATGACTTGCCAGCGAGTAGGAGCAGCAGCAGCAATATTGGTAATGGGAATGCTGATGGTAACGAGGAGCTGCTGCTGCTGCTGCTGCTGCTGCATCACTTGCGTCACGGCAAGTTGTCAATGTTGCATATAAACACGGCGCTGTCAATGTTGCTGCCAGCACTGGCAATGGCAATGGCAATGGCAGCAGCAGCGGCAGCCGCTTTGCCAGCGCGGGTAACTCGTTTACTTGTCTGTTTCAGTGGCAGCCTGCCGCCTGCTGCCTGCCCGCTGAAATAGCTAATAATGTCGCATATCCACAGTGGGTGCCCAAGAGATAGACACACACCTACACACACACGCACGCAAGAGTGGCTGCCAGTTGTTGCCTGACAAGTTTTGATTTTTGCCTGTTTCCTCTTTAGCTGCTGCTGCTGCCTTTGCAAGTTACAACAAATGCCACGCCCACTGCCGCTGGCTGGCCAGCAAGTGGAGCGTTCATGCAGCAATCGTTCTGACCTTCAGCCGGCAGCGGTTAACGTTTCAATAAACACCTTTCGGCTTCAACTGCAAGTCGAGCTCGGACAGCTGCTGCGCCTCTGGCCGGCAGTTCCGTTCATGTTCCATTTCCGTTTCCTCATCAGCACACTTCGGCGCACTCATCGTCGCGCTTGGGGGCGGCCGCTGCCGCTGCTGCTGCTGCTGCTGCTGTGAAACTAGCGAAATTTATTTAGCAAGCTCAGCGAGCTTCAACTTTTTGCTTTTTGCCTTAAGGCTGCGCAAACTTTGTACTCGCCTTGCAGCTTACTAATTTTTAAACAGTTTTATTTAAACTTAGTTTGATCAGTTCGTTATTTAGTTAGTGATTAGCGATTCATATATCTATAAATGTCTAGGTTAAAGCAAGAGTAGGAGGTAGGAGAGGGAGAGGGAGAGGGAAAGAGAGAGGGAGCGAGAAATAGAGAGTGTAATAGAGAGCAGGGAGAAAGTGAGAGAGAGAGAGAAATATCAAGAGAGCGAAAGCTAACAAGAGAGAACGAGCGAGAAGGAGAAAGAGAGAGAGTGTGAGTGTGAGCGAGAGATAGAGACTGAGAGATATAAATATAGAGAGAAACAGAGATAGGGGGAAAATATAATGAAAGAGGGAGAAAGATAGAGAGAGAGAGAGAGAGCGAGAGAGGGAGATAGTGAACGGGAGGAAGAGACTGAGAGAGCGAAATAAAGAGACACAGAGATAGGGGGAAAAGCAAATGAAAAAGAGGGAAAGAAAAATAGATAAAGAGATAGAGAGAGAGAGTGTGTGTAAGCGAGAGGAGAGACTGAGAGATAGAAATAAAAGAACCAGAGATCGAGGAAAAGAGAAAGATAGAGAGGGAAACAAAGAGAAAATAATAGAAAAGTACTAGATGGAGGGAGAAAGAGAGAGTAATAAACTGATGCATGAGAATCACAGAGAAGGGTGTTATGGAAATTAGTGCAAAGTTTAGGCAATTGCATATCCCTGACACAGGCTTACAGCCTGCCTCTGAATGCCTTTAACCATCTATCTGCTCTGGCTATTTCCAGCTTGAACTTACAAATAATTAATAGATAAATATCGATAAATATCGATAAACATAGCTTATAATCCCGTGATCGAGGAGTGGCAGAATTCCGCGACAAGTAAAGTGCTGAGTGCTGCGCTCTGCTGCTAATAATTTCGCAAAGATTTTCCATTTTTTGCGGCAAAGTTTTCGGCGCGCCAGCTGAAAAATTAGCATTGAAATTAGGGACGCTGTTGCCCTTAGCTGCGATTACGTTAATCAGCCCGTGTCGGCGGTCGGGCCGACAATTTGGGCCGTGCTCCCGCCAGTTTATTAGCTTTTTTTTGTGGGGCCGCTGCAAAGCAGCGCGGCTGGCGGGGAGCGTGGGCTGATTGATTTGCGGCGACAATTTGTCGGTTGTGCTGCCTAATTAGCATAACGCCAACAGCTTTTAATAAGTCGCTGCCAGCCGCCACAGCAGCAGCAGCGGTGGCGGCGGCGGCGGCGACGACGACGACGACGACGGCAGCAGGTGCCACAAATGCGTGGATGCATCTATTGGCCCGCTGCGAGGCGGCAGCAAGTTGCGTAGTTGCTTTTAATTAAAACTCCAATCGGAGGCGTTGCTGCGAGTGTTGCGTGACTCGCTCAGCTGCGATTCAATGCGCAATCCTCAATCACGCGGCGCGCATCTTCGTTGAAAATCTAATTAAATTGCCTCCAAGGAGCCGCATGCCACACGCGCCCGAGGCGAACCAGGCAAATCCTCATCGTCTATATGCGCGGATTTGCCATAGTTCCGAGCCGCATTCAATTTGGCTTTATTCGACACGATTTTTAGTTGATGTGAGAGTAAATATAATTAATTTTGGCCCGATATACGGAGATACAATATATATTTATTATCTGACAGTTTTATTTCGATTTATTTATTCACCCTGAGCTGATGGAGATTGGAGTTTTGTGGCGCTGTCATATTAGTCACGTCTCGCCGCACTCCGTGCATGCACTTATCAGAGCGCGGGAGCTGGATATGGGGCTGGGCGCTGGGGCCTAGACATGCAGCTGGATCTGCATTGTGCCTGCAATCAGAGCGGGCCACTGGCAGGGCGCTGCGTGCTGTGTGGCAGCCGCTTAACTTACATAATTTCCGCAGTGCTTTTTCTCGTTTTTCCGCTTCCTGCGGAGCTGCAATGCGTCGCGACGCGACGCGACGCATCGCGCGCTTTCTTCAGCGCCGCCCTCATGCCAACTAATTATAAAGTTGGGAGCGGAAACATTTACAAAACATTTAGCGAAAAATGCACATTTACGAAAAACGTGTGCGGACTCTGTAATGGGCATGTGGGGGTGGCTGGGAGGGTCGGCGGGTGCTTCGCCTAACGAAATCAAAGCGCTACGACCACGCCTCTACGCCTCTACGCCTCCACACCTCCGACACCACGGCACAGACATAGACACGGACACGGACACGTTAAATAGCCAGCCGGGCATGCAAATGCCGTAGACGACGACGTCGACCGCAAACGAGCAGCGACGGGATGTCAGATCCCCTACTTGGCTGCTCTCAGCCCAGCTGCCCCGGCGTATGTGGCAACGTTTGGAAGACGAAAGCGGCCACAACTTCATTTTGGGCCAAACCGGCAGATAATAAATGTCAAGCCTGGAGAGACGTGGCCATTGTGGCTTATGCGCTTGAAACTTTTTAAACTTCATGCATTGCTGAATACATAATCTCCGCATATGCTCTATCTCACTCTCCCCCTCTCTCTCTCACGCTCTTTGGGCGTCTCATGTCTGACTAGCCGAGCACGTACGTAGGTGCAGGAAATGCGGCATTTTGTTGAATTGAGCGGAAAAGTGCGGCTCGCCACTTAGCGCCGCACCGGAGCATGGGCACCAGATCAGCTCGCCGCGGCAGGACAGTTCCAATAGCTATGCTAGCTCATCTATAGAGCAACTCAGTCTCGACAAAGTGGCCTCTGCACTCGGCCTTGTGTATATAACGTAGTTGCCTCTGGTTCAAATTTCATCGATAAGTCTACCTAAGCTCTCTCGTTTCGGTATTGTTATTCATATAATTGTTCCTCACAGTAGAAATATTTTACGATGGAGACATATAGTTTACATGTAAGTTTTTCCAATGGCTCTGAGCCCTACGCTGATGAGGACGATTTCAAAATGGATGTCGAAACTTCCGTAAGTAGCACAGTAAGCGCTTTGACTAACAAATGCAATTAAGCCACATTTCCAACACAGTCTGTTAGCCAAATGGAGCTAGATATTGAAATGGATCAGTGTGAATCTAACGTAATTTATAATCCTCAATTTGGTATCCAATCGCAACCGAAGTGCGCTTCGGCGAGGCGCCCAACCAAATATCGCTACCGTCCCAAATTGATGATATTGAGGAAGCATAACGCCAACGCTGTGACGCGCAAGCGTCTGCTCCGCATTGGCATCAAGCAGAACAAATGTGTTCGGCCGAAATGTGCCTTGGGCAAGGCTTATATCAGATTCATGCGGAGCTTCTGCTACAAGCATTCGCATGAGATGTCACCCCATTTGTTGGCCCAGAAGGCTAAGCGCCGCTGGGCCCGCCTATCTTACGGCAAGAAGCTCAAATTCAATGGTCCCGAGTATGATTGACCAATAATCCCGTTACTTTTTCATTTATAAAACAAAAAATCTCTGCCATCGCACTCGAAAATTGTATAATCATTTTACCCACGGACTGCTCATGTTTCGATCCTCCAAATTTTAAAGTCATATCTTGGCCAACTCTAAAACGAACGATTTCGACGACAACAAATTGCATGTAATATGAATTGAACTCAAAAACGTAATAAACATTCGACGCAGATAGAAATCAATCCTGTGTTTTTATTGGTCATTCACGATTAACAAATCTATTATAATATATATATATATATATATAGATATAATAGACGTGGCTGGAGTCGGAGTCGGTCGTGCATTGACGCTCAACCTAATATTTCCGCTGCCTAATGAACCTTTGGGAAATTTAAACAGCTTCAGCTACGCACACAGACACAGGGCGGGCGAGTCTGAGTTGCCTGGGGCTAGAGCAGCAGAAGCATAGCATTACGAAACCAAGTGCATACCTATGTGGGTGTGTGAAGGAAAGACATACAAACAGATAGAGAGAGAGAGAGGGAGGGAGGGAGTTTGGATTAGTTCTGTTTGCTCAGTTTGAATATGAGGGCGGTAGTAGAAGAAAACTTGAATTACCCAACAATAGACATACGGATACATATTGAATGCCCAACACAGCAGCAACAGCAATAGCAACAGCAATAGCAACAGCAATAGCAACAGCAATAGCAACAGCAATTGTAGTGCAAATTATTACCAAAGCAGGCAGTGAAGCAATGCTTACAATACGACCGTATTATGGTAACCATGCAGCATTATAGCACCCAACAAATCTGGCAGGTAAAAGCAATCCCGTGCATCACTACAAAATCGATACGAAAAGAGATTATTCGAATTATAATGAACAGGTCTGGGCCACTGGCCGTTTCGGTAAAAGCCTTCCGTTGGCAGAGAAACTCACATCAAACACATTCGCAGCATTCATATTCCATCTGCATTTGGATTTTCATTCAATAACTTCGACTTAACAGAGCACCACTCGGCACACAAACAAAGAAACATATATATATACATATATATATATATATATATATATATATTTACGTTATATATTTGTATATATGAATACCAAACTTAACAAATGTCGCAGATTGATAATCAATTTTGATCACAATTCTGTTAAGAATTTCATTCATTGTCTCATTTATTCGAGTCGAAATGTGTCATAGGTATGTAGAATGTTTAATGTTGGATCCTCAATCTTCAATTATTTTAAATATCCAATCTACAATTTTCAATCTTCAGTTTTATCCTACAATCCCCAATCAGCTCACATCCACAATCAATCGTCAATCTTCAATCTTCAATCTTCAATCTTCAATAATCAATCTTCAATCTTCAATCTTCAATCTACATTCTTCATCCTTCAATCTTCATGCGTCAGTCTTCATTCTGCATTCTTCATCCTTCAATCTTCATGCGTCAGTCTTCATTCTGCATTCTTCATCCTTCAATCTTCATGCGTCAGTCTTCATTCTGCATTCTTCAGTTTTCAATCTTCAATCTTCATTCTTCATCCTTCAATCTTCATGCGTCAGTCTTCAATCTTCAATCTTCAATCTTCAATCTTCAATCTTCAATCTTCAGTCTTCAATCTTCAATCTTCAGTCTTCAATCTTCAATCTTCAATCTTCATGCGTCAGTCTTCAATCTTCAATCTTCAATCTTCAATCTACATTCTTCATCCTTCAATCTTCATGCGTCAGTCTTCATTCTGCATTCTTCATTCTGCATTCTTCATCCTTCAATCTTCATGCGTCAGTCTTCAGTCTTCAATCTTCAATCTTCAATCTTCAATCTTCAATCTGCATTCTTCAGTCTTCAGTCTTCAATCTTCAATCTTCAATCTTCAATCTTCAATCTTCAATCTTCAATCTTCATTCTTCATCCTTCAATCTTCATGCGTCAGTCTTCATTCTTCAATCTTCAATCTTCATGCGTCAGTCTTCATTCTGCATTCTTCATCCTTCAATCTTCATGCGTCAGTCTTCATTCTGCATTCTTCAGTCTTCAATCTTCAATCTTCATTCTTCATCCTTCAATCTTCATGCGTCAGTCTTTAGTCTTCAGTCTTCAATCTTCAATCTTCATGCGTCAGTCTTCAATCTTCAATCTTCAATCTATAAGTCTTCAATCTTCAATCTTCAATCTTCAATCTTCAATCTTCAATCTTCAATCTTCAATCTTCAATCTTCAATCTTCAATCTTCAATCTTCAATCTTCAATCTTCAATCTTCAATCTTCAATCTTCAATCTTCAATCTTCAATCTTCATTCTTCATTCTTCATTCTTCATTCTTCATTCTTCATTCTTCCTTCTTGATTCTTCATTCTTCATTCTTCATTCTTCATTCTTCATTCTTCATTCTTCATTCTTCATTCTTCATTCTTCATTCTTCATTCTTCATGCGTCAGTCTTCAGTCTTCAATCTTCAGTCTTCAATCTTCAATCTTCAATCTTCAATCTTCATTCTTCAATCTTCATGTGTCAGTCTTCAGTCTTCAATCTTCAGTCTTCAATCTTCAATCTTCAATCTTCAATCTTCAATCTTCAATCTTCAATCTTCAATCTTCATTCTTCCTTCTTCATTCTTCATTCTTCATTCCTCATTCTTCATTCTTCATTCTTCATTCTTCAATCTTCATGCGTCAGTCTTCATTCTTCAATCTTCAGTTTTGAACCTTCCATATCCCGATGATTACCTTCAAAGACAGAGATATCTTTGAATCATTGACTCTCAAGATTATATCTCTGTCTATCTTGAGCTTCTCCACTTGCACCTATTATATAACTATTCTGAAATTACTTGTATTCTGTTTCCCACTCCCACACAAATCGCGCCTTTAGTTTTCGGAGCTCTTTCAAATCGCTTTGCTTTGTCGCAGCCCTGGTGCCAGCTCACTTTCGTCTGCCACATGAATGACCCCTAAATTGTTTGGCTTGTACCCACTTTATTTGCACGCCTTTGTACATCTGTAGATATCTATTCAATTGGGCCGCAGTGAACCGCGGCTAACTGTATCGCATCGATGACAACTCGGAGACTGTGAGGGAGAGTGAGAGCGAGAGAGAGTGAGAGAGATCCCAATGGACAAGTCGAAGTTGGAACATGTTATGCAATAAATACTCCCGTTTTATAATAATCAAATGACAGTTGTTGGCGACCATTCGCTATTGCGCTTGCTTGCCCCAACTTAAATGGAACGGAAAGAGCCAACAACCTCCAGTGCTTAGCCGATGTCCTGTTATGTAGCTGGCAAATGGTACATTGATGGTAAATGCTCGATGCTCAGTGGTCGATGGTCTGTTGACGGCTCCCTCCGTCCCGCCCTTGCCCAGTGGCCGTGCTGCTGGCGACATCAAAGGCGACACGAGCGCACTGCGAGAGAGAGACTAATAAAAATGGCAACGAAATTATGCAATTAGTGGCGTAATATGAAGCACTTTACGGGCATTGTGGGCGTTCTCGTTAATAACAGTTGTGTGTCCGCTGTTGTTTTTGTTGCTGGCGTTTCGGCTCCGGCTCTGACTGTGGCTGTGGCTGGGGCTGTGGCTGTGGCTGCACAGTACACTTGAATGGCCAACGCAAAAGTTGTTTGCAACCATGACGAGAATCGTTGCGGACAAACAGCGTCACGAGTATCCACTGGCATCCAACAATGAAGTCAATGGACAGCGGAATCGTCGTTTTATGCTAGCGATATTCTTGTGGCTTATCGCGGTTTGCAGCTATTGTTGTGCTCCAGGTGTACGGGTAGCTGCCGCATGGTGTGCACATGGATTTACATTCCATTTGCTTTTACATCATCTCTGGTAATCCGAGTTGACTGTGTGGCAGGTGGCAAATCTCAGCGCGTCTCCATCTCACTTTTTCCCTAATCTTGCGCTGTCATATGCATGAGTTGCAGATATAATTATTATTGGCACAGAGTGTCTTATCGATAAGTATATCAGTGTTGTATAACGATATTTGTGAACACTAAAATCGAGCGAGTTGCCAGATGAGAGAGAGTGCTAAAAAGCAGTGAGAGGTATCTAAGAAAAAGGGAATTCTTTTTAGCATATATATAAAATATTTTATAATTATCATGTCTAGTTCTACTAATTTTAAAAATTTTTTAATAATATATTAAATATTATATATATAAAATTATAGATATATATATTTAGACTATCCGTGCCAAAGCCGCTTAAGTACTTGCTTTTTAAATACACAACAAAGTATACAGAAGTAAAGTGACTAACCATGACGCAGAGGCTGCCTTGCAGTGCTGCTCAGTCAATTTACATTCACATATCACGCATACGCCCGATGTGCGCGCACGCAGCTCGCTATTGTTAAATACATCTGGCAAGCAAGTGTCTTTTATTCTTTGACTTGCTACGGCTAACGAGCAAACATTTTTCATCTAATTTCCTTGCTGTCTTTTTTTTCTCCACATCCTTCTTCTATTTTTGCATTCTACGGCGTGTCTTTCAGCCAACGGGGGGGAGCAAAGGGTAGGCGCTGCCAGCCAAGAAATTGTGAACATTGCCGTTATATGCTTTGTCTTAGCCTTACGACTAGCGTCTACAAACTAGCACAATGTCTACGGGTGTGTGTGTGTGTAGGGTAGGTGTTTGAGTGTGTCTTCACACACACACACACACACACACATGCACACATACACAGTTATATATGCATACTAATAGCATGCGCATATGAAATATATGGTCGGGTAGCGCTGGTAACCTTGGCGTCGCTTTCTTTTGCTGCTTAACGGTTTGCTTTGCATATCGCGCCAGCCCACCCACCGCCCAATAGTTGCAAAAGTTGATGTGTGTGTGTGCGGGTGTGTGTGCGAGTGTGTGTGCTACCACAACCACGCAGTCGCTGCGGTGGCCGCAACACTGCAGCACAGCGAACACAGGTAGTCGGTGTGGGTTGCATGTAAATACTTTGAACGTAGGCAAGATACTGCACTGCAAACAATTTCGGCTGTAGTTTTGCAGGAAAGTCAGTGGAAATTGTATTTAGTTGATTGAACGTGGTGAGTGCTGAAGAGAAGTGAGCTTTAGATATATATTATATATTATATATTATATATTATATATTATATATTATATATTATATATTATATATTATATATTATATATTATATTAATTATTATAATTATTATATTATATTATTAACTGAGGGAAGCATTTCCGGATCGACGAATCTCTCGTTTCTTGCCTGCTTAGCTCAACTAGGCTCAGACACTTATAGTCTTATATAGTCTTATATAGTCTTATATAGTGTTTTAGGAGCATATTCATATAGAGCAATGCACTCTATTTCCACCTACTTTCAATATTTTGCCTTCATTTGACACACAGAACTCTCTAAGAACTCCTTTTGAAATAGTTTTCACTTGCTACGCAGAAATTTCTCGCTGTGCACAATTAATTCGCTGTTGGCGAAAAAATGTCATAACATGAAGAGTGATATTCCACGCTCCAATTACGAGCAGCCGTGCCAGTGTTCCAACAGAAAAATGCGCAAAGTGACGGCCGGTAGAGGGTCGGGCCGGGTTGGGCGGGGCTGGGCCGGGTCGGGTCGGGTCGGGCAACCAGCCAGCGTTCCGTTTGCGGCATGCCCCAGCCCAGGCCAGCGCTGCTGCTTAGCTGCAGCTTGTGCATGCATTTGCGCTTATGTAACCAATGTCATCGTTATTTTTAACTTAATTTACATGCTTAACTAAAGTTGTCAGAAAATTATGTTGACGCATGCAGCTTTCAATTATGCCGCACACGCGAGGCGACACGCCCCCGCGTCCACGCGGGCCTGCAGCGGGCCGCCCACAGCAGCGCGCTGCCATCAACATGGCGCATGAATTCGTCATTTGCCGAATGCGAACATCAAATTATCATAATTGTTGGCATGTCAATCACAGGGGATCGCAACAAAAGACTTTAACGAATCCATTCCCAGCTACAGCCGGGCTCATAGGTAATTACGTTATTCAGTTAACTTGAATTTTTTTATTGCTGAAAATGAAGCAAATGCAGAACTTAAATAGTGTTAAGATCTAGACAAATATTTGCTATGGCTAACATGAGTGGCTGAGCTGGAAGCTGAGCCCAGCAGCTGGCTGCAGCTTAGAGCGGCAGAGGCCCAATAGACTTAAGTTGAAGCAAAGAGACTTTGATCATTCAGGACATTTAGCTAGAGAAGAGTTGGATAAGGAAGCTCGAAGAGCATTAGAATTGATAACATAGCAAGCAGTTGGAGCTTTGAGTAAAGTAGAGCCTAGAATCGAGGCATTCTAGAGTTATGTCAGGCGACAATGCAGCCTTGTCGCTGCCAGCCTCAAACCCATCGACTCTCAAGTTGAGTCTCAACTAGCCTAGAGAGACTGAAGTTGTAAGTCAAAGGCGCAAGACTTGAAGACTTGAGTCCAGCAAGTTCGAGCAGCTGTGAATGTGACTTATATACTCAGCTCTCAATGGGCTGTGTATTGTTGTTCCCAGTTCGAGGTTGCCAGACTCTTTGAGCAGATCTCTTGCTCTACACGCTCAGCAGACCTGTGTCTCAGTTCTTTATACTCTACCAAATTCCAAAAGTATTCTCAGTCTATACACCTGAATATAGTTTGTCTTATGTGCACGACTCGCTTTTCTCTTTAGGTTTGTTGTCTCCGCTTTTATTCAACTTTCATTTATTCAATTTTTTGGCACTTTTAAGCACATTTCGAGGATTCGCTCGAGCCAGCCGATGAGTGCGTATTTTCGGAATTTTAATTACAGTTCAAACGCCCTTGATTTAAGTCTTGAGCATAACAAATTTGCTTTTCAATCTTAACTCAACCGTGCCGCAAATGCCATTGAGCCTAAGCGTGCGCTAACGCCACGCCCCCTCAAACACACACACACACACACACTCACAGAGACTGCTGCGCGTGTGTGTGTGTGTACCGCTGAATGCCATTCATTTCATTCACACCCCACACGCATTCATCTTAATGCCTCGCTGCTCTCGTTTTTTTCCCGATTTATTCTTGCTCTTGTGCGCGTGTGTGTGTGTGTGTGTGTGTGGACTTGGGGAGTGATGAGCGCAGCGCGACAATTAAATTTAATAGCAATGCAATTAACTCTTAATTTCTATTTTGGCACTGCCTCGCCTTATTTTTCATTTTTTGGCCTCGCAACCTGCTGACCCATTGTCTTCGGCGGGCATCCAAAACACGTCGTGGCTGCCACACACAACAGAGGCAACACTAAAAAAATGCTGAACTGCGGCAGAGGCCATTTTATTAATTAACCAACAGGCAAAGTTGCTTTGAGTCTGATTGGATCCGGGGCTGTATCTGTGTCTGTGTCTCCTTCTGTGTCTGGGCGCCAGCCGAAATGTGTGGCAAATTGCGTGAATTATTTCAGCCGTCTTCCCTCTCACTCGCACTCTGCCTCCATCTCTGTCTCTGTGTAGGTGTTGACCCAGCGCTGGTTGCTAAATTAAAATAAAATGCTCGCCCCAACACGCTCGTGCCACTACAGCAGGCCTCCCCCCCCCACCAGCCAGGCATCCACTATGCCATTTTGACCCTTTGAATTACTTCATTAAATTTGCATATTAGGTGAGGATTTGGTTGCCCTTTGCCACACTTTTTTCAGCTGAGCGTGGCTTCTGCCCCCTCCACACACACACACGCACACACTTTTTTGCGCCCTTAACTGCTCGAGGGCAAAAAACTTGCCATTACAGCTGTAAACGCACTTGATAGATATGGGCCAAGCGTTAGTCAGGGAACTTCTATTATTTTGTTCCTTTTTTTGGTTATTTTTCCTCTTGTTTTACCAGGCATTACAAATGGAAACAGAGTTTACTTTAGAGATGCAAAGCTATTCATATGTGGCTGCTCCAAAAAAGTTACGACTCTGTTAATCGGCTTTCTGATCGCCCGCCGACAGCAAAGTCTACTACAAAAGACTCTTATTAAAGGGTTGGCCTTAAATTAGTGGACTTTATAAGAGAATATGAGAGAGAGTTAGCCAACTATAACTTATATAGATATGTGTTATATACACCGAAGTTGGCTAGTTTCTTCAGTCAGAGCTGAGTCTGAGTAGTCAGAGCTAAGACCTAACTAACTATATATTAAAATGTCGTTTAGAGCAATAAGTCTACTTGTCTTCGTAGCCATAGAGCTCTGCGCCCCTCAAGCAAGGAACTGCGCTCTAGGTCCATGAACCATGACTAGGCCATGTATACTAGGTATACAGAAACTGAAAGAAAATTTAGTACTGCCCAGCTCTAGTTGTCATCGTCGTGCCATATACAAATTTTTAAAATATTTTAAATAAATTTAATATATATTTTATTTTTTTATATTGTATTTATTTATATTATATTTTTTTATATTTTATTTTTTTTATATTTTATTTATTTATATTATATTTTTTTTATATATTATTTTTTTATATGTTATTTTTTTATATTTTATTTTTTTTATATTTTTAATTTTTTTATATTTTATTTTTTTTTATATTTTATTTTTTTTATATTTTATTTTTTTATATGCTATTTTTTTTTATATTTCATTTTTTTTATATTTTTAATTTTTTTATATATTATTTTTTTTATATTCTTAATTTTTTAAATATTTTATTTAACATTTTTAAGGCAAAGTCCTTCACATGACTTGAGCAGCAGCCATGAATGCAAGTCTCAAGATTTGTCTACAACTTGACAAAAAGTTAACACAGAGCTATAAAATCTGTTTATAAGCCAAAAAATTATATATGTTGTAATGAATATGCCACAATCAAGCCACAGGCCTCACCAGTTACCATTTGCCCAGTTCCGCTTCAAACTCTGAGTTTTTAGGCTTCTCCCTTAGCTGCGCAACGATCTTAATTATTGAAATTTGCGTAATCCCTGGCATAGTGCAAATGGCATTCAACCTCCAATAATGCCTGTCAGCTAACATGTTGACCCTCACAGTAATATCGCTCGCGGCGCTAGGCCTAGATAGGGCCACACTGTCTGCCCCAGCGCTGCCAGCTGCTGCCCCGCTGGCCTTGTGCCCTGCAGCTGTTAAGTTCACGCGGTTAACGGCACAAATGGAAATGGCAGGCGGCTAGACTATCGCCATTTCTTAGCGCCATCATCATCTTCATCAGCGCCATCATCCCGATTATCGTCATCATCAGGAGCGGCGTTTCGACTTGCCTTCCATTGTAGTCGTGGCCTATGGAGGAACGGCGCAGACGCTGCCGCCGCCGACGCTCGATGCTATAAATTAGAAAGTGTCAGGTTTGTTACGTAAATTACCTGGCTATAAAAAACGAGAGAAAAAAGGCGACGGCATCGTCGGCGACTGGAACAGCACCTGCGGCAGTGGCTGGAGCGGGCAGTGCCATAGTCCTGGCGCTGCTCACCCGCAAGGACAACGACAACGAATTAATGTCTTTTTATTTGCGCTTCGCGCGCCGAAAGGGCAAAAAGATTTGTCAAGGATATTTACGGCAGGGCGGGCCAACTGACTAGCGGGGCGCCTAGTTTGGCTTTGCATGAGACAAAGCAAGAGGCAGCGCGAGAGGGACAGCGAGAGTCGGCTAAAAAGAGACAGCAACAAGAGCGAAAACAAGAATAAAAATAAAATAAATAAATAAAGATGCTGACCCAGAAATAAAAATGAGATTAAGTGTGATTAACACGCTGTCGAGCTGAGATGCCGCCATCTTCCATAACATGTTTATGTGTGTGTGTGTGTGTGTCTCTCGACGTGTGCGTGTGTGTATATCCGCTTATGGTCGAGCATTTTGCGTTATTTTCACTTTTGCATCCCGCAACTCTCTGTTTTTTTTGCAGCTCGTCGTATCTCGCTCAACTCAAGTTTTGTTTTGTGTTTCTCGTTTGTTGTTTCCCGCCTCTTACTTCGCGTTTCTCCACTGATTTCTCTTTCAATCTCCTTTACTGCCCGGCCGCTGTCGCTGTCCTTGGCGGTGGGGTAATTTATTTGGTTACAACTTGATTTGCATAAAAGAACATTTACTTTTTAATTAGGTGTAAAATTTATGCACTTCACTTTCGCTTCGGCCGTTTGCCTCGCTCCTTCTCTTTTTCGGACAGAAGTTGTTGTTGCGGCTTCGCAAGTGGGGTAGTTAGCAAGTATACGCCCGGCTGAGCCCGGGGACTCCCAAATAGACCTACGAATGTCTAAATATACTTGGCCAGGCTGCTAATGAAGCCAGTGGATTGAGTCGTTGCTGTAGATGAGTCTCGCGCTAACGATCAGAGACGGAAGAGTTGCTGGAAGAGCTGAGACCCGGCCAGGACTCAGCTATAGGGCAACTTATCCCACTCCACGGCCAACACCTTCTGGCCAAATCTTCGCTGAAATTCAAGCACGTCGCCTGCTGCTTAAGCTGCCCAATGACCTGTTTACTCAGACAGCACATCTGTCGTGAGCAGAGCAACATCATTTTGGCCGGCAGCATTCAGAACTGACCTATGATTCGATTGCTTGCCAATGCCAGCGCCAGCGCCAGCGCCAGCGCCAGGATGGCAAATAAAAAATTGTGAAATATGTATGTAGTCGTGGCTGGATGGCTGTTTTTGCTCCCCAGATTGGTCGCTGGCTGCGAGTGCCCAGCAGCCGCAGCACGTTCAAGATACACATTTGCCTCTCTCAACACGTTGCTGCTTCATATCCTCCTCCGTCCGCCTTCTGCGACTGCCCCACAGTTCCGCTCGGCGCAGTTGGTATGTGAAAATACTTTCGTGTTGACGTTGACGCTGGCGGGTAGTTAATCGGTCGCTTGCAACGCCAACAGTGACTTACCACGCGCTCAGCCCGCTGCCAGCCCCCGCTCCCGCTCCCCTCACACCCACACACACCCACCCACAGCGTGGGTGTGCGGCGGCAGGTGTACGTAAACGTGCCACAGGCCCACTTAATGCAGCACACTGAGGTGCGATAAGGAATTTTCAGATTTCTTTTACTTCGCATATACATTTCAGTAGTCAGTCAGGCTACAGGGTGATTCAGAAGGTTTCATGCCAGCGGGCATAAGACTGAGCTCAGAGTTGCTTAATGCCACTGACATAGGCGAGTGCATATTAGACTCAGATGTATATAGTCAGCTAGTCATATAGCTGCTGATCGATAACTTTTGATTATCGATATCGATTATTGTTGTCATCTGTTCATCAAGTCTTTGGAGTTGGGTATACAAATTTAGATGCTGTATTGCACTGCAATAAGTATAATAATTCGCTGATCGATAACTTTTAATTATCGTTATCGATTTTTGCTTTAGTTTAGTTAGTTTAGTTTAGCTGCTTAGAGAAATTGGCTTATAAAAATATTCATTACTTCCATTACAAATATACTCAACTAGACATGTCATAGTCTATGTTACTGATCGATAACTATGCATTATCGATAACGACTTTTGCTCTTATCTATATATGATATATAGTTATTATTATATATATATTATACTACGCTATTTATAGTATATTCAACTAGTCTAAGTTACTGATCGATAACTACACCTTATCGATAACGATTAAAATTATAATCTCTTATCTGTTATATAGAGCTAAGCATACACATCTAGCTATTATCCAGCTATTATCAGCAAAAACTACATTATATTTCATATTTCTATATACCTATTTATATATATATTGATAGATATCATCCACACCTGGATCACCCTGTAACTGTAAATGCGTTTCGGTTTTTATTTTTGTGCCTTTATTTGGGAAACTTTTGTTGCTACTTTTGTGTTTTGTTTGCACATTTCTGCGCCAACAACTGTCAATCTTTTTTCGCCGCTGCCGAGGCTGATGATGCCTGCTCCAGTGGCAGTAGTCGCTCCCAGCTCCCAGCCCCCAGCCCCTAGTCGCCCCAACTCCTTCAGTACGTCAGCAAGCAATTCACGTCGACATCCGAACACTTGCGTCTCCGTGTCCGTCTCTAACTCGCATTCAGCTCATGTGTTTTGATACACATATTGTATCGTTTTGTGAGCAGAGGCCCGTACGTGTGCTTAAGGGTACGGGGCTCAAGGTGTGTGTTTGTGTGGGTGTGCGAGTACCTAGGGGGTGGTGCTCGCTCGCCATAAGTGGCTGTATAAAAAGAAGTCGACATTTATTTGCGAGCATGCTGTAAATTGTAAATTACATTTCTAATCTTTGTAAGGCGCATGTTACACACACACACACACACACACACACACACATACATAGACATATACCACAAGCTGGGCGCTACACTAACTACACTTTGAGGCCGCCTCCGTCCGTCGCTGGATCCCCAATGGCACACGCAGACAGACAGCTAAGCAGACGCTGGGAGCGAGCGTCACGCACTTTTGCTCATTTGTGTTTTAAATTTCATTTGAGACAACAACAGCAACAACAACAACAAATAAGAGAAAAGTAATGTTAAGTAAAGAAAGTTACAATTTCGGCTGGCAACTTGAGGCGTGGCGCTGGCTGGGCTGCATTGCGCCTCTTATGCTCGTCCTGATTTGTGTCTGTCTGTCTGTCAGCCCGTCGCCGCGCCGTGCGTTGCGTGTGTCGCTTAAAAATCTGCGGCAGTGACAATGTCACGTTTTGTGTTAATTTAATTACAAGAAACCATTTGTAAATATCAAGACGTGATTTGCAAGGCACGCATGAGGCAGCCACAACCCACCCACACACACACACACCTCCCTCTCTCTGACTGTGTGTGTGCTCATGAAGGGCATAGAAAATTTGGAGGAGTTTTCATTTGCATTGCAATTCATACAACTCCAACTCCAGCTGCCGCGCCTGTCGCCGTCGTCGCTTACAGCTACAGCATCGCTGCCAGTCTATTCGCTGCTGGCCACAAAAAAGTCCCATTGGGCCAGCCTGAGCGCGTGTTGCTGCTGACTCTGCGCAGCGCAACATGTTGCTAAGCGCCGCAAGGCACGCAACATGTTGCCGCTGAATCTGCTGCGCCGGCAAACGTGTTTGGCGTTTGTTTACGCCTTTGGCGTGCGTCTGTGTGTGTGCGTGCGGCATTAACATGCGCAAATCCGCAGCCGAAGAGCAATTGATGTTAAATTATTTCAATAATCCGCTTAATGCCCCCATTTAAGTATTGCCAGCAAACATATTTGGAGACTCACGCATGCATGTGTCTCTAAAAGGGGGGCGGGTGCTAGCCGGGCTGCACTTGCCAATTAACAGTCAATAAGTCCCACTGCCCATATCACGCAAGGTAAGCCAAAGGATTAAGCGCCTAAGCCGACCGCTAAAACGCCTGCAAGCACAAGAAGTACACTGTGTGGCCGTGGCTACAACAGACTTAAGCCGCAGCTGTAAGTAAGCAGCAAAAGAGAGTTGAGCTGGGATGGCAATGGCCAGAGGCATGCCCCACATACATCATATCAAACTAGCTCCGCTGTGATTGATACGCATTCTGCTGAGGTGCTGCTATTAATTATTGTGCACCATATGGCTGGAGATACAAATGTATCTGCAAGGTTTGCTAGAGAGCGAAGGTCTTTCGCTTTAGCTGCCCGCCCGGCGATTGCTTTTTCGTGGCAGCTCAAGCAAAAAGCGCCAGTCATTAAAAGTTGCAATAAGAAACTACTTGGAGTGCACTCGGGGTCGCCTCGCCTATTACTTGTCCTAATGGCGTGCAATTTAAGCTCGGCGCCGCACCACGTGTGCCACAGGGTCAGGTGCGGCACGGCGCCAGGACTCTGGCTGTTGCGCACTTAAATTAAACACCCGGCAGCACTTTCGGCAATTCATTTCATTTTTCGGCTGCCAGCCAAACCGCAGCAGCAGCAGCTTACAAACAACATGGCAAATCTTCAAATGCAACATCGTGACAGCTCCATTGTATACGGGCTCCCCAGAAGAATGACCAAATGAAGTACTTGCTGCATTCGAGCTGTCTGCCAGCTGCCTGAGATGCATTACAAAAACTGTTCCCACTGTGTGCGCGTTTGCTCTGGCTTAACTGGAGCAGGAGGAGAGCAGGATGAGAGCAGGGTGTAGATGCAGGCAAGTAATTGATATCACGCGCGGCTGCGCTTACCTTTGATAATTGCTATGTAATCTGTGATAAGCATATATAAAACTCTATAAGCCATATCCTTTATTTGCCTTGTGTAAAATTATGCAATCATATAGCCTTTATAGCCATAGACTTAAGCCTAAGCAACTGCGAATTGCATATATTCTGATGTCTGCTTGGCCTCACGAGTTGCTTGTCTGGTTTGGTCTTAGTTTCAGCTGCTGCGTAGGATGAGATTAGAGGATTTCATTAGGACTGTTTCAGCTCCGACTTACCTGCAATAAGAGCCAGTTGCTTGGCTTCAAATCCTTTCGGCATATTATTGAGTATGTGTTATGCGAGTGAGTGTAATAGCTTAGTGTTCCATGAAGTAGTTCCCATGATATCGTGTAGCCTGAGCCATCGCAGAGGCTTAGTGAATTACTATGCGCAGGCGAATATTGAGTTTTGGGTCTGTAAGCAAATGCATTAATAAGCGAATGGTCACGATATAGTAATATATATATATATATTTGTATATATACTTAGACTTACATCTAATGTTCACGTATATCACCACTTGCTTGCCCACAGCTGTATTCACAATAATTGGAGCCATTTTAGAAAATTATTTACTTATTTTTATTCTTTTTGCTGCACTCGAAGCTTGCCTCTCACGTAGACTGCTGGGATTTCTCGCACTGACAAAGTCTGTCACAGGGCTGACACGATGACTGCGAACGATTGGGCAACGCTGTTTAAATATTGTTTTAGCTTGTTTAGCTAAATTAATAACTATAAAGGGCAATTAGGAGGCGAGGCTTGGAGTCAGATAACTCTAACTATATATAAGTGATAGCATTTTAGCTGATCTAATGGAACTCCCTATCGCCCAGTCCATATCGCGCAGGATATATCGAAAAAGTTGCCAGATAAATGATGGCACGCTTGGTGCCGCGGCTCGCTGGGCAGCGGCAGGCGTTGTCGAGGTCATTTGCGTGGCAATCGCGACGTTTTATCACATTGGGCAACGCCCGAAAGGTGTCAAGTGGAAAGGAGAGGGACATTAGCTCTAGCCAAGTGTGTGTGTGTGTGTGTGGCTGGCGAAACCATTGATTTTCTTGGTTTTCGTAATCAAAAGTTTTGTTCCCACGGCGCGTTCACACAGATATTCTTCACACACACACACAGATACAGATAGACAAACACATGTACACGCTGCTTAATTTGCTGCAGTTTGGCCAGCTCGAGCCACGATGAGGAGTCGTTGGAGTATAATAAATTTTTGTGTGTTACCAACACTCTGACAAATTAATTAAAATGATTGGCCTGCTCACAGGCTGGCTCCAATCGTGGCGCTCGCCCCATAGGAGCTGCCCCCAACCACGCACAGCCGCCACGTTATGTAGATAAGCGACACAGTGTGTGCGTGTGTGTGGGGGGGGGGGGGGGGGGGGGGTGGGGGGTGTGGTTGGGCGGCTGCCTGTTAAATTTTCACATGCGCTCGCCGCGACGTTGGCGACGTGTCGCTCGCAATTAGCAAAGTAAGCTTAATGTGGTTTCGCTTGAATTACTTACGAGTGTCGCTGCGGTGCACACTCAGAAATAGAGAAAGACAGCGGGAGAGAGAGAGAGCAGGGTGTGTGTGAGAGAGAGAGAGAGAGAGATAGCAACCGCTCATCAATTGCAGAGCCAAGCGAAGCAAAGCCAGATTCAAGTTCATTTCGCTTACACAAAATTTCCAGCTGCAGCGAATGCAATTACGGGCAGCTGCCAGACTAGGGTATAAAGGGGTATATGCGTTCTATATACACCATATTATATGTACGATATATAGATTTGTGTCATCACAGCTAATTTGCGCCAGGCTCAAATAGTTTTCAGTCAAATTTTCATCCAGAGCTCAGAGCTTGGCCAGCACACGCCCTGGTGTGCGCTCTAATGAGCCATCAGCTACCCTGTTTAGCTGTTCATTTGAATAAAGTCGTTGGCTGAACATTTTTGTCTTTGTGCAGTTGGCAGTTAAAGTCGTGCGAGAGGCGATCAATTTTCGATCAGAGTCCACTTGGCATTAAAATGCAAATTGCTGAAGTGCAAACACAAGTTGAGCGAAAGTTGGGCGAAGTTCTTTAAGCGATATGGATATGCAAAGCAAGGCCAGACGACGACCGCCACGACGACGCTGCTCACAATGTTCTTCATTAAAGTTCCTGCAGGCGAGTGAGTTGCAGCTGATGAGAGCGGAGTGGGGGCGGCGGGGAGGCGGGTTAAACTTGTGGAGCTGAGACGCTTCAACAGCAGCAAATGAAACACGTAACTGGCAAAGTTGTGTGTCCAAATTGCAGACGTGCCCAACTCCGTGGCCCTTAGCCCATGGCCCATGGTCCATGGTCCCAGGCGAAATGCAGGCGCCACCAGACGCAACCTGGGCGGCGGCACTTGAAAGGGCAAAAATATAAAATTGTTGCTGCCCTTGTCGCCTGTCATTGTTGTTGCATGCATAATAAGCAAGCATGAATAAGTGACAGACCGAGAGAGAGAGAGAGAGAAACGACTCAAGTGCACTTATGCGACAATTAGAAAAGTTTTTTTTTCTCTTCGTATGACTGCCTGACAGATGGGAATGTGAGCAGCGACAAATGAATGTGAATGCGTGTCACTTTCGTTTTTATACCCATGGCAGAACAGGTGCCAAAGGTAGCATGGGCTAGATGCATAGGCTAGGCTGAGGCAACAGTTATAGTAACAGTAACAGTAACAGTAACAGTAACAGTAACAGTAACAGTAACAGTAACAGTAACAGTAACAGTAACAGTAACAGTAACAGTAACAGTAACAGTAACAGTAACAGTAACAGTAACAGTAACAGTAACAGTAACAGTAACAGTAACAGTAACAGTAACAGTAACAGTAACAGTAACAGTAACAGTAACAGTAACAGTAACAGTAACAGTAACAGTAACAGTAACAGTAACAGTAACAGTAACAGTAACAGTAACAGTAACAGTAACAGTAACAGTAACAGTAACAGTAACAGTAACAGTAACAGTAACAGTAACAGTAACAGTAACAGTAACAGTAACAGTAACAGTAACAGTAACAGTAACAGTAA